>CM072516.1:72530923-72619785 GCA_036898135.1 Oncomelania hupensis
AACTGACAAACACTGGGGTACAAAAATAATCATCTGCCCGTCCCTTAAAAAAACAACAAAAAAACCACACACACGAACATTTATTTATCAGCGGAGATGTTTTGTATACTATTATTATTCACTACATTTTGTTGATCGTTAACAGTATAAAGCTTTACCTTGTAATTTATTAACATCACCGCCCTGCTTTCACTTTCAGTCTTGCTGCACTAGGTTCCTCGGCATTAGTACCATTTGTGAATTGTATCTTCTGGCAAAACAGTTCACTGCCTCTTTAAAGTCAATATCAACATCCCTGTGCACTTTCAGTAAAGCAAGTCCATTGAGTCTATGTTGCCCCATTGTAGAGCGCAGGTAGTTTTTCAGGTTGCGCAACTGACTGTTTGAACGCTCACACTCGGCAGTAGTGACAGGCAGGGTGCAAAGGTTCTTTAGCATGATGAACAGGTTGGGATAAAAATCCCTGTCACAATGTTTCAGTGCTTCTGATGCCGTGGATGGGATGATAGCTGTCGCATTCTCAGCAGCACTTCGCCATTTGCAAACCCACCTTTGGTATTCTGCATCAAGGGTAGCGTTGTCTGGTAGATCAGACTCCCACAACATTGCCAGTGTCTTCACCCCTTCTGGAACCTGCATGAAACCATCCTGGTTGTCTATTAAAGTGCTTGGCACCAGACAGAGACCATCAACTGCTAGGTCAGCATTTTTGAACCTCGAGTCCAATTCGATTGACAGGTGTTCCAAGAAAGGAATGGCAATGCTAAACTTGAAATATTCTTCTGGAGTGGCCGCACGTTGGTTGTCACGGATGTCACGTGGGGTTTATGGGCTCTGCACAATGGAATTATGGACCCTCACGTTTATTCGGTGGGAACTGCTAGTAAGTCACCCTATGAATTACTTTAATAAATTTATTTGTTTAGCTCGTTCTGTGTTAAGGTTGGGGTACAGAAATAGATAGAAAAATGGTAAAAGAATACTGTCACACTAGCTTTCACACGGCTATGAATCATATGTAGTCCAGCAACTTGATAACAGTTAAAATCACACATTTATTTCTTCTACTCTATACAAGATTCTCTAAGTACTACTCTAACTTAAAAAGTCTCTTTCAATGCTAATAGTTCGATCGCTGATAGTCTATGCAGCTGTTCTATCTTCATCGGGCACTTGCTAGTATATCTCATGTAGATTTGGACTACTGTGGTCCGTTTTACAGTTTCTGAAGAGTTGGACTACTGTGGTCCTGTTTCCGATCAGTTTAAGTGCACCTATGTTGTTACACTTAACTGCTAGGTGGTGCGGTCGAAGTCCTTCTGTGAGGTAGCTTCAGGTGCACCTGTGTAGTTGTGTAGTTGGGTTCCCTTGCCACGCTGTGGGGTCTTGTAGGGTGTGATCCAGGGTAACTCTCTCCGACCTGTGCGGTAGAGGTTACGCAGACAACTCGTCGTTTCTGTGGAGTTGTGCGCACGGGATAGCTCGGGATAGCTCGCCTGCTCGTCTGTAATATAAGAGACGAAATTCTGCACAACCCTGAATAATCGGTTTGTGCAGAGCGTCTCACTGAAAGCCAAGTAGCCCTCAGTGATAGCTCCACATCTCTATACATAAGCGACGAACATTCTGCTACTTCCGGGTTCCCCTGGAATCTCACTCTAAATTCCTATACATACATAAATATAAATCGTGTCTAACTATACACATACAGAATTAATAATAATGTAAACATTCAGTGGTACAGCCACTGGTCTGCAAACATACATATAAGTTAAACAACAGTGGTTCCGTACGGGATACAACATGGCGGCGTAACCGGTCGTGTTTCGCCTCGTGGTCGGCTCTTCCACGTGGTACGGCAAATTCGGATTAATAATTCACATTTATGCATAGCAAATTCCACAAACATAATTGCAACAATAATATAAATATATCACGATGAAACAGAAGGGTGTTCATTTACCTGTCTGACAAGTTCAGGCCCGTTGGCGACTTAATAGAATTCTAAGATTCCTAAGTCCTGCTTCCTGGTCTATGTGTGGAGAGATTTCTCTGCCAGCTTTCTAGCTGTTAACACTTCGGTGTATTACTCCCAACTGACCAAAACTGTGCGTGGTTTGGACCCAGTCAAACTGGCTCCAACCACTTTGCCTAAGCTCTCCCATTGGTTCCAACGGTCCGATTCAAAACTCAAGTGCTGACGTCACTGCGCTGTGTGTGTGGCTCAGGCTCGCAGTGTGCTGTAATTTAATTGCTTGATGTGTACTACACTGACTCTCTACTGTTACAATGACTACACATGCTGAATAGTCAATGAGCAGAGTTAAAACTAGCCAATTCGTGACAGGCTCCCTCAACTGAAAAAAGGCGATGACTACTGGATTCGACCTTTTTCTACTACAGAGCCTAGTTTAACACTGCACTATCCTAGGGTCCTATGTACAAACTAAGTAAGTTGCTCTACCTGAGCTGCAATGCTGTGCCAGGTAGCTATGGACACTAGTGACAGGGTATTACTGGGCGGGGACGAATTCTGGTGCTGTGGCCCTTAGTTGTGTTGGGTGGGCGACAGCTGCTGTGTCCTCCACGAGATGGCGACTGAGGTAGTCGGCTCCGTGGTTCTCTTTGCCGGGTATGTACTCGATCTGGAATGAGTACGCCTGAAGGGTGAGTGCCCATCTCATCAGGCGAGAGTTCAAGGATTTGGAGGCTGCCAGGAACGATAGTGGTTGGTGGTCCACCTGAACTGTGAAGTGTGTCCCATACAGGTAGAGTTGAAATTTCTGTATGGCCCAGACTAGTCCAAGACATTCTTTCTCCGACGTGGCGTAGTGGGTCTCGGCGGGTCTCAATTTTCTGCTGGCGTAGGCGACAGGGAATAGCGTCTCTGCATTCTTGGGGTCGCGCTGTAGCAGTACTGCTCCGAGGCCTAAGTCGCTTGCGTCGGTGCGTAGAACGAATGGCTGAGTCAAATCGGGTAGGTGGAGCACTGGCGCCGATGTCATTCTGTCCTTGAGTGTTTGGAATGCTGTCTCGCATTCGGCTGTCCATACTACTTTGTCCGGGGCGATTTTCCGGGTTCCATTTGTCAGTGGCACGGCGATGCTGTTGTAGTTGGGGATGAACTTCTGGTAGAAGCCGCAGAGTCCTAGAAATGACTGCACTTCCTTCTTTGTCTTGGGCCTAGGAGCGTCGAGTAGGCGTTTCACTGTCTTTTCTACCGGTCGCAGGCTTCCTTGACTGATGGTGTGTCCCAGAAATTCTAGTTCTGTGAATCCAATCTGACATTTGGTGGGTCTTGCCGTCAATCCCGTGTCTCTGAGGCGGGCGAGCAGTTGATGTAGGAGCGTGACATGTTCCTCCCACGTAGGCGTTGCGATGAGGATGTCGTCCATAAACGAATGTAGGTGCTCGCTGCTCAGGGGTGCCAGGAGTTTTCGCATCATGGCGCTGAAGATGCTGGGTGCGTTGTGGAGTCCGAATGGAAGCACGTTGAATTCGAAGTGTCCTTCCATAGTGCTGAAAGCTAAGGTACTTTCGGACTTGCGGTTGCACTGGTATCTGGTAGTATCCTTTGCTGAGGTCGATGCGTGAGAAGTACTTCGCTCGCTGTAGCTTGGCAAATAGGTCTGTCTGGTCCGGGAGTGGCTCTGGCTGGAACTGCGTTACGGCATTCAACAGTCTGAAGTCGATGCACAGTCGATGCTCTCCGTTGGGTTTTCGCAACAATACCGTGCCTGCGCTGTAGGGTGAAGTAGACTCTGAGATGATTCCGGCTGCCAGTAAGGTGTCTATCTCTTCCTTGATGGCTCGCTGCTGCGACAGTGGCATCGGGTAGAGCTTCTGGCGGACGGGTGTTGGGTCGGTCACCGTTAAGGTTACTTCGACGAGGTCTGTCCTCCCTGGTCGGTCTGTGAGCACAGTCTGATGTTGTCGAATGACCTGTAGTACTTGCTGTTGCTGTTTAGCGGCTAGGTCTCCGTTGAGTATCACGTCTTTGTAGGTTTCTTTGGAGTGCAGGGGGTACTCTACTGCATTGGTCTCCATGCTTTCTCCTTCTTCCGCGATGGCGATGGCTAACAAGTTGTGAGTGCTGGGGGTCGCTGGTCGGTCCGTATACTTCTTGAGGAGATTGATGTGGTGGTATCGGGCTCTCCCGTTCACCTCTACTTGGTAGACTGTCTTGGATTTCTTGGCAGTCACCCGGTACGGTCCTCTCCAAGCGATGTCCAGCTTGTTGGTCCCACTTGGAAGTAAGAGTAGCACTTGATCGCCGACTTGCAGTTCTCTGTCCTTCGCGTGGCGGTTGTAGTACTTCGCCTGACGGGCTCTTGCCTTCTTCAGTGCTTCACCAGCTTTCTTCCACGTTGCTTTGAGGGTTTCCTGCAGGTCTGCGACGTACTTGGTGGCACCTCTTGGTGTGTCGTCTATCTTGGCTTCCGTCCAACTTCTGCGTAGGGCTTCTAGCGGCCCTGCGAGAGGTCTGCCGAATAGCAATGTTGACGGGGTGTAGCCTGTGGCTGCATGGGGCGTTTCTCGGTATGCGAACAGTGCCGCATTCACGTAGGTGTCCCACGCTTCTGGATTGTCGTCGGCGACTTTCCTGAGTATGGTGAGAAGGGTTCCATTCAGTCTTTCTACTTGTCCGTTGCTGGCTGGGTGGTATGGTGGTGTGCGAATGTGATGAACTTGTATCAGCTCGAACACGTCTTGCATCAGGCGGCCGGTGAACTGAGATCCGTTGTCCGTTCTAATGCTGTCCGGGAATCCGACTCTGGTAAAGATGGCGATGAGTGCATCTGCAATCTTCTTGGTGTCTATCGCTGGCAACGGGACTGCTTCGCACCACATCGTACATGCGTCGACGAGTGTGAGTAGAAATCTGTTCCGCTTCTTGGTCATGGGCAGTGGTCCTACTATGTCTACTGAGACTTGCTGGAATGGCACGCCGACTACTACCGATGGTCCTAAGGTAACTGGTACGGTGTGATGTCGCGGGGAATATCGTTGACATTGGTGGCAAGATTTCACGTAGCGCTTGACATCCTCCGTGATTCCTGGCCAATAGTAGTGTGCGCTGATTCTCTGCACTGTGGCTCCAATTCCCATGTGTCCGCTGAGTGGCATGCTGTGGCCTAGTTCTAGTACTTGGGCTCGAAGGGTGGCTGGTAGTACTAGTTGGGTGTGATCTCCATCTCCTTGTCGATGTAGAACTCCCTCTTCCATGTAGAAGTCTCCCTTGTGCGGGGGTGTGTGCGCCTTGGGTAGCTTCTGGAAGCACTTCGCTATCGAGGTGTCTTCTTTCTGTGCTGTTTTGATCTCTTCGAGTCCTGGGTTCGGAGCGAACTCGGGCTGGGGTGGTTGGGTTTTAGCTTGGGCCCTGGTTTGCACTGCAGCTATCTCTACAGTTTTAGGGGGCGTGCCTAAGAACACATACCTACAACCTAGCACTAGATCATACAGGGGTTTCTGTAAAACAGCTGCTTGGATTCGTCCTGTGACGTACCTACTCTCTACTTCTATCCAAGCTATTGGGCAAGTAGTCGTCGGTTTCGTCAAGTCTGCTCCTTGTAAGTCGACTGTCTTGTCCGTCAAGTCCGCGCGCGATACAAGAGCTTCGCTAACTATCGCGTCGTATGATAGACCTGTGTCATACAGACAGTTCGCTTCTTTTCCGTTGACCTTGACCGTGTCTGTCACCGATGGGTGATCTCCGATTGTGTGTGGCTTGTTACCGCTACTTTGAGTTAGAACTCTGTGCGCTGGCCGGCTTTCGCGCTCTTCCCTACGTTGTGCGGCCAACTTGAAACATTCTGCGGTGGAGTGATTGTTTCTATTGCAGAACGAGCAATACCGTCTCTGTTCTGCGGGACCTCTTTTCCCGAATTCCGTGTTGGGTCCTTTATTTTGCCCAGGTCTGGGGTTATTCGGCTTATTCGCGGTGCGCTCTTCCCGGTTAGGGCTTCGTTTCTGTGCCTCTTTCCCGTTAGGCTTTAGGTCTCGCCTGAAGCTCTTGGCTTCTCCGTGGGCGGCCACGTACCTATCTGCGACCTTGACCAGATCTTCCAGTCTTTCCGCGCCCTGCTCTACTGAGAATGTTCTCAGCTCGGGGGTCATGGTTTCCCGTAGCTGTTCCCATACTAACAGTTCTGTCAGTCCATCATACGTCTTTGCCGTGGCTGACTGGCTAATCCACTTATCCAGCATTGTGGACAACCGATCCGCGAACTGCGCATAGCTCTCTCCTTTCACTCTCCGGTTGGTGCGGAATTTTTGCCGGTAGCATTCTCCTGTTAGTTCGAATCCCGTTAGTAGTGCCTCTTTTACTTTGTGATAGTCAGTCACTCTGTCAGTCGGTAGCTTACTGTAGATGTCATAAGCCTTTCCTCTAAGCCCTTGACTAAGCTTAAAAGACCAATGAGTGGGATCTAGTTTATACTCTGTTGCTAGACGCTCAAACCTAGTCAGATAGAGATCTAGACCTTCTTCTCTCTCATTGAATGTCCCCAGTGGAAATGACATTCCTTGTACAGGGTTGGATGCTACCTCTAGCTGATCTGAGTGGGAAGGGGTTGAGGAAGAACTTGAAGCTCCTGATCCCAATCTTCTTAGCTCTAACTCATGCTGTCTTTCTTTTTCCTTTTCTTCCCTCTCTTTTTCTTTTTCTGCCCTCTCTTTTTCTTTTTCTGCTTGCTCATAATCCCACCTCCTAACTTCTGCTTCTCTCTCTGCTGCTACCTTCTTCTGTTCTGCTTCTAGCTCTAGTTTCTTCTGCTCTGCTTCTAATTCTAGTTTCTTCTGCTCTCTTGCTGCTTCTAGTTCTAATTTCTTTTGCTCTGCTTCTAATTCTGCTTTTCTCTGTTCTGCTTCAAGTTTCTTCTGTTCTCTCTCTGCTGCTCTCTCTGCCTTAGCCTCCTGTTTCTCTACCTCTGCATTTATATACGCAATTAGGTCTCCCCCTGCTAAGTGTAAAGCTTCTCCTAGTTCCTTGAAACGCAATCTCAAGGCCACTGGGTCCGACATTGCCAAACGTGTCTATGAACAACCTCTGAATCAAGTGGAATACCAAAACACTAGCAATATTGCAATTCAATAACAACAATGCAAAGACCATAAAATTTGCAATCAATAATAGAATAAAACAAGAGTCAAATGGCATACAACAGTTATTTAAGCAAAACCTGCAAAAGAACAATGCAACATACAGGCACAAAAATATTTGAAGCAAAAAAGTTTTTAACTAAAGAATAGGGCACCCAAACTGATCAGTCCTTGTTACAAGTATTCTAAGTTATTCTACTACTCCTACTGTTATCTAATTTTATTGTACTTAGGTCCGGTTATACCCAATTCCTATTATACACAGATCCTGGCTAGGCTCGCCAATTAAAGTGTCACGTGGGGTTTATGGGCTCTGCACAATGGAATTATGGACCCTCACGTTTATTCGGTGGGAACTGCTAGTAAGTCACCCTATGAATTACTTTAATAAATTTATTTGTTTAGCTCGTTCTGTGTTAAGGTTGGGGTACAGAAATAGATAGAAAAATGGTAAAAGAATACTGTCACACTAGCTTTCACACGGCTATGAATCATATGTAGTCCAGCAACTTGATAACAGTTAAAATCACACATTTATTTCTTCTACTCTATACAAGATTCTCTAAGTACTACTCTAACTTAAAAAGTCTCTTTCAATGCTAATAGTTCGATCGCTGATAGTCTATGCAGCTGTTCTATCTTCATCGGGCACTTGCTAGTATATCTCATGTAGATTTGGACTACTGTGGTCCGTTTTACAGTTTCTGAAGAGTTGGACTACTGTGGTCCTGTTTCCGATCAGTTTAAGTGCACCTATGTTGTTACACTTAACTGCTAGGTGGTGCGGTCGAAGTCCTTCTGTGAGGTAGCTTCAGGTGCACCTGTGTAGTTGTGTAGTTGGGTTCCCTTGCCACGCTGTGGGGTCTTGTAGGGTGTGATCCAGGGTAACTCTCTCCGACCTGTGCGGTAGAGGTTACGCAGACAACTCGTCGTTTCTGTGGAGTTGTGCGCACGGGATAGCTCGGGATAGCTCGCCTGCTCGTCTGTAATATAAGAGACGAAATTCTGCACAACCCTGAATAATCGGTTTGTGCAGAGCGTCTCACTGAAAGCCAAGTAGCCCTCAGTGATAGCTCCACATCTCTATACATAAGCGACGAACATTCTGCTACTTCCGGGTTCCCCTGGAATCTCACTCTAAATTCCTATACATACATAAATATAAATCGTGTCTAACTATACACATACAGAATTAATAATAATGTAAACATTCAGTGGTACAGCCACTGGTCTGCAAACATACATATAAGTTAAACAACAGTGGTTCCGTACGGGATACAACATGGCGGCGTAACCGGTCGTGTTTCGCCTCGTGGTCGGCTCTTCCACGTGGTACGGCAAATTCGGATTAATAATTCACATTTATGCATAGCAAATTCCACAAACATAATTGCAACAATAATATAAATATATCACGATGAAACAGAAGGGTGTTCATTTACCTGTCTGACAAGTTCAGGCCCGTTGGCGACTTAATAGAATTCTAAGATTCCTAAGTCCTGCTTCCTGGTCTATGTGTGGAGAGATTTCTCTGCCAGCTTTCTAGCTGTTAACACTTCGGTGTATTACTCCCAACTGACCAAAACTGTGCGTGGTTTGGACCCAGTCAAACTGGCTCCAACCACTTTGCCTAAGCTCTCCCATTGGTTCCAACGGTCCGATTCAAAACTCAAGTGCTGACGTCACTGCGCTGTGTGTGTGGCTCAGGCTCGCAGTGTGCTGTAATTTAATTGCTTGATGTGTACTACACTGACTCTCTACTGTTACAATGACTACACATGCTGAATAGTCAATGAGCAGAGTTAAAACTAGCCAATTCGTGACAACGGAGAGTCTGTCGGGATGCTTGACGAGGAACAATCAGTTGTCAAAGCATTCGCCATTTTGCTGACTTCACCGAACCAGGCAACGAACGCTGTGTCGACATCTCTTCTAATAGAAGACATGCAGTTACTGACCGCTTTGATTTCCCTGTAGGCATCGACAACATCTTTTGTCCTTTTCTGCAGCTTCACTGTCAAGGGTTTTAAGTAACGCAAACAATTGCGGACGACAACGAATGCAACGAGGAAAGCACTGCTGCTCAAGGTGTGGAGAAAGCCAGTTGCCTTGGTCAGTGTCTCACTGTCCCAATTGTCACTGTCTTCACACATTTGTCCCAAACAGTCGTGAACAACCAGAAAGAGCGATGTATAAACCTCCAGTGCTTCATGTTTTTCTACCCATCTTGTTATGCACAGATCAACAAGCTTTGTTTTTGTCGTGTCAGGCTGAGATGATTCGATGGTATCTTCAAGTTTTCTTTGTCTCTTTGGAGAGTTTGAGAAAAACAGTGACAGTTCCCTCAGTGCTCCCATCATGTTCTTCACTGCAGGCAAGCCGCATGCTTTTACAATGCAGAGACTCAAGCTATGGGAAGCACAGTGTCTCAGGTAACAGAATGTAGTTACTTGTGATAAAAGAATCAGTGGTTGAAATTGAGTAGAGTGGAAGAGGATTTATTTTTTTATAGTGCCTAGGGGAGAGGGTTGAAATTTCTCCCCGGATTTACTTATGATTGTAACGTAGCACCCCCGCTCCCCCCTCCCAAAAAAAAAAAGACAAAAAAAAGAGGTACATAGTCAGGCCAGGGGGGGGGGGTTACGTAACCCCTGTAACCCCCCCCCCCCCCTAGTCCGGGCCTGCCCACTAAAGAAAAGCATAATACCAAACACCTACTGAGAATAAACTGGATATTTCCCTTTTAGAGATACGCACCATACTGCTACATGATATATTCCACAGAGTGGAACCCAAACCAAACACCTTCCTGTCGGAACCCATTGTCTGACACAATGGCTCCCAAATATTTGAAGCTATGCACTGTGTTGATGGATTGACTTTGGACTTTAATGTCCGTGTTGATGCCATTGGTGTTGTTGGTCATCATTTTGGTCTTCTCTGCACTTATTCCCATTCTATAAGCTCTGGAGGTGGTGTCAAGCCTCTGCACAAGCTGTTCAAGTTCGTGTTCCTCTCCAGCCAATCCATCAATGTCATCCGCAAAAGGAAGATTGGAGATTGCTCTACCCCCTATGCTGACTGTTCCCTCGTGATCTGCAAGAGCAGCTGACATGATGCGCTGTAGGAAGATGTTGAAGAGTGTTGGAGAGAGTAGGCATCCTTGACGCACACCGATTGTTGTTCTGAACCTTTTCCCGATGACGCTGTTATGGAGGACTGCACTTGTAGCCTTGTCATACAGGCTTTTGATGACTTTAATAATTTTAGGGCTGATGTTGTACACTTTCATTGTTGCCCATAGAGCTGCATGCCAGACTCGTTCAAACGCCTTCTTGAAGTCTATGAACACATGATATAGATGGTGTTGGTGCTGTAGGTATTTCTCACAGATTATTCTAAGGTTGAAAATCTGTTCAGTGATACTTCGCCCTGCCCTGAATCCTGCTTGTTCTTCAGCTATGATTTGTTCAGCTTGGGGTTTCAACCTGTTGAGTATTACACAGGCGGCGGAAGCGGGGGGGGGGGGAAGGGGGGCACTGGCCCCTCCCAGAAAAATATTGGGGGGGGGCAAACCTATACATTTGCCCCCCCCCCCAATATTTAGCCCTTCAAAAAACATTATTTGGAGGTTCAAACCAATATTTTCCCCCTTTCTCTGGACTGATGCAAGTTAACAATACCTGTGCTGAGACCATTTTCAAAGCACTGAAGGACTGCTTGATCAGACTTGACTTGCCTGTGCAAAACTGCGCCAGGCCTACGACGGGGCGAGTAATTTTCAGGGTCATGTGTCAGGAGTTGCAAAAAGATTCAAAGATGATATCCTTGCTGTGACTGAAGAGCTGGCGACAGTTCTTCAAAGAAAACAAACGACTTTTGATGACGCAGTAAACGCTGCTGACATTTGTCTGAGAACACTGGAAAGCATGCGGAATGAAGATTTTTATGAGATATTTTTTGCTGACATCACAACGAAAGCTGCAAATTTGAGTGATGAGCCCTGCGTTCCTAGACAGAAGCAGCCTCCACGAAGACTGGACGATGGCTCACAGGGTCACAGCTACTCTTGTCCATCTGCTTACTACAGACAGCAATACTGTGAGGCCATTGACAACATCAAGGAGCATTTAAAGAGCCGGTTTGATCAAATAGCTCTCGACTTACTAAGGAAAATTGAAGTTCTTCTAAGTGATGGAGCAGCAGGGAAGAGACCAGAAATTCCTCAAGAAATCAAAGATACATATTCCGCTGACATCGACTTGGACAGACTCAAAACTCAGCTAGAACTCCTCCCACATGCACTGGGTGACATCAGGAAGGCGGCTAACTCTAGGATCACCATCTTCCAAGCACTGCCGGATGAACTGAAAGCTTCTGACACTGTGCGACGGATGCTGAGTGAAGTGGATAAACTTCTCAAACTGTACTTCACCATCCCAACCACAACTGCAACGGCTGAACGCAGTTTTTCAGCCCTAAAGCGGGTAAAAACATCCCTTTGGGCAACGATGACGCAGGAGCGTCTAAATAATTGTCTTATAATGCATGTGTTCAAAGACAAAGTAGATCAACTAGACCTAGCGCAAACTGCTTACGAATTTATCAATAGAAATGAACGCCGTCAGGCATACTTTGGAAAATTAACGGTGTAATTTCCCATGCCAAATGACATGCATGACTGCTGTTTTTGTTACTGTGATGGATCAACATTGTCAGGTCAATTTCTCTTCCTTTCTCTCTACCCTCCCCTCACCCCCTACCTCCCTCCCCCCCTCTCTCTCTCTCTTATATGCACAGTTGTAGAAATATATGATATATCTTTTTTTTTCTCTCACATAGTGTCTATGAAAATAGTTCCAATTATTTGGAGTAAATGTCCAAGGCCGGACCCGGGGGGAGGGGGAGGGGAGGGGGGTTACCTGGGTTCCAGACCCCCCCCCCCCTCCAAATGTAAAAAAAATTTGATTTTTTTTTAAATGCAAAAAGTTTCAATTTTTAAAAAATTGTTTTTAAAACATTGCAGGTTTTAGTCACTTTTGGTCCAAAGTACAGTTTTTTTTATAGTAAATTCAACGGAAATCCTTTTCAAGGGATCCGTTGAAACGTCCAAAGCGTTTCCCCATTGAAACGACCAAGTAACCCAACCCCTAAGCCTAAATTAGTAAATGCAGACATAATTTCTTGTTCTGACCGCAAGCCTCTTCCAGCACCTTGACCTTGATACTGCCCTAATCCACCAAAAACGACTTTTTAGAAATATTAATTAAGATGCTAAGTTGATAATTATGACAATTCGTTGTAACGAACATCCACTGAAACGACCATCGCTGAATCGTCCAAAAACATCGTTGAAATGGAAACCCTTGACAGTGAAGCTGCAGAAAAGGACAAAAGATGTTGTCGATGCCTACAGGGAAATCAAAGAGGTCAGTAACTGCATGTCTTCTATTAGAAGAGATGTCGACACAGCGTTCGTTGCCTGGTTTGGTGAAGTCAGCAAAATGGCAAATGCTTTGACAACTGGTGTTATTGTTCCTCGTCAAGCATCCTGACAGACTCTCCGTGACAACCAACCTGCGGCCACTCCAGAAGAATATTTCAAGATTAGCATTGCCATTCCTTTCTTGGAACACCGGTCAACCGAATTGGACTCGAGGTTCAAAAATGCTGGCCTAGCAGTTGATGGTCTCTGTCTGGTGCCAAGCACTTTAATAGACAACCAGGATGGTTTCATGCAGGTTCCAGAAGGGGTGAAGACACTGGCAATGTTGTGGGAGTCTGACCTACCAGACAACGCTACCCTTGATGCAGAATACCAACGGTGTGTTTGCAAATGGCGAAGTGCTGCTGAGAATGCGACAGCTATCACCCCATCCACGGCATCAGAAGCACTGAAACATTGTGACAGAGATTTTTTTTTATCCCAACCTGTTCATCATTCTAAAGAACCTTTGCACCCTGCCTGTCACTACTGCCGAGTGTGAGCGTTCAAACAGTCAGTTGCGCAGCCTGAAAAACTACCTGCGCTCTACAATGGGGCAACAGAGACTCAATGGACTTGCTTTACTGAAAGTGCACATGGATGTTGATATTGACTTCAAAGAGGCAGTGAACTGTTTTGCCAGAAGATACAATTCACAAATGGTACTAATGCCGAGGAACCTAGTGCAGCAAGACTGAATTAAGTGAAAGCAGGGCGGTGATGTTCATAAACTACAAGGTAAACAACAAAAAGTAGTGAATAATAATAGTATACAAAACATCTCTGCTGATAAATAAATGTTTGTGTGTTTGGTTTTTTTTTGTGTGCTTTTTTTAAGGGAGGGGCAGAGGATAATTTTTGTACCCCAGAGTTTGTTAGTTCAATTGTTCAAAAAGCTCAAAGTCCCGGACCATCACAAATGGCTTTTTCAAGGTTCAGATTGCACCAGATTGCACCATTTTGCATCCTTGAAAAAAACAATTTCCGGGGGGGGCATGCCCCCGGACCCCCCTAGAAGGCTTGGCGCTTCGCGCCTTCGCTGAATCTGTAACCCCCACCACACGCCCCCACCCCTCGACTTTTCCCAGGTCCGGCCCTGATGTCAGTGAATAAAATGTGTGCGTGCCCCCCCAATCCTGAGCAGCTTCCGCCGCCTGTGTATTATTTTCAGGAGGACCTTGCTGGGATGGCTGGGGAGGCTGATGGTGCGCTAATTTTCACACTCCTGAAGGTTACTTTTTTTGGGAAGAGTGATGACAAGCGACTGGGTCCATGGTGTAGGCCACTCCCCACTCTGCCAGATCTTGTTACAGATAATGGTGAGTGCGTCGATCATCGCTTCTCCTCCTGCTTGTAGCAGTTCCGCGGGTATGTTATCCACTCCCGCTGACTTCCCTTTCTTCAGCGATTGCACTGCTGCCTCAACTTCTTCCCGGAGAATTGGGAGGATTTCTTCTTCTTCTCTGTTCTCGGGACATGCTAGAACTGATGGGTCTACATTTGGTGTATGGTTGTAAAGGTCAGAGCAGTACTCTGTCCATCTGTCCAAGACTTCTTGTTGTTCTGTAAGGCATATGTCAGACTTGCTTTGGATCGTGGAGACTTTGGGCTGTTTAACACTTATCAGCTGCTTCACAGTCTGGTAGGCCTTCTTGCTGTTGTTCTTGTTCAGTTTGTTCTCTATTTCCTGGCATTGATCTTCTATCCAGTTCTCCTTTGCTGTGCGCATGCCTTTTCGGATGTCATTGTTGATTTTTCGGTAGACATACCCTGTGAGGTGTTCTTATTTCTTTTTTTTTTAAAAATCTCTCTTCGTTTATCACACAGATCCAAAAGTTCAGGTGTGATCCACGGCTTCTTCTTTGGTCGGTGCTTGCCAAGGATCTCAGTGGCGGCATCTGTTTGGTGCGAACCAAACACATTCATTATAATAAAGGTCTTCTACACAAAAGCATAACAACACGCAAAATACACACAACACTTAAACTTCATAAAGAAAATCATAACACATAATTTACCCCAATTAACTAATTGTCAAAAGGGTACAAACCTTAGTAGCTATCTTGTAAGCCATCATTAGTATCCTTCTACAACAAACGTATGCAGCGACAACTTCATTAAGAGTCTTGCTGTGAACAAACAAAGACAATGACAGTGTTTTTATGGTCATCTTAAAGGCTTCAATTTACAGCTGTCGTGCTTATATTATCAATTAATTTGTGGTTGTTACTGGTGTGATCTTACATCATCAGTCTATTGGTTAATATTCTTCTAAGGCGGAAAGGCAAAAGTTACGGCCAGAGACACTTTCATCAATGTCCACTCAACAAAGGCTCATGAACATAATAATTAGTCAAGTAGGCCTATCACCTATCTATCGAACAGGAAACTCAGCGTAGCTTTACGTTTCCATCTTAGTATCTGACACGTTAGCTCGTAGATGTAGAATCCCTCAATTGGACTAAGTGAAAGATCAAACATAACATTTTTCTTCATCTGCTACAGGTATGTACCATCAAATAAACTACAGCAAAAGTTGTATTATGCCTAAAACGTTACCTTGGGATGACCTTGACCTTCAGTGACCTCGTCAATAACTAGGGGCCATACGCATTAACACCCAGTAGAGTAGTAATTCCACTATAGCAGCGCTTGCTTTCTGCACTAATGTTCATAACCGCCGCATTCTCACCGGCATTTATAGTTGGGCAATTACCCACCGTTGACACACTATTATTGTATCAGGCATAACTGTGCGATGTAGTGTAGTAGTAGTAGTAGTAGTAGTAGTAGTAGTAGTAGTAGTATAGTAGTAGTAGTAGTAGTAATAATAATAATAATAATAATAATAATAATAATAATAATAATAATAATAATAATAATAGTATAGTAGTAGTAGTATAGTAGTAGTACATGTAGTAGTAGTAGTAGTAAAAAAGAAAGAGAAAGAGATTTCTCTTATATAGCGCAATTACAAGCTCAGAGAGCTTCTCAGTAGTAGTAGTAGTAGTAGTAGTAGTAGTAGTAGTAGTAGTAGTAGTAGTAGTAGTAGTAGTAGTAGTAGTAATCCGTCATCATCATTATCATCATCATCATCATCATCATTATGGCGCCAGTTCGCATAACATCAGCCAAGACCTGACATATGTGGTGACCTTTTGTTTACATACAAAGTAACGCACACGCTTGTTCCTTGCTCTCTACAGAATGCGCACTCATTGTAAATGGGGAGTTTTATGTCTGGGTTACCTGCCACTGCTTTCAAAGCACCAGTATATTATAATTTTTAAAAAGCATTGACCTTAACTGAATAATGTTTAGTACGATGTTGGAGTTGAGATATCTCTTGTTGACCTCCATAATGTTCAGCAATTTTATATCCATATTAGCATTAATCCTGTTTGCACGAATTCTCAAAACTCTGAGAATACCACTGTAATGTTAATATTAATAAGACTATTCATGCACTAATTAATTAATTCATATCGATTCATCTGCTGTATTTTATACAGCATCGTGAATATCTCATTCCTCCTTATTATCTCTTTCTAGATTTATTTATTTCCTCTATTTTAAGAAGTCCTCTCCAGGATAGCACAAACAATTGCTGCCCTGACAAGGTTGAAGCCCATTTGGAAAGACAAGACCATTAGTCCACACTCCAAGATACTTGCTGTAATCTTGTAATCTCCTATATTGCGAAGCATGGACCCATCACAGCAGATCTACAACGAAGAATACAAAGCATAGAGATGGGGTGCTACAGAAGACTTCTAACCACTTTCTATACCCAGCATATCGTCAACGACGAAGTACGACAGACCATCACACAAGCCATTGGCCAACACGATGACTTGCTCACAGTGGTGAAGAAACGGAAACTCCGATGGTATGGCCAAATCACCATATCATCAGGCCTTGCAAAGACAAGCCATGATGCAAAGAGGCACGGTGCAAAGAGGCAGTATAATAGGGAGACGGAAATATATATAGAAAGACAATATTCGAGAATGGACTGCTTGATACTGAGGACTTCTGAATACAGAAAAAGATGGAATACGCTGGTTAAACAAACGACCAACTGTGGTGCCCCAACGACATTCGAGTTACAGGATATGATAGGATAGATAGAATTGTATTATTCTTTCTTTGACCCTCTTCTTCTCTTCCTCCTGTTCATCCTCCTCCTCTTCCTTTCTCTTCTTTTACTACTTCTTCTTCTGTCTTCCTCGAAAGTAATTCATACGCTTTGATATTTGATATTTGTTAAGGATATTTATATAGCGCTTTTCCCAACGAACAATATCAGTTCAAAGCGCTGGCCGATACAGGATCTAACTCAAACCGCCCGAGACGCCCACAATCCACAATATCCGCTTGAATATAACGGCAGTTTCATTTGTATAAATCTTTACATCTACACAAGCTCTCTGAAAGGAGGTTCAACAAACTTTAAATAATTCACTCTAGTGGACTTCGACAGTTTCAATAAATACGCTGTTTGAATAAAGCGCAATTAAAACTATGCAATCCCGCACTTCCTGCACTTTGACTGTAATCTAGTGAACTTCGACAGTTTGAATATATTCGTTATTTCAATAAAGCGCAGTTTAAAATACGCGACCCTGCACTAGCTCTTCATGCATTTTGACTTTCAACGCTGCATAAAAAAACGTGTATAGTCTATTTGTAGCTAAGGGCGGTGCTCTTACACTAGGTCATTGGGTTATTGTGATATCAACAGGCGCCAGCTTGCAGGCGTACATAGGTTTGATTGTCATGTTATTTATTTATGTAGATTATGTCACAGTGGTCATAACAGGATTCAGAAATTAAAACTTTTGGAGTCGCTAGGTTTTCTAGTACATTCTGAACCATTCTATATCATATTTTTCATTGTCGACTGTCGTATTGAATATGCTAATGAGTTCTGCGATCAAAACCAGAATTGATCGTCGGGTTTTTATTTATTTTTTTGCAGATTAATTATGATATTCTACGCCGCAGCATATTTTCTGTCATTAACTAAGCTCAATTGAAAAGCTAAAAGCATAATCCAAAAGAAATCAATCAATGGTGGGTTTATACACGTATTTTATAGCAAATTGTGGACATGCTCCAAATAGTTGTTGGCGTGATTATCATTTTCCCCTTAAGCCTATTTCTACGTATTTTAATCATATTTTATTCATTTAGCCGTCTTGGGCAACACCAACCAGATTTATAAACGAAGTCACTTGATCAGATCTACTGATATTCATTGTTTATTATTATGTATTATCATAGTGCCCTGTGGATTCTGGCACTGAAAAGAATAGACCCAACGTTTCCAGGCGTGTCGTAATAGGCGACTAACAAGGGGGATGTCAGCACGGCATCACTGGGCGAATTCTTCTACACAGAAGTCACCGGCCAGGACGGATGAACCTCACGTTACAATAGGTTCAACAACAACGTGCTCGGGGCCAACGCGAGGCACACTGTAATAGGGGATTTCGGCTGTGGCCAACAGCCTGAAGAGGATTGGACCTCGCCAGGTCTTTCTTGCCCAAGACACACCGTATTGTGAAAAGAACCACTCACTCCATACTGGATCGGTCATCGCCCGGGTCACCAAGGACCGCGCCTTCCGTTGGCCACCAGGACGGAGGTGATAAGTCGGTTACTGATGGACAACTTAACAAGACCCGCACAAGAGACAACATCGTCATAGAAACCTGGAATGTCAGGGCCCTAACTGCGGAGGAAAAATTAGAAGTACTGGCCCACGAGCTGGACCACTATCGATGGAACAGTTTAGGTATCAGCGAACTGCGCTGGAAAGGCCTAAGTGAAACAATGACTGACAAAGGCCACAAGCTTTATTTCAGCGGGAGAGATGACAGGCACGAACACGGCGTTGGATTCTTGGTCCACAAAGCAATTCTGTCATGGGTTGCCGCCAGTCTCCAGTAGACTCATTACCATCCGTCTGAGAGCAGCACCTTTTAACATCACCATCATCCAGGCCTATGCCCAAACATCAGACAATGACGACAGCGAAGTGAAGGATTTCTATGAACATCTGCAGGTTGTCTTTGACCAAGTGCGAAGGACATAGTCATAGTGCAAGGCGACTGGAATGCTAAGGTTGGCCAAGATGCTTACCGCCACTGGGGAGACACATGTGGACCCCATTGCAACAACGAGACAAATGACAGGGGTCTGAGACTCCCGGAGTTGCCAAATACAACAATCTGACACTGGCAAACACGCTTGGCCTCCACACCAAATCCAGACGATAGACCTGGCACAGACCCAGCGGGGAGCATCACAACCAGATTGACTACATCATGGTTAAGAAATCAAAACGCTTCACATCACATCAAGCGTCAACATTGGCAGGAAACGCACTTTTCCAGGAGTAGATATCGGAAGTGACCACGAGCTCGTGATGATGTCTTTCCGGCTCCACTTAAAGACAGTAAATACAGCAAAGTGCACCAGATTGAAATTCGACCAGGACAGACTGCAAAACCCGGAGGTGGCAAATATTCCAAGCCACAATTTGATGGAAATTCGCACCACTACTCATTTTGAGAGCTGGTGAAGTAGATGTAAACACCATGACCAACACTTTCAACTCAACTGTGACAGATGCCGCCACTGAGATCCTTGGCAAACACCGTCCAAAGAAGAACCCGTGGATCACACCTGAAATTTTGGACCTGGGTGACAAACTAAGAGAGATGAAAAAAAAGAACACCTCACAGGGAGTTGATGCCTACCGAAAAATCAACATTCACATCCAAAAAGGAATCCGC
Source organism: Oncomelania hupensis (assembly GCA_036898135.1). Taxonomy (NCBI): domain Eukaryota; kingdom Metazoa; phylum Mollusca; class Gastropoda; order Littorinimorpha; family Pomatiopsidae; genus Oncomelania; species Oncomelania hupensis. Next base: position 72,550,313 of record CM072516.1, read on the forward strand.
ACAGCAAAGGAGAACTGGGTAGAAGATCAGTGCCATCCAATAAAGAACTGTTTGAATAAGAACAACAACTGAAGCGGCTGACAAGTGTTAAACAGCCCTAGGTCTCCACGCTCCAAAGCAAGTCTGACATATGCCTTACCGACAAACAAGAAGTCTTGTATAGTGTCACGTGGGGTTTATGGGCTCTGCACAATGGAATTATGGACCCTCACGTTTATTCGGTGGGAACTGCTAGTAAGGCACCCTATGAATTACTTTAATAAATTTATTTGTTTAGCTCGTTCTGTGTTAAGGTTGGGGTACAGAGATAGATAGAAAAAATGGTAAAAGAATACTGTCACACTAGCTTTCACACGGCTATGAATCATATGTAGTCCAGCCACTTGATAACAGTTAAAATCACACATTTATTTCTTCTGCTCTATACAAGGTTCTCTAAGTACTAATCTAACTTAAAATGTCTCAGTCACTGCTAATAGTTCGATCGCTGATAGTCTAGGCAGCTGTTTTTTCTTCCTCGGGCACTTGCTATAATATTTCATGTAGATTTGGACTACTGTGGTCCGTTTTACAGTTTCTGACGAGTTGGACTACTGTGGTCCTGTTATGATCAGTTTAAGTGCACCTTTGTCGATTACACTTAACTTTCTGATGGTGCGGTCGAAGTCCTTCTGTGAGGTAGCTTCTGGTACACCTTTGTAGTTGTGTAGTTGGGTTCCCTTGCCACGCTGTGGGGTCTGACAGGGTGTTTCTTCGGGTCGCTCTTTCCGTCTTGTGCGGTAGAGTCTCCTCGACCAACTAGTCGTTTCTGTGGAGTGGGACACACAGGATAGCTCGGGATAGCTCGGGATAGCTCGGGATAGCTCGCCTGCTCGTCTGTAATATAAGAGACGAAATTCTGCACAACCCTGAATAATCGGTTTGTGCAGAGCGTCTCACTGAAAGCCAAGTAGCCCTCAGTGATAGCTCCACATCTCTATACATAAGCGACGAACATTCTGCTACTTCCGGGGTCCACTGGAATCTCACTCTAAATTCCTATACATACATAAATATAAATCGTGTCTAACTATACACATACAGAATTAATAATAATATAAACATTCAGTGGTACAGCCACTGGTCTGCAAACATACATATAAGTTAAACAACAGTGGTTCCGTACGGGATACAACATGGCGGCGCAACCGGTCGTGTTTCGCCTCGTGGTCGGCCTTTCCACATGGTCACGCAAATTCGGATTAACAATTCACATTTATGCATAGCAAATTCCACAAACATAATTTCAACAATAATACAAATATATCACGATGAAACAGAAGGGTGTTCATTTACCTGTTTGACAAGTTCAGGCCCGTGATGGCTTGATAGAATTCTAAGATTTCAAAGCCCTGCTTCCTGGTCTATGAGTGTAGATAGTTCTCTGCTAGCTAAGTAGATGTTACTTCTACCTCGTCTCACACACGACTGATTCAAACTGTGTTAGGCTCTGACACAGTCAATACTGCTCTACCCACTGAGCCTGCTCTGATTGGTTAAAACGGTCCGATTCAAAACTCAAGTGCTGACTCACTGCGATGTGGGTGGCTCGCTCGCTGTGTGTGGTCTGCTGTGTAATTTAATTGCTGCTGTGTAATAGTCTAACTTCTCTACTGTTACAAATACTACACATGGCTAAATAGTCAATAGGCAGAGTTAACACTAGCCAGTTCGTGACATATAGATGGACAGATTACTGCTCTGACCTTTACAATCACACACCAAACGGAGACACATCAGTTCTCGCATGTCCCCAGAACAGAGAAGAAGAAGAAATCCTCCCAATTTTCCGAGAAGAAATTGAGGCATCAGTGCAATCGCTGAAGAAGGGAAAGTCAGCGGGAGTGGACAACATACCGGCAGAATTGCTTAAAGCAGGAAGAAAGCGTTGATTGACGCCCTCAACATTAAGCTTATCTGTAACAAGATCTGGCTAAGTGGGGAGTGGTCTACACCATAGACTCAGTCGTTTGTCATCACTCTACCCAAAATGGGTAATCTTCAGGAGTATGAAAATGACCGTACCATCAGCCTTATCAGCCATCCCAGCAAAGTCCTCCTGAAAATAATACTCATCAGGTTGAAACCTCAAGCTGAACAAATCCTTGCTGAAGAACAAGCAGATTCAGGGCAGGTCGAAGTACCACTGAACCGATTTTCAACCTCAGAATAATCTGCGATAAATACCTACTGCACCAACAAAATCTATATCATGTCTTTGTAGGCTTCAAGAAAGCGTTTGACCGAGTCTGGCATGCAGCTCTGTGGGCAGACATGAGAGTTCGAGTGTACAACATCAGCCCTAACATTATTGAAGTCATCAAAAGCCTGTATGTCAAGGCTAATAGTGCAGTCCTCCACGACAGCGCCATCGGGAACTGGTTCAGAACAACAATTGGCGTGCGTCACGGATGCCTACTCTCTCCAACACTCTTCAACATCTTCCTGGAGCGCCTCATTTCAGATGACCTTGCAGATAACGAAAGCACAGTCAGCTTAAGGGGTAGAGCAATCTCCAACTTCCGTTTTGCGGGTGACATTGATGGATTGGCTGGAGTGGAACAAGAACTTGAACAGCTGGTACAGAGGCATGATACCACCTCCAAAGCCTTTGGAATTGAAATTAGTGCATAGAAGACCAAAATGATGACCAACAACACCAATAGCGTCAACACGGACGTCAAAGTCCAAGGCCAATCTCTCAACACAGTGCAAAGCTTCAAATATTTAGGAGCCATTGTATCACACAATGAGTCCCGACAGGACGTTCTCTCTGTGATTGCGCAAACAACTGCTGCCCTGACATGGTTGGAGCCCATTTGGAAAGACAGGATAATCCGTCTACACTCCAAGGTAAGACTGCTGCGTGCCCTTGTCATCTCCATCTTCCTTTACTCTTGCGAAGCATGGACCCTCACAGCAGACCTACAACTAATAATACACAGGATATAGATGAGGTGCTACAGAACAGAAGACTTCTGGGCATTTTCTATACCCAGCACACCACAAACGACGAAGTCCTAGAGACCATCACACAAGCCATTGGACAACACGATGACTTGCTCACAATGGTAAAGAAACGGAAACTCCGATGGTATGGCCACGTCACAAAAGCATAAGACCTTGCAAAGACCATCCACGGTGCAAGGAGGCAGACGAAGATGGAACAGAAAAAGAGGTGGGAGGACAACATTCGAGAATGCACTGAGCGAATGCATAGGGTTTCCTGAGAGGACAGAGAAAGATGGAGTACGCTGGTTAAACGATCACCTGTGGTGCCGCAACGACTTTCTCGAATTACGGGATAGGATAGGATAGGATAGGATAGGATAGGATAGGATAGGATAGGATAGGATAGGATAGGATAGGATATAATTTTAATAACACTTATATTTTTTTAGCAGTCTTAACAATTAAAATCCAGAATCGCAATCAAAATAATTTGATCTAATAAAGATGTGCTGTTAATTTCTAGTTCATTCTGGGCCAGTCTACACGACCGTCTTGATTAGTATGGTTAGGTCTTGATTAGTAAAGTTACTGACACGTGTTTGGAATTCTTCTTGCACGATTATTTAATGTGCTTTTTTCTCCCGGTAATCACAGATTGCAGTGTACAATAACATCATGAAAAATACTTCCTGGGTACAACAAGTTCAAAGTACAGGCGTACCCGGCATTTCACGGAGAGAGCGTATCCTATGGACAATTCCCCAACGCACGAGCTTGTGTTGTTTTTGTTGATATTTTTCCAATGCACCAGCTGGCAGGTTCTAGAAAACTAATCTTCTCAAGGATCCAAACGATACGATACATGCATAGTAAAGCGTGGCTCTGTGTGTGTGTGTGTGTGTGTGTGTGTGTGTGTGTGTGTGTGTGTGTGTGTGTGTGTGTGTGTGTGTGTGTGTGTGTGTGTGTGTGCGTGTGTGTGTGTGTGTGTGTTTGTGTGTGCAGGCGCTACTGAAAGAGTACGTTTAACACTGATTTAGAACACTCAACACTAGCGTTTGTCCACTTACACAAGTATTTTTCATGCACTAACACCACATCATATGTAGCTGTGCAACTTGTTTTGATGCCATTACATGCATGATGTGTCAGACTTCAAACAACGTTTTCTTTTTAAATTCCTCATTACAATGGCTGAATAATGTCTCGTTTCTCTTGTATCATTTCGGGCACAAAGACTAAGGGTATTTTGTAAAGTCAGTAATATCGATCAGCATAATCTAATTTCCTTTAGCTATGAGGCCCATACACATCGACGCTACACATTCTTAATGTTGCATTGTGATCTTATCGGCACTACGGTCCAACAGATAATCACACTGATTTTGGGTCGTCCAGGTTGTTTTTACGGTTCTTTTGGGGAATGTACGCTGTATAATGGCATGTGAGCTCCAGTTCATATAGTTATAATGACAGTACGCAATTCCTAGTTGTAACATTAGACTGACTAGAAGTGCTATGATGTGTCAATTATATGTGTCAGGAACAATATAGCGTTCAGACAGCTGCTAAAGGCGATGGCCACTAAGATCCAAATAGTTTTGAGGTCAGGATTTGAAGACATCACCCATGAGGAAAGAACACAAGCCTTGCTTGCCCTCTGAACTATTTAACTACTCTTACCCCTAGCTAGGCGAACTCCAACCGTTTTGCACTGAACCCTCTCAACAACGATACTGTACAGCGTCATCAAAAGTCAGTTAAATTGCGACTAATTGTGCAGTAACACGTTTTATTTCCGTCGTTTGGAAGGTATTTTCAATGCACATAAAATACGGTTTTAACGATTAGTCAGTGATGACTAGTTCAGGGACCTGCAAAGCAAATTGAGTGTATAGGTCACTGAGAGGGAAAAAATGATGGCGGCTGTACTAATATAATCTCTCTTTCATCGCCGCCATGAATTCTTCATTTTACTCTTCCTTGCAAACAGGAATATGTGATCTCTATGGGGAAACAGACAGCATACGTATTATCATTCTGAATTCCCATAGATCGATGAACTTAACCCTGTATCGTGACGTGAAAGAGGATGACAGGCCTATATGAATGCAAAACTGTATATCCCCTTTTACGTGTTTTTCTGTGCAGGTTTGAAGTCCTCGTAATGCATTACTTATAATCTGAGCTGCCAAGCTTTCACGATTTAGGAAGCCTGTAGTTTAAAATCAGAAACAAAGGCAGCGTAATGATTATTGATTTTAAGAGCGCCTCGTTATAAATAAATACAAAAGTTAAGGGTTTATACTAAACCTTTTCTCTGTAATGTGTACGAACGTTTCAGTTTATAGTCATACGTAAAGGGACTTTTGAGTTTGTAATAAAGTCGTAACGAAATATTGACTTTGTAATAAAACCGTAATAGACTTGGTAAAAAGAAAAGAAAAAAAAGAAGAAAACTTTAGTAAGTAATGAGTTGGTTTTTTTTATAAGATGTAATGAGTTTGTAATAGAACCATAACGAAGTATTGAGTGTAAAGCAACTTTTCAGTTTATCTTAAAACCTTAAGAGTTTCTCCTAATACCACTCCGTTTCTTGCAAGGGCTATATGCAGCAGACCAGGGTTTGGCCTTTGTTCAATGTTTAGATGTAACTGTTGACAACGATTCAAACACTATGGGTGTTGGGCTGTCATGATCGTGACCTCTGATTACAAACAAAAGGTCATGGTGAACGTTCTCATCGCCTTCATTAACTCAGTTGGTAAGCGCGCTTTAAAAAAAAAAGAAAAAAAATTACTTCTTTTCCTCCTTGTAGCCTTTTAATCGTAAGGGAGTGAGGCGTTAATTACCTCGCTTGTATCAGGTGCAGCTTCACCTGAACGATGCCTGTTATTTTTCTTTCTTTCTTTCTTTCTTTAATCATTTTTATACAGGCCATATTACTTATATTTTATATTATTATTTTAGTCAGTTCATTTACTTTTTTATGTGAATATCAATTTAGCAACAATTTTCTTATGATTACCCGTTTACTAATAAGCTTTTGTTTTTAGATTACTGGCCTCTCTTTCTTTTGCACAATTTGTGATTTCTACTCAGCACCTTTATTATGTTAACACCCCACAATTTCAAATCTTTCACTCCTTGAAAAAAGGCCAAAGGCCTGAAATGTTGGAGAGTAATCTTAAATCAAGGATCTTCTTTTACCGCCACAAAAACTTAAACTTTGCGCTTGTCAATTGTTTCTTAAGAAAGATCCTGCAGTCAACGTGTATAGGCTACTCTGTCTACTTCTCTCCTTCCTTTTAACTGTCCACATTTCTCAAAGCCAGGTTCTCATCCTCAGATCGGTAGATTGCTGTTGGTGTGCGATGTTTCGTTTCGGCACATGTTTGATTCCCGCCCCCTCTCCGCCCATGGTCTCCCCCAACCCCCAATTCATCCAAGTACTAATCAGCTGGTTTCTGTTTAATTTTAGGAACACAGTGGTGAATGCCTTAACCACTATGCCTCACTATATCAAAATACAACAAGGAAACCTTAACCAATAGCTTACCAGCCTGCGACTTCCTGGAAAATCCTACATAGACTTTTACATTCCCTCACGGTCTTGTATTCTGAGGATCAGAGGCATCTTTTTGTATGCTACTGCAAATTGAGCATCGAAGAATACTTTGCATAAACCTCTCCGGCCCCACACTACTTAGACTGATCTTCTCATAACTTCTACATGGGTAATGTTTTCTGAAGGCATGGGCATCTGAATGAATGTGATCTCTCTCTCTCTCTCTCTCTCTCTCTCTCTCTCTCTCTGATGTTCAAATACAGCCTATTATGCCACATGGGTCTGATATTTGAGGGGTGGAGAAAACAGCACAAAATTGTGAAAAGGTTCATTTGTTTGCATTCAAAAAAGGTTTTCGGCTGTAGATATTCGTACACCTAATGACGTTGTATACAGAGAACTAAACAGATATCCTATCTGTATTAATTCTGTTGTTAATTGTGTTCGTTAATTGTTAAGATTAACACAAATGGAAGCGCATTCCGAGGAAAGCTTATTTAATGCTGTTTAATTTAGATGCTAGAGGTTAGACTACTTGGGTTTCTAAGGTACGATCATGTCTCCCCCCTCTGTCTTTGTGAGAATGGCTTTGGCTATGTATGGATGCACCCAAGTGTTGGCAATATCAAAGAATTTTTACGTGCGTTTAAAGAACGCTTGATTGATTGTAGATGACAGAACAAAAACATGTTAGTAATGGTGATAGATTTGCTTTTTATAGAATACTCAGTATTTCTATACATTATATACCAGTTTATCTGCAATCGAATATAGAAAAGCATATGAAATTTATTATGACTAGATTTCGATTTGGTGTGTCAGACCTAGCTGTTCTTTATTATCGCTATCACCAAATGACTAAGAGGACGAAGTGCATTTTGTATTACGCTGTTCATTTTTGGACAACTTTCGAAAATGGACTGGCTTGACACTGAGCGAAGACATGAGGGTTACTGAGGACAGAGAAAGATGGAGTACGATGTTTAAACGATCATCTGTGGTGCTTCAACGACTTTTCGAGTTACGGGATAGGATATTCAGGATAAGATAGGATAGGATAGGATAGGATTTTTTGAAAATTTGAGAAAACAATTAATTGCAACTAAGTTTATTACAGACCCAGCCTTAGCTTTAATATTTTGCTGTCATCGACAAGCAAAGAAAACTGTCCGAAAGTTATGAGGGAGATAGCAATTTCGTAAAATATACTGATTTGTTTCGTCTGATTGAGTGTTTGTTATATATGTTCATCTTGTTAGTAAATTCACTGTACACATCCTTTCAATAGGGGACATAGGCCATATACTGAATAATACATTCGCATTCGTATTCTCTCTCTCTCTCTCTCTCTCTCTCTCTCTCTCTCTCTCTCTCTCTCTCTCTCTCTCTCTCTCTCTCTCTCTCTCTCTCTCTCTCTGCGTATCGCTCTAGTACTAGTAATTATACACTACTGCGTTACACTTACTCTGTTCTTTCTTAAGACATTCTGATTGCACGTTTTGCTTGCTTGAGGGTTCTTCTTCTTGAAATGCGACATATTTGATTTCTCCTTTGTTTTTTTGTTTGGCTGCATGTGTAATACTGCGATTTTCCATTGTTTCTTTGCCTCCCTTCAAGACATTGTGCTATTTGTTAGCTTGAGGGTATACTTTGTTTTCATTGCAATGCGTTACATACGTTGTGGTGGGTTTGTTTGGGGGGAAGTGCATGGGCGATGCCTGCATTATTATTCCCTTGCATTTAAAAGAAATCCCCGCTTCCTGCGAGACCTTTGTTTGTAGTTGTAAATGTGATTCTCCACTTTTTATTGTGTTTTCTTGTATTATGTGGTTGTTGTTGTTGTTGGCTGTGGTAGTAGTGATGATGATGATGATGATGATGATGATGATGACGATGATGATGATGATGATGATGATGATGATGATGATGATGATGATGATGATGATGGTGATGTTCTTGTTGTTGTTCGCTAAAGTTTATTTTCAAGGTTTATTATTAATGTCCTGAAATTCTTTCTTCCTTCAAAATCTTTTGCTTAAATAAGTGTGAAAGCCTGAGGGCCCCTCTCTTGCATATTTGATTATTATTCTATTGTTGTTTTTTGTGTGAAATGCTATTTGTTAATTCGGTTGTTTGTTTTGAAAAAGGTGGCCGCTTATTTCTTCTCCTTCCTTCTTTGTTATTCGTTTTGCAGAGGTTTTATATTGATCTTGTGCATTTTTGAGCTCATTACATCCTTGATAATCAGTTGTGTAAATATTATTTTCGATCGCTTAAGGTTTCATTCTTCTTCTTGTAGGCACATATTCGGTTAGTGTTGTTTTGTTTCATTTTATTGTTCTGTTGTTTTTGCCTTGTATTATTTGTCATCAGCATTTGTTAGCCACTGTAGGGTAGTATTTTAACATTTTGTAAATGCTTTTATTTTTTTAATGGTTTGTCTGTATGGTCCGGTTGGACTGATAGATTTAATTCCTCTTATAATGATCACACAAGTCGTGCGCTCTGACCACTGAACTATCCCTGCCGCCTAAAAGAATTTATTTTTATTTTGTTGGGTAGTTTTGGTATTTCTTTTGTTGTTTGAACATTTTTACCGTTTAATTAATATTTAAAATCGTTAATTCTTTTTGTGTTTTTTTCGAAGGCGGGCTTATTAAGTATAGAAACGGTCAATACTCATGTTTAATAGACAGTCAGACAAAAGACACATAACAAACAGATTATAACTGACAAAAAATAACTGTTAAATACATTTTAACTCTTCCATTTATTAATTCTTTGATTTGTTTTTTTCTTTCGAGGGCGGGGTTATATAAGTATAGAAACGGGCAATACTCATATTTAATAGACAGCCAGACAAAAGACACATAAACAGATTTTAACTGACAAAAAAAGAACTGTTTTACATTTTAACTCTTCCATTTATTCAGAATATGATAATTCAAATCAATTTCAAGTGCAAAGTTTTTGAAATTCAGCAAATAAATGTACAATCCGATACTGCAAGTCAAAACATAAAATCAATTTCACAAACGCATTAATTGAAATTGCAGAAAATACGAGAAATATAAACGACAGCTATCAGTTAGCAAATTTTGTACACAAGACGTTAACATAAATAAAGTTCAATTTAAAAGCAAAATTATACAGCAAGAAAGTGCCAATTAATAAAGCTAGCTTGCTTTAAAAAAAATTCAAATGCTTCACACTTTTATTAGTAATAGTATTTTGTTTTGGTTAATTAACTGCTTAAAGGTTTTGGTAGCAAGGAATGTCACAATATCCAAATGCATACACACTTTTACTGACATTACTTTTCTCAAGTATATCACAATATTGTGAAATTACGATTTACCAATATACATAGAAGTTAGAACACCAGAAAACAGGTTTAGAAAACTTAAATAACAAAGAACAGCTGCAGTATTACACATTAGTGGCAACATGGTTTAAACCAAACACTATCAAAGTAAACTAACGAACAGTTAATTCAGTGGGTGATAAACAAAGAAAAACCAAAAGATGGTTTAAATTATTAAAATTGTCTTTAAATACGTCTTAATATTTTCTAACAAATGTATAATATTATCTATTGGGAGTCATAGAAAACTTACAATTAATTTTTCCAACTTTATAATAGATGTAATGACCAAACACTGCATTTTACATCGATAGTCGTTTGTCTGAAACAAACGTCAATTAATATTCATCTTTAAAAGAAGCTTAGGTGTAATTTTTTTATCAGTCACTGACAATCCCCCGTTGAAAGTGGAAGTATTACTTTCTGGACAATCTCTTTTCTTTTAGTCTCTTTTAATCATGTCTGGACAATCTCTTTTCTTTTAGTCTCTTTTAATCATGATCCAAACTGGCAAGAAAGATGCACAGAAATGTTCAGGTTCTGAGTCACTGGCTATACCGAGTTCAGAGTGCTTTTTAACTGTATTGTGTTCACGAGTCACCACACTTTTGAATGAGTCATCTGGAATGGCATTCATTTCAAGGTTTGGCACTGTTCCTTCAAGATGGTTTCCTGACAGTTGACATAAATGACAAAAGTTTTAGGATGTTGGTGAAGTTGACAGTGATGATGACAACGATACATCAATGGGGTACAATGTTTCAGAGGCCGTGAGGAGAATGAAGAGGTCTGACGACCTCAGCTGGATCAATATCCAGGCACGTATGGACGCTTTCAGGAGACGCAACAGCCGGAGGGACCTCACTTCTGACAAGGTGATGGCAGAGGAGGAGGTGACGTCAGTCGAGGTGTGACGTCATGACTCCGTGGAGGCTGACTTGCGTTTGCTGAGTCGATGCCGAAGTTCTGACGCCAGCAGGGAGCGTGACGCAAGAGGCATCTTGGCGTAATGTGACGTCGACAGGGCGACGGGAATGATGGTTTTGCTGCACGCCGTGGTGACGTGGTTTTGATTGATGACATCATGTCGGTTTTGGCCAGACACGAGTCCTAAAACAAACAAAGAGAACAACACCGTAAATCTGCTGTTCTTCGGTGGTAGTCTTCTCTACAGGTTAACCAGTTCTAAAGCACACATTATCTAGTTTCGTTGTGCTAAAGCATAGCATGCTTCAGTTGCTTTTCTCCATTTTTAATGGTCACAGATTTTTGTTTTCAAATCCAATTATTTAATTGTACCATGTAATTTTTTTTCATTTTATCTTCATTTTTTTTTTCAATTTTTTTTTTATTGTTTTTCATTTCCCAAGCCAATGCATTACAAGCAGTCCAGAAGGTGTTTTTACCTTGGTCGTGCGGTGGTGAACCAAGGCTGTTCAATCAGGTAGTTCAATGTAGGGTTCTTTGCCGTTATCTCCGTACAGCTGCGCCTTGCAATACTCGGCAATCAACTCGTCCTGAACGCTAGGACAGTCCTGAGGGTACTGAAACACACAAATAAGAAACAACAGGTTAGAACAAAGTTCAATTCAAACTGAACTAAAACATGAATAATTTTATTTACGTCCAAACAACTTTGGGGTGTCGGATAGTGCAGTGGTTGGAGCACTCGCTACTGTGTCGAAAGTGAAGCACCGTCCGGTGCGGTTAGCACTTGGATGGGTGACCGCTAAGGTGTGAAGCGACAAACAACAACGCCCCCAGTTGACTCAACTGTGATTGAGTACCTACTCTCTTGAGGGTGGGGAAGGTAAAGCAGCGAGGGAGAGAGTTGGGCATCGCCCTCATTACGCTGGCCCAAGATAAGTGTGATCTCCAACATCACGCTCCCCTACGGCCACAAGGCTATGGGACTACCTTTACCTTTTTTTTACCTTTAAACAACTTTAATTTTAAACCTGCTTTCTATTTATCCCAAGTACAAAATTATATGACTAAGAGGTAGATATGCAAAGACTGAACACGAGGCAATGATGCTTACCTGTACGAGGACACAAGGGAAGCCCATGATGGGCGACATGTTGTCGCAGCCGCTGATGATGCTGCTGTCATTGTCCAGCTTGTTGTGATTGTTGTCCAGGGCGGGAACCTCGTCGCTGAGGCACACCACCTTGGCCAACTTAACGTCGCAGTCTACAGACAGCACGCGGATGCAGTGCTCCTGGCACACAGCACGGATCAGAGTGCTCTGGATGGTGGCCGCGGCATCGGGCTGGGATAGCAGAGGCATGACGCATAGCATGACATCGTCAGGCCGGGAACTCAGCAGCTCCACGCAGGATGTCAGACTGCAGGTGAGGCGGCCCTGCGCGGCAGCCTGCTGCAGGAGAGCTTTGAGTGCTTGACCAAACTGCTCTGAGCTCAAGCCGTTAGGAGACCTGCACACACATAACAGAGAAACATTGGTTATAATCAAGCAATCACAAACCATTCACATCGTCATCAACATCAAATGCATTCTATAACCTAAGTCTGAAAACCACTTGTCAAAGCTATCTAAGTGCGCAAAACTCGAAACCACAACCAGTTTTCCCTTTGTTCTAGAACAAAGACTGAAACGTCCTTATTACGAACGGCAAATGTTTAGACGATTATACGCCCAACCATCTAAATAACGACCGTAATAGGAACTTCAATCTTTCACCTTATAATTTTCACTATCACAAAACTTCAGCTGCAAGTTTAAGGACTTCACTAGCCAATATCAAAGGCAGTATTAAGTGTGTCAGCAGGCAGTGCTGGGTCGCCCTACATTCCACACAAAGATTAAATGCCCCAAAAAATCATTGAAGCGGCAGCTATCTCGGTCACCATTGCAGCTAGGCGCTGCTCTGCCAAAGTACGCGTTACCCAAAATCGACCGTTTTTGTTTGCAGACACACTGCCTTAGTTGTTGTCTGCTGCCTAGCTACAACTACACAGGGCATCTGCTGGCAACTAATGCAAAATCGCTAATAACGCATGAAAGGGATCATAATCGATCAAGTCCAAATTTCAAACCCAAGTTAAACATGCAGAAACATATGCCAATTGTGTGGTTCTGTTGCATAACATTCACGATCTTTCTCTATGTCTATTCAACGTTGCAGATAAAATGCAGCAATTTTTGTTGTTGTTGAGTTTATCTCATCCCATTTTCATGCAAGAAGGCAAAGTCCCAGCGACCGCAGTTTGCTCACCTTTGCTGCGCCGTATCAAGCAGGAACAGAGAACGGACGGACAGGTAAAGTATAGCACAAAGTTCATCATAGCTTATGAAATATTCAGAACTTGACCGCTTTACCAACCCAGTCGTGATGGGACTAACCGCTATTAGTTATCGGACAGGTAGTTGGCGGGTCAAGTGTAGTTGGCCTGATTTCAAAAGAGTACAAGGCCTTTAATAAAACTGACTGAAGAAAATCTTCCTCTCAATAAAAAAAAATAGCTTCAGAAAGTCTTTGCGCATGCCATGCCCTTGATGCAATAACAGAAAGCATTTACTGCAGCAAGTAAAGGGCATAGCGCTTCCTATCACTAGTGACCTAGCATCAAACAGGTGGGTCACATGAGTCTCACAAGATCTGCGTTATAAAATCTAACCCTACAACAGGTGTACCTATTTACTCTACTTCAGCGCTGCGTGCTTGGGCTGGAGTGCAGGCCCACTGAACTAGTTAAATCAGCTGACGATGACGCGCAAAAAAGGGGATGTTAAACGGTATACCTTCTAAACAAAACTGGGCTTGCAGGCACCAACATGCACTGCACCGTTACGCTCCCCTATCATCTCAACCAAAGAGCGAGCTTCAGCTATAGTCGAGGTATTTGCACGATTGTTGCGGATTTAACCGCCCTTTATAGTCTTTATACTAGTGTTATCTTTTTTTTTTTGCCTTTTTATAGTGCCTCTTTTTCTGGTCTCTTTTCTTTTAGCGATTGTGTTTTTGTTTGCGTAGAAATTTTTTTTTATTTTTTACTAGAGCTGTTTAGTTATGTCAGAGCTCGATGGACAAGGATTTTGAAGTTCAGCTGCACCCAGATGTTGTCCCAACAACCAGTGGGCGCACAACTCAACAACAAAGCAACAACGTGCGCATAGGTCCCATCACCGCCAACAACAAAGCAACAGCGTGCGCATAGGTCCCATCACCGCCAACAACAAAGCAACAGCGTGCGCATAGGTCCCATCACCGCCAACAACAAAGCAACAGCGTGCGCATAGGTCCCATCACCGCCAAAACAACAAGTCCAAGAAATACACATTACTGTCAAGTGCAGTTATTCATGCTATTGATGCAAGCATTTTGGACAGAAATATTAACAATTGAACTAGGCAGGTTCGGTTTTGTAAAACAGCCCTAATTTTTTATTTTTATCGCAAAACGTATTCCCAAAGTCTTCAAAAAAATACAGAACATCCTAAATTCCAATTTTGCTTTCACAACAACAAACTTAAGACAAAATAGGCTCGAGCGCGTGGACAAGAATTCACTTTAGAATTCGAGAACGATGCGCGGAGTGGCCGCATCCCCTTATTTCCAACGAGCAACTTTCACCAACGACAAGCCACTACGTCAGCAGAAAACCAGCATACGCCGGCAATTTCCAAGTTCCATGCTGGCGTGACGTTTTTTTTTTTGTTTTTTTTTTTTAATCAGTTTATAGTCAGTCCCCTCTCTTCCCAATAAGGATTTTCAGAGAGGAGACTACTTAGGCGTGACGTAGATATCGATCGATACTTGAAGGCTTTGTACTAGTACAGCTAACTCCCCCTCAATGTTCTCGGGGTCAACTACCAACGTGTTATTTAAATCGTGTGTTCTGTACTAGCTAAAATAGTAATAAAACTGATAATGCTAAAATCCGTATGAGGGGAATTTCAAACAGTAGAACTGTTTGAGATGGTCAGGTTCTCGCAGTGAAATGTGTACAGAGTAGAAACTACAGTATTATTTTAATCTTAGTAAAGGTAAACGAGACGAATGCATAAGTTGGCCACACCAATATAATATAGACTACTATCAAACGCAAAAGCAGCTTAGTCAAGCTTATGTCGGGAAAATTCCAAGGTGGATTTCTGTGAACCCAAGTCAAAGAATGTTAAACAAAAAGTAGAACGATACCGAATGCATCCCCTTCTCAGGACTTTGCTTAGTCATTGAGCTTACTCAATGAACGGGATCACCCCTCTTTCGGGTTAACCCCGTACCGTGACTAGGCCGCGAGTCTAGTCAAACGAATAACCCGAGATTCCATTGGCTGATACGGTCGAAACTATTTCTCGGTATTGTGCAACAGGATACAGGATTTCACGAGGTTGACCATAAACAGCCCCCTTCATAGTAAACATGTACTACACAACAAGGATGGAAAATACTAATGAATTATTACCAGGAAATCCCCTTAGCTTTGCAATGCCTTCAAAAACAGCTCACCAATACAGGAAGAACATGGTTTTCAGCAAATTGTCTTGTCGGAGGAAGTAACGTTTCGTACACCAGTTGAAATAAGCCAAGCAAGAAAACTTCCCGAAATTATGCACAATGACTTCCTCGAAATCACAAGCTTTATTGCTAACAACGGACTTTCACGTTTCTGATTCTGGTTTAAAGTTGCGCTTCAGTTTACATTTAAATTTATTCCAAACTACAGAAATATGCTACACACAATAAAGAAACATGCAAACCAATAATAAAAGACAATTTAAATACTGAAATGCAATACACTTTTGGAACATTAAAAAGTTTTTTTTTCAATACTACTGAGAGCTTCTGCAAAGACACCAGTTGTTTGGCATGATGAAATGCCCATTGCATTGCATCTTGTGCAATCAACCTTTTTTTCTCTCGCAAATTTGAACACAGAAATGGATGACAGAAAATTAAATACTTACATTGTGTTGTCCGAGTTCTCAGCATAGTCGCAAAGTTCTGGCAGAGTCATGTTGAAGATTTGAAAGTATTCACGCAGCAAGTACTCCAGAGATCACAAAGAGGTATTCCAACACTAGAGCAAGTACAGAACGCACGATTGTATCGTCAAAAGCTCAACGTTTAAATGGTTAGTCACGTTGGGCAGACGTCTGTTTTATACGGCAGACACAAATAGCAACTAGAGGGACAAACATCTAAGCTCCCATTGGCTGGGATATCTGAAAGCGAGCGCCCGGGTTTCTGTCGTTTTTCACTAGAATCTCACCAGCAAAGCCCGCATGCTAGTGCAAATGCGATAGCATCCAAGATCTATGAACACTCGCCGGTTTTAAATGAAAATTTCACTGCACATTGATTTTTTAATAATAAAAAGAAATCCAAATGCGCCAGTCGTCAAGTGTAAATTCTCCCAACCGTCACTTACGAGGAAGAACGAAAAGGAGGCTATACGCTAGAAAAGTGGGAAATCCCGCTTGGCGGAGTAGAGAGAGAGGGGGTCCAACGTGTTCCAACGTCAGCACTGCCCTGTCATCCTGGCTGACTAAGCTACAGTAGCGTGGAGTAGAAAAAAGAAATTCGACTCATGCCTGAGCAGGTTACCCCCCGAGAGAGAGAGACTCAGAGAGCGCGAGAGAGAGGGTGGGGGGGGGAGGGAAATGAGAGCGAGGTTGTGTGATTCCGTGGTGAGGAAACAGGGTGAGCATGGGGTCAGCGCACTCAAAGGTTCGAGAGAAATCCCGTTCCTAGGGCTGGCGCTCCTTCTGTTGCTACTGCTTGCTCGCAAAGCCAACTTTTAGTGCGGGTAACCACAAGAGTTACAAAATAACAATCAGAGAAAAAAAGGATACTACCGTTTTGCGTTTACATTTGTTGTTGTTGTTTTGATGTGGTTGTTCGTTTTGAAAAATATTAACGAATATAATATTCTCTGATCAAGTTCAGTTCAGTTCAGTTGTGTAGATTACCGTCCCCGGACACATAAGCGTATAGGGGACTTGACCTCTGATCAATGTATTGGTTAGTCTATTTGTTGTTGTTGTTGTTGTTGTTTGTAGATTATAGTCACACGACACTTTCGCATATAGATGACTACTGGACCGATTTATACTGACACCAGCGGGCCAGTTGTTGGTAAAGGGGAAAATAATATGATCACACGTTGACCAATCCGGGATTCGAACCAGCGACCTTTCGGTTACTAGCAAGACGCTCTTACCAACTGAGCTACCCGGCCCCTCTCAGTCTATTTATTGAGGTGGTAAGCTTATATACTGCAACAATTCTGATAGTTTTGATTACGTGCATGCAAAGTATTGGATCATCTCCGATGCATTGTAATAATAATTATCTTAAATTGCAATGTTGCTCCGTACTGCATGTGGATCCAAAGGAATTATAGGCATAGAAGATGGACAAACTTTTATTCAGGGCATTTCCTGTCAAGCACAGGCTTTATAAAATCATTAAAACGGGTCTAAACATGAAGCTCAGACTGGGGAAATCATCCAATTTTAGATCTCTTCGTTTGCCATCCTTGCTTTGTTTAGAAGCGGCTGCCGCACTGGGGTCGTCCGGGTTGGCCTACATGTACTTCTCGGCATCCGTCCTCACTTCTGCTAAGGAGTTGGTGGGGAAGGTCAGGCGTCGACTTTGGAAAGATTGTTCGGAGGAGTTTGCCACTTAGAACGCAGTAATTCAAACTTGCCTACATCTGAAGGAAATTGCATTCAGGTTGTTCTCGGGCCACTGGCAGACGCGGTTGGGTGGCAGACGCGGTTGGGTGGCAAGGTTGGATGCCAGACGCGGTTGGGCACGAGTACTGCTTGCTTGCGTGTCCTACCCTAATTCAGTATTTTGCCCCACTTGTCAATGTCTAGGCCACCCACCAAACATGATGGGTCTCCGCCGAACATTGGAAGCGAAGGCATCCTCATACTTGCGGCTTTACCCCCGTTGGGGTGCCGGGGGTTTCAGTATAAATAGTACTAGTATCCCCACTTTCTGGAAATTTAGTGCTTTAAATTTCCACTGTCGCTGTCTTTCCTATTTGCTCTTTCTCATTCCTGATCTGTTCTATCAATCTGCTATACTATCTTCTTTTTCACTAGACCAGTCACCTACCTTTTTTCTTGAAAACTCTTCCGGGACAAGACTCATTTGTGTACGAGGTCTGTTGGATCAGCTTGGGAATATTGGACGCTTTCTGCCGGGTGGTCACTAGGGCTTCATAAGATGTTATTATTTAGCAATGTAGGCATTTTATATGTATGCGTTTTGTTGATAATTTATGATGTTTGTATTCTATTTTGTTTTTGCAAACGGGGGTTCGATAAATTAGAGTACAGCCTCAGCGTCCCCTGCGTGGGATGTCTTTATTGTAAAGTGACTGGCTGGTGGAGAGCTTTCAGTTTTACCACTAGGGTTGTTTCAGCAGATCTTTTATGCGGATCAGGGGTTGTCCGGTCCTGATTTGGCTCGGAAGAGTCCGCTGGACCTAAAGCAATAATCATGTAATGTAATGTAATACTTGCGGCCAAACTCATCCACCGGTCGGTACCTTTTATAAACAACGCTACACATTAACCGTTTAGCGAACACCGTTACGGCGAACGTTTACATATACTCGCATTATTTTAAACAGAACGCAAGGTATGCGCATGAAAGTAGGGTGACTGCAATCTTTTAACCGGGTTCATTTACATAACATGTGATATGCTTGGAATGATTGTGGGTCTTCACCCAGAACTCTCTGGAGGTCACGTGAATGTGTCTGGCACCCCGGCTAGGCCGGAGGTTTTACTGTGGCCTATCCCACATTACCCATTTTATTTTTCTCGTAAATGACTGAACTCACTTGTATGTGAATTTTAAACAGTTGTTATACAAAATTAAAGTTTGAAAACCCGTTGGTTGCATGAAAAGTTTATGTAATCATTCTTCAGTTATGTTAAATTATTACAGAAATAATGCTTTTATATAACCAATTTTTTCCCAATTCCCATTTTTATATAAATTGATATATAAAACTAATAATATTAATGCTAGTATTAATAAATCTGCCTCCATAACTTATTAAAAATGGAGCTATTAAAACACAATATCTTGTTGTCTTTTTAAATAGTATAATTATTTAATAATAAGGTTGACATTAGTATTTTAATTATGTCGTCAAAATTATTTTATTACTAGAACTTAATACTTCTTCATCTTCATCACTCTTCTTTCTGCGTATGAATGAAATGGATGACAGTCCCTTCACCGCTGCTTTTAATTGACTTGAACAGTAATCCTGAAGGGCCTCGGCCATACATTATTGTTAGCAACATTTTAATTAACCTTTAATACTATATGCTGACGTACCTTTAATACTATATGCTGACGTGTCCGGCGACTTTAATCTATAAAACGAACGAACGAAAGGTCGCACAACGCGTATATATGGCGTTCATAACACGGCATAGCGCGCTTCACTTTGGCACTTTGCACATTCATTACTTTGAGGCATTTAAGTCCTTATGTTTATACAACTGCGCCCATGAGACCAGCGAAATGACATATCACACATGATATAATAATAATAATAATAATAATAAGAAGAAGAAGAAGAAGAAGAAGAAGAAGAAGAAGAAGAAGAAGAAGAAGAAGAAGAAGAAGAAGAAGAAGAAGAAGAAGAAGAAGAATTTTAATTATAATAAAAAATAAGTTAAAATAATAATATAAAATAATAATGTAAAAAAGGTATACAAAACTTTTCTCAAATAAAACTGAGCTCGAAGCGCATTAAGCAAATTTAGGACAGGTTAATTAAACACGTTTAATGTGGGTTTAATTAAACAGGTTAATTAAGCAAGTTTAACATGTTAACCAAACAGGTTTAAGGCAAGTTAGTTAAACAGGTTTAAGACAAGTTCATTAAAAAAAAAAAGAGATTAAATAAACAGGTTACTTAAACATGTTTAAGATAGGTTAATTAAACAGCCACTTGTGAAATTGTATTGAAGACAAGCTAACTAAACATATACCAAACCATGTTGGTTGCCATGAAGTTATTCTAATATGTCATTGTAAAAGGTTTAAAAACTGCAAGTATAAATATATAATTATGTGCTCCCATAGCTTCCCTAATATTTGGATAACGGAACTTACAGCAATACAGTATAACGGAGCGCGTGCAACTTGTATACAGTCTTGACACTGTCAACTTTCCGTCTAGAACATACTGTCAAGTCTGTATCTGCTTCTATTTAAAGGGCTACTCTCAGGCTTCAGACTGAAAGGTCAGTGGGGTCAGGTAGCTCAGTTGGTAGAGCGGCTTACTAGTAACCAAAAGGTCCCTGGTTCGAATCCCGGATTGGCCAACGTGTAATCATATTAAAGTATGTTCCCCTTAATATTTCGCTGGTGTCAGAATAATGTGACCAGTAGTCGCCTATACGCTACGGTGTCGTATCCGGTGTCGTGTGTCTATAATCTACAATTAACCTGGATCGTAACCCTCGGAGATCTTGTATGGCAACGGGTACCGAGTTCTAGTTTTCAGCCCTAAAGTCAGTAATTAAGTCTGTCTCCAGTGTTGAGTACCGCAGACTGCAAAGACCACGAACTTGGTTTTATGGTCCGTGCACAGATGTAAGCCCGCATCAGCCTGTGCTGAGTTTACAGCCGCTTGATTGTATCCGATTGTGTGCATGGCGACCGCAAACACACACGCATCATTTGGATTTTAGATTCTGGAAGAAATGTGGCATTCTCGAGCATTCAAATTATGTTTATTTTCTCAGGACTGGAAAGCAAGCAGCAGTGAAGCGCTCACTCACTCATGTAGAGTTTAACTTCGTGGAAAATAAAAGATGCAGTTGTTGGGGTTTAGAATTCTGTTTTTCTTTTCCTTTTTGTACACTGAAAATCTTCCGTCAATTCATCCGCCCTTTGTAATACTCACTGATTTAGAGTTCAAAGTCTGAAAAATAAACTGCAGGTACTAATGGTTCAAATCTGCTTGCTTTTTCAGCACCGGAAAGCAAATCGGTGGCTGCAGTAAAAAGCTAATCAAAGCAAAGATGACAAACGAAGGATTGGATGATGAAATTGGATGATTTCCCCCAATTTGAGCTTCAGGCTGTTGAGGCATACACCCGTTTCAGTCATTTTATGAAGCCTGTGTGACAGAGTTACCATTAGCTAGGGTTGTATCAGCAGATCTTTTATACGGTTCGGGTGAGTCCTCTTTCAACCAATTTTTGGTGATGATTCGGCTCTTTGCAGACTTTATAAACAATGACTAACTAATTAATTAATTTGAGTACATTCACAAGAAAATAAGGAATAGAACTTTTCCGTTACTGCCTTCTTAAATAAGAGTCCCGCTGGATGGCAGTCAGCGACGAGCGTGGTTCCCTCAGATGCTCATCAGTTGAGGTGCCAGGTTATACAGAGGGCTGCCGTGTTGTTAGGGTCAAGGCCCACGCGAGATACACAGCATGGATGGTACAGTGCTGGTGGAAATGCCATTTACCAGTACACTAATACATACACAACATTCAATTATAGCATTATTAACCAAATAACATAGGGTAAAATACCCACATTCTGCATTTTAGTGCACGTTACTACCCTACTCCGTTCTATCCATTTTCAAGCTCATTTCACAAATTACCTCCCTTTATTATAAATTGAAATGAATGAACTTTCCCAAATTATTTCCCTTTATTATAATTGGAAACAATTTAATTGTAATTTATTAATTATTTCCCCTCAACGCGCAACGATTGCATAAGCTTTGCGCTGAAACGTGTGTAAGCTTACCAAACGTGTAAGTACGCAAGGGAGGCAACTGAATTAGGTATAGCTATATTTATGCCACACTCAAATTCACATCAAACTCCGAGAGCTTTACTCTGTGCATAACTCGTAATACGTCATAAGGAACGGATAACTGCATTTTCGTACAACATTACAACATCCAAAGTGTAACTATTACAACATTACAACATCCAACGTTCATATTACTACATTACAACATCCAATGTTCATAAAATTTTGGCCACGGTCTTTGGTAAGCAATGCGTTGTGTTAAGAAATAGGTCTCAGTGATGAAGAAAGTTTTTAAGCAAGGGGTATTTATACCCTCAACCAAAACATGTAAGGGTTTTCATACCCTCATTGCAAACATAAGAGGGTTTTTATACCCCCCCCCCCCCCCTTTCAATTTTTTAGGGGGTACACCAACATACGTAATAAAGACTTTGCGTGGAAAGTCTTTTCATCAGTTTGAGTTTCTTCAGCCGGGCCCGGTTGCAGCTCACCTTACCGAACACTCAAAGCCAAAGGCTGACAAAAAAGTTTGTTTTTCTTTTCCTTCATCTTGTTTTAATTTTTTTTAGCAATTAGTTTTTGTCTGCTTTATTTTTCCTTTTCTTCGGCTTCCCCTCAGGTCGCTGCTTGTCGGCCATGTTTAATGTTGGGTTGTTGTCAGTCTTATATAGCCAATCAAAAGCGTCGAGAAAAAAATAGTGAATATTATCGTGCATATGATTAGCTGTTTCTCGGAAGCGACAGAATGAATAGGAGGGGGAGAGAGGGTGGTTGGCGGTCGCGCAGGACGCACAGGCACACGATCCAAATCGAGCGAAAGCTGTACGCACGACCGAAATAGTTGTACCAGATGATACCTCCCAGCAACTTAGCTTTACGTTTTCATACCCCTTTGGCACTGACTTTGTGCGTGTTTATACCCTTTCATTACATTTTCGTTACGTGATTTCCCAACTCAGTACATGAAACACGTACGATTGTACGTGATCTCCATCACTGCGGTCTACTGTTTAGTTAGTTGCACTCATTTAATGGTTTCCTTAGTGTTTCATCGTCTTTTATCTGTTCTGTTATTCTGTGTTCCGAGCGCATGTTGTTATAGTAGCTTGACATATAAATTATTGTTAAAACCATACGCTGAGTCCCTGTTAGGTAATTAATTATTCAATGCAAAAGGCAGCAACGCATTATAACTAAACCATTGTACAGTCATTAATAATATTACGAGTGTTTACACTGAAACCAACCTTGGTGTTTTTGTCAGGTATGAATGAAGGCGTTTTACCGTACGATCCTGAAATAGGAAGGACACATCCTGGAGGGGAGGGTATATGTTATGCAAATTGCCTGTGAGCACTGGCCATCTTACTGCTATTAGTGTGATGGTTGTTTCAGTGTATAGTTTTCCCTTCTTCCCCATCCCCCGGTCGCCTAGAATTGTGCTCAGTCGTCTGAGCGACAGACCTAGGCAGCAAGTGGGCGCATCGAGCTGCTTGAGTTAGATCCTGTACCGGCCAGCGCCTTGAGCAGCTCTTGAGATTAAAAAGCGCTATATAAGAACGATAAAATAATAATAATAATAATAATAATAATAATAATAATAATAATAATAATAATAATAATAATAATAATAATAAATTAACCCGTTGCCTTTCAACAACTCCATCAATTTCTTCAGCTTCGCCATCTCTCCCATCCTTCACCCCTACGTCCATGCACGTTGAATATTGAGATAGGCCTACATGTTGACACAGCTCACACCTATGATAAAACAATGTCTCAATCATTAATAATTAGATCCATCACAGTGCTACTGTTCAAGTGTTTTTTAATGCTTTAGATACTACAAAGGAAAAAAACGACAAAAACGTTCGACCTATAAAGCTAGTAGTCCCCTATACGCTTAATGTGTCCGGGGACGTAAATTTTACTTTAAAAAAATAATAAAATAAAAGAGTGAGAGGAAAAAAAAGGTGCGTCGGGTTTTTCGCTTTGCTTCTTATCTGCATGCTAACTATCAAATACGACTGAGCGCTTACTCCTGAACTAGGCTGGCTTAATGTCTCTGATATTCAGCGCGGTCTTACCTGTTGCGTAAAGCATGCTGACAATCAGGGCTGTCTGAGTGGTTTCCTAGAGATTCAGTCAAGTAGCGGAAGACGTGGGAGAGACTGTATCCATACTACCTGTTGTTAAAGAAATCGTATAAGGGGCTTTTCGTGCCTCTCCTTGGTCCTTTAATATCAGAATAATTGTGATCATCCATAAATCTTTATCAAGCCTCGTGTCCTTCTGTTTTGTTTATTCAGATCCCATCCTATCCCAGCTTCCGGCGGCTGTGTATCTTTTCACTACGAAAACAAAATTATTATTTTGTAAAGATGACTATAAGATTGTATAACTAAAGTTTGCAGTGTAAACGATTGGCCAGGTATGAGCTAGGTGTGGAGAAAAATAGGAACTTAATATTAGACTTACCAATATACAGTCCTACTTTATATGATTAATTTAATAAGCATTTCCCGTGAAGGTGCAAGCCTACAAAGCCTTATGCACATGTGTCAATGATCGAGTTTTGAAATGAAAGCCCGACGAACAACGACGACAGAATGATGCTTTCAATGCTCCTCACTTGGCCGCTGATGTGTTTAATTCAGCCTTTCGTCCATCTTAAAGAATAAAGAATATGTTTTAGCTTTGTGCATGCCCTGTGCATTCCTAGAACTGTTAACATTCTTTGCTAATGAATGGAATCCACTTGTTATCCAGTGTACATTATCACGTTAATGAAGGTTAAGACGCCTGCCTCATTGAATAAAGAATGCCTGACAGCATTATAAATGAACCTCTACATTCCTAGAATGGTTTTCACAGTCCTTGTCAATCTATGGAACCCGCCTGAATAGTGGTTGTTTGAATTCCAATCCATAATCGATTGAGTTCGTGGGGTTTGTAGCCATTCCTTGGCTGTGTATTGAATTCCGAGCATTCTTGGAGCTTGTTTTGCGCTAACAATAAAATACAATTTGCAAACGTTTCTTGATTAAATAAATAACGAAGTCGCACTCCTCGTGATCTGACTCATTTTTCATTGTACATTGTCTAACTCCTTGTACTGACTGAATCATTATGTATGTGCTGTTTGGCTTCAGTCACTGTATCGTATGATGTGCATGTATCAAAATGATATTATCCTATATGGGTGGCCAGGTAGCGTCGACGTACAGCGCTAGTCTAAGCGTTAAAAAAAATATATATATATATACCCAGCAAGCAATAGGTATCTTCCCTCCTCTCCCCCCCCCCCTCTTCCTCCTTACCAGGTCGCCCATGATTGTGCTCAGCTGTTTGGCAATGCGTCCAAATGCTGCAAGTGAGCGTCTTGGGTGTCTTGAGCTACATCATGTATCGCCCATCGCCATGAGCAGCTCTTGAGCAGAAAAGCGCTATATATGAATGATTAAGAATTAACATCTAGGAAGACTGCTTTGGTCACAGAGGTAGCAATTTCAGGTCTTGGTCCAAAAGAAACACAGAATGTTTAAAGGTCGTGGATCAAGAAGTTTTGGTGCTCCAGTACTGCGTGAGAGCCAGACTGCTGCATGCACTACGAGTATCAGAGACTGCCGAGGTGGCTTGGTAGCACAGTTGATTGATCACAGTTGATCTGGTTTTCTATTCTGAAGTCACGGAATCGATCCCCGCATGAACCGAACTTATGAGAGATAATTATGTGACTGTTCAGTACAGAAGGGTTTTCTTTTGAGGGTTTTCACAGATGTGAATAGACGTTAAATTAAATAAATAAATAAAAGTGAGTTTTATCCGGGTACTCCGGTATCCCCCCTTCCTTAAATAATGGTATTAGATTTCAAAAATAAAAATTGATTTCTCTTCGGCCTTCAGCTCAGTGGTAACAATTTCTTCAGATCGCCGCACTCTGAGTTCGATCGAAAAAAAAAGCGTAATAGCATCCGGTAGCAGCAGCAGTAGTAGTAGTAAGTAGTAATACTAGTAGTAGTAGAAGAAGAAATAGTAGTAGTAGTAGTGGTAGTAGTAGTAGTAGTAGTAGTAGTAGTAGTAGTAGTAGTAGTAGTAGTAGTAGTAGTAGTAGTAGTAAGCTTCACTGGCTACCCATAGAGGCCCGCATTAAATACAAACTGTCCGTACTGTGCCACAATGTCTTCTCTGGAACCTGCAGATCTGCTGTCTGTCTATGTCCCTTCTCGCACTCTTCGCTCTTCTTCTTACTCTCGCACACTCTACATTCAAAAAACCAACACCAAAATGTACGGAGAACGGGCATTCACCTATTGTGCACCCAGACAATGGAACACTCTTCCAGCCAACATATGACACAAGCAGACCACACCCTCATTCAAACAAGCTCTAAAATCTCACCTCTTCAAACTCCACTATCCTTCTATAGACCCTAGCCGCAGCTCACATTTGTTCTGCTTTTGGCTATGCTTGTGGATTTTCTGTGATTGTGATGACTTGTTTGCAGAAAGTTAACTTTATGTATTTTTTTATTTTGTGTGTGTTTTTTTTTCATTGTATAATTTCTAATGCGATATTGGAAGTTGTTTCATGTTTGTTTCTTTCTTTTCATGTAAAGCGCTATGCGCTTGTCTATAAAAAAACAAGTAATAACGCTATATAAATGTCCATTATTATTATTAGTAGTAGTAGTAGTCTAGGCTATGATCATAGAAACTGGTAGGCTTAACACAGTAATATCATCCCATCAAAATGTACAAAGCATCTATTTTTCCAACTCGCCAAAGTTACGTGACGGATTGCTTGTTTTCGCTTGTGCAACGGAACTCATCGCCTATTTTCGCGAGTACTCGCGTCAAAGCAACTCGCTACTGTTCCCCGCATTGCACGCCTCTATTTGCCAACTTCCAAGGCCGTATCTTAGTAATCGTTCTGATCGTAAAAGATAATATTTTGGATGAGATATATTGTAGTGGTGTGGGTGGTTATCAGTCACAAGGTGCAACAACCCTGAAACCCAGGGATTTATTGCTGATGGATAGGATCGGAGAATGTGCTACACGATAGTAGAGTATTATACTATTGCCCTTGGTGGGATGGCGCTTATACAATGACGGTACAAGGCGTACCCGTGGCCTAACTTTCCTACTCAGTGTCTTCCTGCGATAGCTCGAAAATAACAGTTACTCTCAGCCCTCAAGGATGGAACAACAGTTTGGATGTTTATGCCTTGCAACATATTGAAGGCGAAAGGTTGTTCGTGTTTAGTTTGGTAAACTTTTCCACAAATGGATTGACTCAGACATTAGTCAGCAGAGCAGATTTTGATGCACATTTTTGAAACATCACTAATATGAGTTTTACCCACTGTCGTAGTTCAGTGGATTGACCCGGTTCGAATCCCATTTTATGGATGAAAAAGATTATTTGGTCACTATTATCTCACACGCTACTTGGAAACTGACAAACTCGAGAACACCAAACAATATTACTTATAAAATAATATGGCAAGCCATATGAAATGTGTTTCCAGAGAACCACAACCTTTGATCCCACAAGCACTCGCCCACCCACCCAAACACACAGAGAGAGAAAGAGAGAGAGAGAGAGAGAGAGAGAGAGAGAGAGAGAGAGAGAGAGAGAGAGAGAGAACAACAGTGCCCCCAAAACGCTTTTACATATTAAAAAATAGCTGTATAATTCTAAATAAAATAATTTAACAAAATGCACACAATAAAACAAAAGTTAAAATATAGTTTAAGAAAATTATTGAAAAGAAACACACACACGCACACACACACAAATAGTTCCCAACAGCAAATAAAAATTGCACGGGAATTAATAACTGAAAGCACAAAATCAACCCTGGCAAGACGTTAACATGTATTCCTAGATACACATTGCTGGAAATGGGCATTTTCCAAAGTGGTCATTTTGTAGGCGCTGTTGTCACTGTAGGCTTTATCCTAACAAGGCAAATGAAAAACATCAAATAATTTTTAATAGGCCAGTACCTGAACATATATCTGCAAGTTAAATTTGTTTCAAAATCTGCACAGGCTTTTACACACAGCGCAAAACGTCTTTCGAAAATGGTGAAGCACAATGACATGCCCTTTGAGAAAGTACAAATACCAATGATCTGATATGCTTAACAGTAGTCAAAGTACAAATACCAATGATCTGACATGCTTAACAGTAGTCAAAGTACAAATACCAATGATCTGACATGCTTAACAGTAGTCAAAGTACAAATACCAATGATCTGACATGCTTAACAGTACTCAAAGTACAAATACCAATGATCTGACATGCTTAACAGTAGTCAAAGTACAAATACCAATGATCTGACATGCTTAACAGTAGTCAAAGTACCAATACCAATGATCTGACATGCTTAACAGTGTCACGTGGGGCTTAGTTGTTACTGGGCTCTGCACAATGGAATGCTGTAACCCTCACGCTTTATTCGATGCTAGTTAGTCACCCTGTGAATTACTTTAATAAATGTATTTGTTTAGCTCGGTCTGTGTTAAGGCTAGGGTACAGAGATAGATAGAAAAATGGTAAAAGATCATTGTCACACTAGCTTTCACACGGCTATGAATCATATGTAGTCCAGCCACTTGATAACAGTTAAAATCACACATTTATTTCTTCTACTCTATACAATATCTTCGAGGTGCTAATATACCTTAAAATGTCATAAGTCAATGCAAATAATTCGATCGCTGATAGTCTATGCAGCTGTTATGTCTTCATCGGGCACTGGCTTCTAGATTTCATGAAGATTGGACTACTGTGGTCCGTTTTACTACAGTTCTGAAGAGTGGACTACTGTGGTCCTTTTGCTATCAGTTTGGGTGCACTTCTTCCGTGTCACTTAACTGCAGTATGGTGTGTTTGAAGTCCTTCGTTGAGGTAGCTTCTGGTACACGATGTGTCGTCGTGTAGTTTGGTCCCTTGCCACGCTGTGGGGTCTTGCAGGGGGTTTTCCAGGGTTGCTCCCTCAGTCTTGTGCTGTAGGGGCTAAACAGCCAACTTGGTTTTCCTGTGGAGTTGGGCGCACGGGATAGCTCGCCTGCTCGT
This sequence comes from Oncomelania hupensis, assembly GCA_036898135.1. Taxonomy (NCBI): domain Eukaryota; kingdom Metazoa; phylum Mollusca; class Gastropoda; order Littorinimorpha; family Pomatiopsidae; genus Oncomelania; species Oncomelania hupensis. Next base: position 72,579,111 of record CM072516.1, read on the forward strand.
CTGTAATATAAGAGACGAAATTCTGCACAACCCTGAATAATCGGTTTGTGCAGAGCGTCTCACTGAAAGCCAAAGTAGCCCTCAGTGATAGCTCCACATCTCTATACATAAGCGACGAACATTCTGCTACGTCCGTGGTCCACTGGAATCTCAACTCTAAGTTTTTATACATACATAAATATAAATCTTGGCTCTAACCGCTCTGCCTGCGTCCCATTGGTTAAAACTTTCAGATTCAAGGCACACAGTGCTGACGTCACTAACTGCCTGCGTCAAGCTCGCAGTGTGTGTACCTCCTATACTGTAATCGGCTGCTGTGTAATACTCTAACTTTCTAAAGTTACAATGACTAAACAAGGCTAAATAGTAAATAGGCAGAGTAAAACTAGTCATCTCGTCACAAACAGTAGTCAAAGTACAAATACCAATGATCTGACATGCTTAACAGTAGTCAAAGTACAAATACCAATGATCTGACATGCTTAACAGTAGTGAAAGTGTAAATACCAATGATCTGACATGCTTAACAGTAGTAAAGTATAAATACCAGTGATCTGACATGCTAAACAGTAGTGAAAGTATAAATACCAATTATCTGACATGCTAAACAGTAGTGAAAGTATCCCTAAACTAAAATTGATGAATTTCGGTTCAGTTGTTCTTGAAATACTGCAAAAAGTGTGTTTTCAACTGTCACAGAAGGCTATTTAGACCCTGCACTAAGACTTCTCGCCTTAAATAGTTCTGCCTGCTGTAGCCTTTGTAAATTAAAGTCGATGTAAAGCAGACGACGCAAGTCAGTTGTGTGCTAATCATGTGTACGCTAACGCTGGCTCAGTTAGGCAGTGACCTCATTCAGCTGACGTAGGGCCAGAGACACCCGCCATAGGCGCCACTGTAGTATAGTTCTCGCGGGCTTTTGCTGACCACTACACTAGGTAGTCATTCTGTGCCTACCTCTCACACGAGACGGAGCCACGCTCTGAAAGATAGCTAACAGAAGACTAAAGCAGGGACGGGTAAAAGTCAATTCAACCTAGTAATAGCCACAGCCTGACATTGTCAAAAAGACGAGCAGACATCGTTGGCCCGAGGCAGGAGGACGACCACTAAGCGTCACCCCTGACATTCGACCTGCAGTGGAGCATCTAGCACTGAGCTACGATAGCCCTATAGGCTACAACCAAGGAGAAGACACCATTACAAGGGGCGCTCACTCTGGGGCGACTTGACGTGTGTTTTGCTGTCGGCTAGATTTTCTTCTGTTTACATTGTTCTTAGCGTATTGTGAAGGCTGATTTATTGCACTGACGTGTGTGAAGACTTCAAGATGCGTGCTGTGTTGTTTCTGGATGTATTGGTGGCGGTGGCTGTGGTATTTTGTGTGTTGAAGTGTGGTGTGAATGCTACGGGTCAACATGGCGATCGTCATAACGGTTGGCGAACAGATTTCATTCAGTACACACGTGAGTCAATTTTGCTTCTGCAATCGGCTGTTGACGCTATGCCCCATCGATTTGACTGTTTCCCAGCAGAAATCATTACTGATTGTAACGCTGATGGTTCCAATACCGATGTGATTGTCCGAAGGCGTAGACGTGGTCACCGAGGGGGGATACGACGGAGGTTGAGACGCTACAGGACCCTACTACCCCTTCCTTCCATCATTCTTTCGAACACTCGTTCCCTTCGACCCAAGCCACCAAACTGCAACTTCGATGAACTATGTGCCTACGTACAATATATGAACGAATTTAAATACGCATGTTTATTATGTTTCTCAGTGTTACACTCAGTTTGATGTTGGTGTTTTTCTATCAGTGATGATTCAGCCCCGATGCTTGAATTCCTGATAGTTGTGTAACTCAGATTCGTTTATTCACGCAACCCGTCCAAACAGCATACAAGTCACAAAGTCGACGTATGAAGTTCTCCACTTTTATTCAGCACACATCAACAACTGCATACAATTCTCAACTCAACTCAACAACTTTCACAGCAACTCTCCAAATCACTATCAACAACTTTACTCTCTCAACAGCAACTCGGCACACGATTAAATAACCTCTCTCTCTTCCGGAAATATTTCGAATACAGTAGAAATGACGCACTGCCACCAATCGAATAAAAGATCGTCATCACTGACTTACGTCATTCATCTCTCCACACATACCCCGAACCTTCTCTTTCTTCGACAATCGTCCCGAAACTTCGATCGATAATAAACAAGGAGATCCAGAGTATTCTCCGACAATATCGACCAACGAAAATTATCCACGTTATACAAAGCCTCTCCTAACAACAATGCAAACTCAAATCAAAGGTAAATAAACTCCATTATTGAATACTTTGCAAAACGAAACGATTAGATCTATCGTGCGCGCTTCCGAGATACTTTCGTTCGCGTTTCAACGTAACATAACCCCCCACTCAAGAAGAAATTTACCCAATTTCTTTCAACAACGTTGAAACGTAATGCACAAACAATGTACAGAATTAAAACTTACTTCAGACTGTCTCATTTACTGTCAATGTTCTCAGTTTATATACACAGAGTCCATGTTTTTCATCCGCAAGTCTTTCTGGATACTGTCAATGTTCACAGTTCATTCACACAAGGTCAATGTTTCTCATCTGCAAGTCTGTTTAGATATTGCCAATGTTCTCCACACAGTCAATGTTCTTTTAACCGCAAGGAAACGACGCCCTCGTCAGTTGCGGTCGTCATCGGCCCAGGGTCAAAGACAGTGATCTCGTGGGCTTTCCTGGAGTCAGTGCATCCTCCGTTGTCTTCCTCTCCCGTCGGATGTCCGACGCAGTCGACGTTGTCAGCTCCCAGAATGCATTCGCTGGGTCTCACGGTCGGGTTGGCTTCTGCGGGACGGTGGAACAGCTCCCTCAAGGTCTGCAGATGCTCCTTCCAGGTCTGGGTGTGGACTTCATGTTCGACCAAAGTCGTAGAGCCTGGGACATCACTGAAGCTATGGGGAAATTCGCCCATAAGGTCCTTGAGCTCCAACTTTTGACCTTCCGTCAAGCTCGGTCCTAGCTTAACATCATTGATGCCTTCTTTGCTATGGAAGTCTCCCAGTTCCAACAGTTCCTCGCTGTCGAAGCTGTCGTCGATCTCAGCTGCTGTTGCTGCATGCACAGTCTCTGATGGCCTTTCCACGTACAGCTTAAGGAGGTTGGCGTGGTATATCTTGGAATGCTGGCCGACCTTCACCTTGTAGTCGTTGATTCCCACCACGGTCTCCACTTCGTACGGGCCTTTCCACTGCATCAGCAACTTATTGTGATCAGTAGGTAGCAGCACCAGCACTTTGTTGCCAGGTTTAAACTTCCTGTTCACAGCCCTACGGTCATAGTAGTGCTTTCCACAGTCCTGGGACTTCTTCAGGTTTTCTCTGGCTATCTCGAGAGTCTGCTCCAGCTTCTCCCGTAGCTCAAACACGTACTGGTAGCTGTTCTTCACCTCTGTGGTGTCTACTTCTTTCGTCCACAGTTCTTTTAGGATGTGCATCGGCCCTCGGATGGTTCTTCCGTACAGCAGCTCGAACGGAGAAAAGCCGGTGGACTCCTGCGGCACTTCTCTGTAGGCGAAAAGTAAGGCGTTGATATAGCGATGCCATTGTCTGGGCTGCTCGCTGCACAGTTTCTTCAGGGTGGACTTCAGCGTAGCATTGAACTTCTCGACAAGCCCGTTGCACATCGGATGGTAGGGTGTCGTAGTCAAATGCCGGATGCTCAGCAGTCTGTTCACCTCCTTCATGCAGTCAGAGACGAACTGCGTCCCGAGGTCTGTCAGAATTTCTTCAGGCACTCCAAGTCTACTGAACATGTCCACTAGTGCCTCTGCTACAGTTTCAGTGTCGATCTTCTTCAGTGGCACTGCTTCTGGGTACCGAGTCGCATAGTCTACCAAAGTCAGTACCCATCGATGACCTTCTTCACTCGGAGGTCTTATTTCGCCGATTAAGTCTAAGGCCACCCTCTTGAAAGGTCGGTCGATCAGAGGCATCCTCTGCATAGGCACTTTCGGGACCCTTCCTCGAGGTATGGTCTTCTGGCAAATGTCACATGATCGGCAGAAACGGCTGACGTCCGCATGAAGTCCTGGCCAGTAGAACACCGCCTGGATTCTATCCGACGTCTTCTTGATACCCAGGTGACCTCCCATGATTGAGTCATGCGCTACTTCCATTACCTGGCGCCTTAGGGGTAACGGTACCAATACTTGACGTAGTGGTTTCCCTCCGTTGACCCTCGGGTGCTGGAAGATTCGGTACAGGATCTTGGCCTTCACCTCAAAATAGACCGTACCACTGCCTTTGGTCACGTGGTCTTGGCGGTTCCTGTACTTGTTTAAAGTACTATCAGCTTCCTGGAGCTGGATCAGCTTATCTCTGTCCACGATGGCAGCTTTAGAGTTGTCGGCGACCTTCAGTGGCGTAGACGTCTTGTCTCTCTTGGCCTGGGCCCTGGTTGTAACGGCACCGACGATCTCTGGTCGGCAGGGCTGAGCCGGAGTAACCACATTGTCCCGTAGCAGCTCTGTAAGGTCTCCATCGGGAAATGGCAATGGATCCTCCTCCACAACTTCGACGTGTTGAGTTGAGGCAGGACTCCACTCTGAATCGGGGTCGTCGGGTCGTCTCGCGCCGTCGATGTTCCCGATCATCAAATCATACAGCGGCTTCTTCAGGCAAACCGCTTCGACTTCGCCTATGTAGAAAGGGGTGTTGACATGAATCTTCGCAACTGGCGCTCTCACACATTTGCTGTCGGCCATAAGTGTCCATTTTGAATCGCCAGTGAACTGTTCTTTAGCGATTAGGTCTTCTCTGACGATGACCCCACTGCAGCCAGAGTCTCTTAAAACAGTCACTTCATGATTTCCGACGCGTCCCTTGGAAACAGGCATGTTCTGTACGGTTACAGCCGCGCTGGCGACGACGGGGATGGATTTCCCGTTGGCAAGGAGAAGTTGGCCATCGGTTATGCACTCTTGCACGTCCGCGGGAGTAGCTGCGCGCTCGGTCTCACTCGGAAGAATGACGCTCCCGCCGCACACTTGATGGTCAGATCTACTGGTTTGCCGTAGATTGGAGAAACGTCTCTGTCGGTTGCCCGCCGCTGCATTGTCCGTACTGCTCCGCTGTCCGCTACTTTTGTTTTGAGGACAGTTAGCCGCTCTGTGGTCTGTAGCGTTGCAAGTGAAACAGCCTCTTGAATGCCCTTCCCTGGGAGGAGGCGTGGAGTCCGTCTGTCTCTGGTTCGTCTGGCTCCCCTGGATCTGGTTCACATGGTTTCCAGTCTTCTGAAAATGTTTCGTCGCGCTGGGTGGCCCCAGGGTCTTCCCATGAGCGATGAGATATCTTTCAGCAGCCTCAGTCACATCTTTAAGCGTCTGCAGCTTTTGTTCTTCTAAGTGGGTCGCTAGGTCCTTGTGACAGGCATTGAGAAATTGTTCCTTCACGATCAGGTCATGGAGACTGTCGTAAGACTTGCTTTCGCCTGATAACTCCACCCACTTGTGTAGATATGACGACAGGCGCTCCACAAACTGCTTTGGCGTCTCGTCTGACTTAGGCCGGCATTCACGGAAGCGTTTACGGTAGCCCTTCTCTGTAAAGTTGTAGCACTGCAATAGGGCCTCTTTCAAGACGTCGTAGTTTTTGGCGTCATCGTTCGACAGTCTGGTGTAAACTTCGAGCGCTTGCCCTGTCAGAAGTGCACTTAGTCGAATCGCCCAGTCTCGAGGTTGCCAATTGGAGCTTTCGGCGAACCTTTCGAATCTCGCCAGATAGCTGTCGATCTGGTCCTTCCCGTCGACGAATGCTGGCAATTTTGGAGCTTTGTTGTCACTGATAACTTGTGGCGCATTCTGCTGTTGCTGGATACGCGCCATTTCTAGCTGGAACTCAAGACGCTTCAGCTCGAATTCTCTGTCTTTTTCTTGCCGCTGCTGTTCAATTTCTAGACGCTTCTGTTCTAATTCTCTTTCTTCACGGCGACGCTGCTCTTATAATTCTCGTTCTTCACGGCGACGCTGCTCTTCTAATTCTCGTTCTTCACGGCGACGCTGCTCTTCTACTTCTAGACGCTTCTGTTCTAGTTCTATTTCTTTTTCTAGACGCTTCTCTTCCAATTCTCTTTCTCGTATTCTCTCCTGAGACTTGACGTACTCCGTCAGCTGCTTGCCTTTTAGATTCAGTTCAACCCCTTTCTGCCAGAAGTCAGCCATCTTGATGCTTCTGGAAAGTTCTTTTAAAGAAAGTTATTTTCTAGAAGGTTCTTTTTCTAGAAAGTTCTTGACTGTAGAGTTCTTTTTTTTCTGGAAAGTTCTTGACTGTGCTGTACCTTTCTAGACTGTTCTAGAACAGCACGCTTTCTGCAGTAGCGCTGATGCTTGTCACTAGTCGCCTTCGTTGACGCAGGCCCCGCTGTCCTCGTCGTATGCGACGCTGCACCACGCTGGTGTTGATGTATACGCTCCTGTGCTGAAGTAGACTCGACGTCCGCACGTCGCTCTCTCTAATACTGGCGATGTAGCTCCGAGACTGTCCCTCGACGTAGTCCCGCGGCAGCCACGTAGTCCCGCTCTGTTGTTCGCTCACGAAGCAACTCTTCGGCGACTACACGCCCTTGCAGTCAACCCGAACCTATCGGTGATGTAGTCCCAGTGTGTTGGCCCCTCTCGACGCAACTCGTTGGCGGCTACCCTCGATGACTGCCTCTCGTAACGTTGACTCGCTTGTTGTAGCAGTTGAACCCTTGGCTATGGCGTGAATCCCGGCTTGGCCCCCAAAGTCAACAACTTTCACAGCAACTCTCCAAATCACTATCAACAACTTTACTCTCTCAACAGCAACTCGGCACACGATTAAATAACCTCTCTCTCTTCCGGAAAGATTTCGAATACAGTAGAAATGACGCACTGCCACCAATCGAATAAAAGATCGTCATCACTGACTTACGTCATTCATCTCTCCACACATACCCCGAACCTTCTCTTTCTTCGACAATCGTCCCGAAACTTCGATCGATAATAAACAAGGAGATCCAGAGTATTCTCCGACAATATCGACCAACGAAAATTATCCACGTTATACAAAGCCTCTCCTAACAACAATGCAAACTCAAATCAAAGGTAACTAAACTCCATTATTGAATACTTTGCAAAACGAAACGATTAGATCTATCGTGCGCGCTTCCGAGATACTTTCGTTCGCGTTTCAACGTAACACTCAGAGACATGGTTTGACAATTGTATCACCGATGACAGTGTTTATATTGACGGTTTTGGCACGCCATTCCGCAGTGACCGATCTGAATTTACTGTCAGCGGTAAACATCACGGTGGAGGTGTGTGTTTGTATGTCAACGAGAAGTATTGTAGTCGAGCCAATGTGACAGTAAGAAAGCAACTGTGTACACCTGATGTTGATTTGCTCGCTGTGTCACTGCGACCCAAATACTTACCACGCGAATTTGGACAGATATTTATAACTGTGATATACACACACCCTACTACTTAGGCTTCACGCTCACGTGCGTGCACAGAAATTGCAGATGTCGTTCGTGCACTGCAGTTGATTTCGCCTGATGCCCCTAATTTTGTTCTTGGCGATTTTAATCATTGTGACTTGCGCAGTTGTCTCCCTTCATTCAAACAGTTTGTCACAGTCAACACACGGGAAGATGCTATACTTGACTGTTGCTATGGCAACATTCCCCATGCATATAAATCTTTTCAGCTCCCTAAAATCGGACTATCCGATCACGACTCTGTACATTTGATCCCTTCATATAAACCTAAAATACTAACTGAGTCTGTCGTTGCCAAAACTGTAAAAGTATGGTCGGATGATTGTGTTGAGCAATTGCAAGGTTGTTTCGATTGCACAGACTGGAATGTTTTTCTTGATTCCTCTGATGATGTTAATCAGGCTGCTGATGTGGTCACTGACTATGTTAAATTCTGTGAAGACATGATTATTCCAACCAAACAAGTCAAAATCTATCCAAACAACAAGCCCTGGGTCTCGAGATCACTGAAAAATACTATTAATGAAAAGAAAATTGCATTTCAAACTGGGGATAGGGAAGAAAGAAAGAGGGTTCAGAGGAAATTAAGGGAGGAAATACGTGCAGCTAAGTTAGAATATAAAGAGAAAGTTGAACGTCAGTTCCAGTCAGGCAACATAAGGGATGCTTGGAAGGGGTTGAAAACCTTATCAGGCCAGAATAAACCTCAGACCAGTGGTTGCCTGCGAAGTGAAGATGAAAAGTTAGCTTTCTCTAACGAGCTGAATGATTTTTATTGTCGTTTTGAACATAATGATTTGAGTGACAGTTTGTCTGAAGTTTTGGTTGATCTTCAGGAAAGGGTGAGAAATGGGGAGGGAGATGCTTCCGGTGACTTTGAGATCCGGGATTGTGTTGTTGAGTCCCACTTCAAGAGAATAAACCCCCGTAAGGCAATGGGTCCAGATGGCTTGTGTGGAAAACTGTTGAAAGTATGTTCTGCTCAGTTATGTGTTGTTTTCAGTCATTTGTTTTCTTTATCATTGAAACAATGTGCTGTCCCCTCAGTCTGGAAAAATTCCACTATCTGTCCTGTTCCAAAGTCTAGAAGCCCATCTGAGTTGAATGACTATAGGCCCGTTGCACTCACCAGTATCGCCATGAAATGCTTTGAGCGTATCGTCTTGAAAAAACTTCTCTCTCAAACACAACAGTTTCTTGATCCTTTTCAGTTCGCATACAAGCAAGACAGATCCACTGACGACGCAACACTTACTCTACTCAACAACGCTTATACACAGCTGGATAAACCTAGTTCTTTCGTTAGGATTCTCTTTATCGATTTTTCTTCTGCTTTTAATACGATACAACCTCATCTCATGGCGCTCAAACTTCTGGCCCTTGACGTCAATCCCAGGCTTATCCTGTGGATAGTCAGCTTTCTAGTTCACAGATCTCAATCAGTCTGGCTTCCAGCGAGCTCTCTCCTCTACTCGAACTACATCAACTGGCTCCCCTCAGGGCACTGTACTATCTCCTGTTCTGTTTACTCTGTACACCAACGATTGCACAGGCTCTGAAAATACACCTCTCATTAAGTACTCAGATGACTCTGCCCTTCAAGACCTCTCCAACTCTGCAACTGTTTATCTAAAGGAAGTGCAAAGGTTTATTGCATGGTGCAAAGAGAATTTTTTAAATATAAATGTGAAGAAAACTAAAGAACTGATTATTGATTTTAGAAAAAAACCATCTGCTGTGCCTGACTTAGTGATTGATGGAGAAAAGGTGGAAAGAGTCTTGGAATACAAATATCTGGGAACAATACTTGACAATAAGCTTACCTTTGATTCCAACACTACTTCCATCCATAAGAAATGTCAGTCAAGAATATATTGCCTCCAGAAATTGCGCTCTCTGAAAGTCAACAAGTCTGTTTTATGTAACTTTTACAGATGTTTTATTCAATCGGTGCTGACCTTTGGTTTTCTTTGCTGGTTTGGAGGTCTCAGTGTGAGGAGTAAGAATGTGTTGGATAGAATTGTGAAGGTGTGTGGGAAAGTGGTGGGTGAAAAGCAGGAGAGTTTGTGTGTGTTGTACGAAAGGCAAGTAAGAAAGAAAGCGAGCATGATTGTAAGAGACTCCACTCACATCCTAGCCCAGCACTACCAGCTCCTTCCTTCTGGTCGCCGTTTCAGAGTGCCAAATGTTTCTACAGTTAGAGCTAAGAACAGTTTTGTACCCAAATCAGTACAAATTCTTAATAAGTGTTGACTGAATGAGTTGGGTGCATAAGTTTTAAAATCTGTGATTGTCAGTGCTAGAATGATACGCAGAGTTTGATGATTGTATATTTTTTTAAGATGCTTTATAACGTTTATAATTTTATAATCTCATGTCTAACCCATGTGTGTGTGGATGTGCGTGTGTGGGTGTGTGTGTTTGTGGGTAGGTGTTTTATTTATTTATGTTGAAGTGCAATAAGGACATGTAGTGTGATATGTATTTTAAGTTTTACAATGTGTCGGAAATGTTCTTGTTAATATGTACATAAGCGTGATTACACGTACATGTTTACATGTTTATAGTATTGTTACATTTTATTACCTTTTGCTGACAGGAAATCCATGTTAGAATTTCTCCTTGGAGATAATAAAGTTTTCTGAATCTGAATCTGAATCTGAATCTGAATTACCACACCTCAACTGCAGTTAAGTGACACCTAAAGCGTGCACCCACACTGACATAGAAGGACTGTGCGGTAGTCCACTCTCCTGAAACCAACATTAAGCCAGACAGAACAATTAGCCCAATGATGAGACATTAGCAAACATCAAGGAACGAACTATTCGAAGTGAATTTGGACATTTAAGTTAATAGAGTGTTTAGAGAATTTTTGTATATAGTAGAGGAAATAAATGTGTGATATTTACTGTTAACAAGTGGCTGGACTACCTATGTTTCATAGCCGAGTGAGAGCTAGTGTGTCAGGGAAGCTATTACACTTATCTCCCTATCTCTGTAACCCCATCCTAACACAGACCGAGTTAAATTTATAAATGTATTAAGATTAGTCACAGGGTGATTACACTAGCCGATCTCCGCAGATAAAGACGAGTGGGTAATAGCATTCCATTGTACAGAGCCCAGCAACAATAGACCCACCGTCACATCAACAAAAAAGTGAAATTGGGAGCTACAGACCAGACCGACTGCTACTGAAAGACGGTCCATGATATGGTCTTACATATCTATCCCTACATATCTATCAAAACTCAACCTGTTTTGAGATATTGAGCAAATCGTCTTTGACAACAAAATTACTCCAATGACCTTGTCCTTTGCTTTAGAGCAAATATGACGACACGGGAGGCAGACCACTAACCTAGGTAACGTTTTTATGACGTTGGGTCAAAATCCGTTCAGTGGTTCTTGAGATATTGCTTTCAACGGACCGACCGACAGACTGACTGACCGACATTCAGCTTGCTCTGATTCCCTATCTCCCAACCACTATTTGAAAGTATTTCCAGATAAGTGTGGAAATACAAAGCAGCACATTTTACAATCCAATCTTTCTTAATTTCTAAACGTAGAAACACACGTGTTGGGCCCGCATACACATGACTTGATGTTTTTGAATGTCCACTAAGCTGCAAACGTGCTCACGTGTAAAGCTAACACGCAAAACATCGTGCATTATCAATGAATGCTGCCTTGGCTTGGCTAGGTAGCCCCAATAACGGACAGTTGGTTTGTAATTATGGTATCAGTCCAAAACCTCCACCAATCTTCCAGTTAAAGACAGATTTGACATAATTATAGATCGTTTTTCAGAGAGAAAAAGGAAACAGCAACGGTGAGATGCATTTTCTATGTCAATTCCAAAAAATCAGGCCTACATGTCCTTAGATTGCGAGATCCAGATAAACTGGAATAAAAACTACAATGTAGATCAAAACAAATCAATTGTTCCAACTAGCATCGCTGGACACGAGAATGATCGACCTCTTAAAACCCTTATTATGGCCCATAATGGTTGCAAGTAATGGCCAGGCTGTCACCGCATGCTCAGTGCACCTCATTGTGACAAAGATGTAGTGGGCCAAGTGATGACGGAGGTGAAATAACGTGGCAGCAAAACCTATGAAGCGACCTGCATTGTCTTACCCGTGATCTCAACAGTAGAAAAAGCGACTCGTCATCAAATGCTACACATTTTAAAATGTATCTTTGTAAATACCTTGAAACAGTCGGGAATTAGAAATGTCGTCGGCCTGTGTCGTCCCTGTTGGAAGCCCTAGCACTGAACAGATTTTGACGAAACTTTATAGGAACATTACGCAGGTTCGTGGCTTGCCTCCCCTTTCGTCATAGTTGCTCTACAGCAAAGGTCAAGGTCACTGGAGTCATTCTGTTGCTGTACATTTTGCTAAATAAGCCTATATTAAAACCGGCTAAAGCGATTTTGTCGACTTTTGGTGTAGAGGTACTTCGAACCATGGACCCCTTCTTCAGTAGAGCTGGGTACCGTGGGTCAAAGTCGTACCGGTATTACCGCGATATTTTTAGGTCGTATCGGTATTTCGTACCGGTATACCGCGATTTTAAGTGTTACAATCAAATGGGATATGGCACTGACAGTAGTGACCGACGCAAAAGAAAGATTGTCATACACTTCAAAACAGTTTCAAAGAACCACATTTCCATAGAAACTGAAGCTTTATTATTGCTTGAACGCGTTCAAAACAAATTATGATAAATCACTGTTTAGAACATCAGCAAACTTTAAACCACAAAATCAAAATAAAACAAAAAAATTTAACGGGAAAGGTCTTTAAGAACTTCAAGAGTTCAGAAGGATTGGCAACTGGTACCATGCTCAAACACGTGAATAAGCTGCTGTTCTTATAAGCTCTTCTTCAAGAACAGCAGCCTATCCACGTGTTTGGGCTTTAGGCTCGCTCTCTGGGCAGACAAGATGTCGCCCACTGTCGCGTTATGTGTTGTCGAGATTTCCCAGTAAACCGGACCTTGGACACCCGCACCGGTATACCGTACCGTCGCGTTTCCGAACCTGAATACAGTTACGTATCGGTAAAACCGTCCAGTCCTATTCTTCTTTTTTATTACTACAGTAACATTTCGCGTTTTTTTTCTTTCTTGAATTTAAGCCAATCACAGGTCAAATGTGTTTAAATTGATCCCAGATGGCGCAACAAAGTTGATTGTTGTGGTCGGTGTGATCAGAGTGATTCAGGTAGAATTGATTGTAACCAAAGTCACGCTGATGATCATTGAGTGGCGCTGATTACCTGTACGTGTAAAGTATAGTTCTTAGCGCACGGATACCAGAATTTCTGACCCCAAGTATAAGCTCCCGGAGTACTGAGTATAAGAGGCTACTTTAAAGTCAGTAGGCAATGGTACGCAAACTCTTCTATCTTTGATAGTCCATGTATTCCCCTTGTTTACAATTGTGTTCACTACTGTCGCTAAGTTCAAGGCCCAAGGTGCCAACATTCATTCATTCGATAAATTTCTGCATTTTCCATTTCTAGATCCACAGCTATCCTTCCGGACAAACGATGTTTTAGTTTATTAAGTTGGCAGCTCATTAGCGTGTACCATACGCTTCAGTCTCAAGTGATTTTTGCTATGGTTGATATAGACCTACTAAAGCTTAATGGAACCGCGAAGACAAAAATAAAAAAGGGAACATTATTGCGGCTCTTGAAGGCTGAGCTGATAATCCAGGACTGTTATTCAGTAATTCCAGTATTTGGTCAAGAAACCGTGCTCGTTGTTGATTAATTAAACAATGGGACGGTACAGAAGGGAGTAAACATTGTTGCTAAGTATTATAATATCAATGTCCTATTTGGATTCCACTATTGAAGAAAAGAACAAAGAGGGTACTGAAGAATCTATTGATGTTTTATTGCACAGTCCTTCAATAATAGATACACCTATAATTTACATGTACGCAGTTAGTAATGTTGTAGTACCGTTAGTTTTTAGGGTGGCAGATCAAATTTTAATTGTTAGATTTGATTATATGTAAGCTTATGTACATGTCCATGCGTGGGAATGGAGTAGTTATGCGAAAAGTCGTTAAAATAAAACATTGAATTGAACTGCTGCTAAAGGATAGGAATGTTACTGTTTCTAGACTGTTCGACAACCGTTTTGCCGCAGTTGTTTCTAGATCACATGATACATGCAGCACCTGGGGAAGCTCACACACTGAAAACTGCCCTGTAACTATAACAACAGTTTTACATTGTAACAATTGTTTTCCAACGAACAAGTAACAAGCATCACTTGATATTTATACGTGTTGGTGTATGCGTCCCTTCCTCCGTGGTTCTGCCACGCGATTCAATGCGTCTGTATGTACGTGAAAAAAAAGTGTGTTTGCATGTGTGTGGGTGTGTGTGTGTGTGTGTGTGTGTGCGTGTGTGTAGCCGTGTTGGATACAAGCATTTCTGACCATACTCAGAGTCTCTGTCCCTGTTATGTTTAAATTATCTATGTGCAATTAGCCTACTTCAGATATACTTTTCAGATCACTTAAAGAACATCACCATTAGACTTAGCATTACATTCTCTATCAGAATATATACAATTTATTTTTTATTTATGTAGCAGCTTCGAAAAGGTGCGCGATGTTTAGAATAGCGCGATGCATATCTTTTAAACTTTGGAACTTTGTCCTTTTATTTCACATAACATGATTTAAATATACAAAATGACAAGAGGCTCATAGCCCTGGGGGCTGTATAGCCAAAAAGGGGGGTTCGAGGGGAGGATTGGGATAAACATAGCCTTCGTACCATGAACGGCATTGTATCAATATATCACGATTGATGAAGACACCGCGCTGTTCTAGGCTAAGCCTCAACGTTATCGTCGCTCGATTTAAATGCTATCGGCAAGCAAGTGTAGCGTGTAGATAACTGACCTTCTTTTTAACGTATGAAAAGAAGAGAACTGTGAGTAACGATTATAGCCAAGATTCTACACTGTAAGCTTACCACCTTACATAGCGTAATTTCCGATTCCTTAGTTCATTCCCTACCAGTAGATGCCTATATTAATAGTTAGTGTATAGGGATGTACAAACCGGGGAGGGAGGGGGGAGGGCGAAGTTGTAAGGTTCCAGACGTAATTGTTGATTGTTGTTGTTGTTTGTAGATTATAGTCACACGACACTTTCGCATATAGGTGACTACTGGACCGATTTATACTGACACCAGCGGGCCAGTTGTTGGTAAAGGGGAAAATAATATGATCACACGTTGACCAATCCGGGATTCGAACCAGCGACTTTTCGGTTACTAGCAAGACGCTCTTACCAACTGAGCTACCCGGCCCCTGTTGATTGTAGGATGTTTTACACGTTTTATATTCCAGTCCGTCCTAAGCTAAACCCATAATAGTAACCAGGCCATATTACATATCGTTTGAAAGGTTGTTCTTTCTTTTTTGTAAAAAAATAATTATTATGATCTTTTATAATTTTATTAAATTAAAGAGTTATTTTGAGTTAAGGGTCGTTAAACCTTAAATCGCGTATTATTTTTATTTCGTAGCCGGTAGGTCCAATATTGTTATATCAGTAGAAAGGTCGTATTTCGGTGTTTACGCTGGTTTGTAATTTGTATAGTATTCGTTAATTTTTGACGCATTATGCTAAAGACAAAGATTAGCAACTAACACCAATTTGGGCAAAAAGAGAGAATCAAGCATTAAACGAGGCTTTCAGTACGTCTGGCATCCCGACATAAAAGCGCGGTTAGTCTCGGGGTTACTAGTAACCGAAAGGTCCCTGGTTGTGGCCAGTAGTCGCCTATATGCTCTGGTGTTGTGTGACTATAACCTACATCTAACCTTTTAGTCTCGGGAGGCATTTCAACGAGGATACGACCACTCGACCACTGCTAAGCTGTTTTCTTCCAAAAGGCACTGACTTTTGCTGTCTTGCATTAATATGATGTTCTTCCAATTAAAAAAAAACTTTCCACGCTCATCAACCGATTGGTGTTAGGGAGAGAGAGAGAATGTGTGACTTAGCAGCCTCAAAGTAATTCGGTCTCCCTCTTAAATATCGGTAGCAGTGTTAGCAATGTACCGCTTTCTGAGTCGGACAATGATGTGTGTGTTTGCGTGTGTGTGTGTGTGTGTGTGTGTGTGTGTGTGTGTGTGTGTGTGTTGTTGATGTTGTTGTTGTTGCTATGTACGTTTTGTTGTGTCCCGTCGCTAATCACTGCTATCGTTTGCGGCGGTACGCAGTCCTGACCTGGCGCTCCGCCATCGGCTGCACATTTGAGATGTTAATTATACCGCTCGCCGCTGTACATGTGCACGCGTATGTGTCTGTCTGTTCGCTGTACATGTGCACGCGTATGTGTCTGTCTGTTCGCTGTACATGTGCACGCGTATGTGTCTGTCTGTTCGCTGTACATGTGCACGCGTATGTGTCTGTCTGTTCGCTGTACATGTGCACGCGTATGTGTCTGTCTGTTCGCTGTACATGTGCACGCGTATGTGTCTGTCTGTTCGCTGTACATGTGCACGCGTATGTGTCTGTCTGTTCGCTGTACATGTGCACGCGTATGTGTCTGTCTGTTCGCTCATGTGCTCAGAACTGGGTGGACGGATTTATATGTTCATCACCCTTAGTAGTTTTTCTTCCCCAGACTTATCAGGAAATACTTTCAAATACTCGATGGGGAATCACAACGAGCCAAATGTCGGTCTTTCTGTCGGTTGGTCATTTGGAAGGCATATCTCAAGAAACATTTTGACTAAACTTCACAGGAAAGTATGGTAGTTTAAGTGCCCTCCAAGCCCTCATATTTACAGTGGCCAGGGTCACTGGAGTTATTTTTGTTGCTAAACACATTTTTGCTCAATATCTCAAAATGGCTCAAGCGATTTTGTCGATTTTCTGCATACAGGTACTTCAAATCATGGGCCATCCTTCAGCAGGTCCGGTTCTTCGTCTTTTGGTGGTCCGTCGGTTCATCACACCGTTGCTCCGAATTTCACTTTTTTGTCCAAATACTGTTTGCAAAGAAATTAATCATGTTTACTGTGCGGATACTTTAACTACTGTTAAGCATGTTGAATAACTCGTATTTTCTATTTTTTTTCTTTAATTTAAAAAACAAACAAACAAACAAAACAAGAACTATTTTAGATGGAGGTTTGCTAAACCAAACTACTTCTTTTTAATTAGAAAACAGAGAGCATTTACAACGGAAATGATACAAACCGCCCTGAGCTGTGCATTAGTCATAGAAAAAATTGTTCTCAAACAACTGTTTGCCTACCTAAATGATAACGCTTTACTTTGCCCCAACCAGTCTGCCTACCGACCCTTCCACAACACTGAGACAGCCCTCCTAAAGGTAACCAATGATCTGTTGCTTGCCTTAGATAATGGTAACGTCTCCGTTCTCACCTTATTAGACCTCTCAGCCGCCTTTGACACAGTCGACCATCACATTCTCTTTAACGCTCTTCAACACTACTTTGGAATCTCTGGCTCGGTCCTGGCTTGATTCCACTCATATCTTTCTGACAGCAGTCACTGTCGATGGCTGTTTCTTCAGCACAGCAGACTTGGTGTGCGGCGTGCCTCAGGGTTCCGTTTTAGGGCCGGTGTTATTCACTCTGTACACTAAGCCACTGCTTCTCCTGCTTAGAAAGCATGCTGTTGAGAGTCAGTCATTTGCAGACGACACACAACTTTATAAATCCACTGCCCCCTGTCTCATTAATTCCACTGTTAAGACTTTGGAGAACTGCATCACAGACATTAAGTCATGGATGACACTCAACAAGCTTAAGCTTAATGACGATAAAACCGAAGCCCTCCTCATTCACAAGCACAACACCTCCTCCTCACTCTCGCCTGTCCCAACATCGCTTACAGTAGGGACAACAAACATTCAGTTCTCATCCTCAGCAAGAAATCTCGGCTACATTCTCTCCGATGACCTGTTTCTCAACAACCACATCTCCAACGTCTGTCGCTCTGCATACACGGCCTACGCCAAATCAGCTCCTTTTGCCACTATCTTACAGTCACTGCCACCAAAAACCTAGTCTGCGCTCTCGTCCTTTCTCGTCTTGACTATTGCAACTCTCTCCTCGCTGGCTCCCCAAAACACATCATTGACAAACTACAAAAGGTTCAGAACTCAGCAGCTAGACTAGTATTCCGAGCTAAGAAACGCGATCACATCACACCTCTACTACATTCCCTTCACTGGCTTCCTGTGCAAGCACGCATAGAGTACAAACTCTCTGTTCTCTGTCACAACTTCTTCACAGATTCTTGTCCTTCCTACCTTGCTGATCTACTGTCTGTCTACTCCCCTTCACGCACTTTAAGATCTTCTGCTGACACTCGCACACTCAAGGTTCCCGTCACCCGCACTAAGACATACGGCCAACGTGCATTCGCTTACTCCGCACCTAAGCAGTGGTTGTTGTTGTTGTGTCAAATTTTATTCATCAGATTAACATAAGTTGTACTGATAAGCAGTGAAATTCCCTTCCCTCCCATATCCGCAACATACAATCAACACAAGCATTCAAAAAGACCCTCAAAACCCACCTCTTCAAACTGCATTATTCAGACTGATTTGTATCCCGCTGCCATTCTCTCCTCTTTTGTCTCTGTCGGATCCGTAAGTGTATACACGGCTGTAAATATTTATACTGTTTTTCCTCCTGGGCCTAACCGGGCATATAAATAGCTGTGAATAGGTTTTTGCTATTCTATTTCTGTCTTTTTTGTCATTTGTGTACATAGTTGTAAATAGTCTATTTCTGTCTTTTTTGTAATTTGTGTACATAGTTGTAAATAGTTTGTACCTTTACTGTTCCGTCTTTTGGTGTATTGGAGCAAAAGCGATGTTTTATCGTGTGCATGTATTTATATGTAATGACTATGTAAAGCGTGGTGAGTCTGGTCATAGGCTGGAGTACCCGCTATATAAAAATCCGTTATTATTATATTATTAACAATAACATTATTAATAAAATAAATTCCACCTAAAGAAGACAAAAATAAATATTAAAAACATTGACACCTCATTGAGTAGGGGGTGGGAGAGAGAGAGACAGACAGAGGGACAGACAGACAGAGAGACAGAGAGACAGAGAGAGAGAGCGTCTAAAATAATGGTGAAACCTTGCGTATGAGCCTTCAGTCTTCTTGAGAGAGAACGTTAAACAGTTTCCCATACGTACAACGCACATCAGCTCATAGAGCTGCCAAAGGCTCTTGGGCAACTGATATGAGGGTAAAAACCCAGCCGCCAGTATGGTGCTGTGATGTACGCTGTCTACAGTTTTGAACAAAAGAGAAATGCTTGTCATCAGTTGCAAACAGAATATTATTAACAATGCTTTTAAATTATAGTAATAACTAATATTGTTAATAAATCAGTCCTGTGGGTTCGGGCACCGAATAGAATAGACCCAACTAAGTAAGAGGCGACTAACAGGAGTGATGTCAGCACGTCATCACTGGGCGAAAGTCTTCTACACAGAAGTCACCGGCCAAGACGGATGAATATGAACCTCACCTTACAACAGGTTCAACGACAGCGTGCTCGGGGCCACGGCGAGCCACACTGTAATAGGGGATTTCGGCTGTGGCCAAAAGCCTGAAGAGGATTGGATCTCGCCAGGTCTTTCTTGCCCAAGATGATGAACAGAACCACTCACTCCATACTGGATCGGTCATCGCCCGGGTCACCAAGGACCACGCCTTCCGTTGGCCACCAAGGTGGAGGTGATAAGTAGGTTACTGATGGACAACTTAGCAAGACCCGCACAAGAGACAACATCGTCATAGGAACCTTGAATGTCAGGGCCCTAACTGGGAGGAAAAATTAGAAGAACGGGCCCACGAGTTGGACCACTATCGAAGGAACCTTTTAGGTATCAGCGAACTGAGCTGAAAAGGCCTAAGTGAAATAACGCCTGACAAAGGCCACAAGCTTTATTTTAGCGGGAGAGATGACAAGCACGTTGGATATTTGGTCCACAAAGACATTCTAGCCACTGTCATGTGTTGCCGCCCAGTCTCCAGTTGACCATGAGGGATGATGAGGACAGCGAATGATGGAGTACGCTGGTTAAACGATCATCTGTAGTGCCCCAACAACTTTTGAGGTAGGTAAAGGTAAAGGTAAAGGTAGTCCCATATCCTTGTGGCCGTAGGGGAGCGTGATGTTGGAGATCACACTTATCTTGGGCCAGTGTAATGAGGGTGATGCCCATCTCTCTCCCTCGCTGCTGTTGTTGTTGTTTGTAGATTATAGTTACACGACACTTTCGCATATAGGTGACTACTGGACCGATTTATACTGACACCAGCGGGCCAGTTGTTGGTAAAGGGGAAAATAATATGATCACACGTTGATCAATCCGGGATTCGAACCAGCGACCTTTCGGTTACTAGCAAGACGCTCTTACCAACTGAGCTACCCGGCCCCACTTTCCCTCGCTGCTTTACCTTCCCCACCCTTAAGAGAGTAGGTACTCAGTCACAGTTGAGTCAACTGGGGGCGTTGTTATTTGTCGCTTCACGTTTTGCGGTCACCCATCCAAGTGCTAACCAGTGCGGACGGTGCTTAACTTGCCACACAGTAGCGAGTGCTCCAACCACTGCGCTATCCGACACCCCTTGGAATGAATAGGATAGATAGGATAGTTAATAAATTGTAATAATTGTCGACGACTCCTCAACGTGTTTAACGTTTGACTAAGTTACTAAGTGTTGTATTTTGTAGACTAATTATGTACAAGTAGCTTACTACTTTCCATGGTTGACACATTGGTCAGAGCGTGTAAGCGGACGCTTTCGTCTTATGACGCATCATACCTTTATCACATGAGCAATACATGTGACATTGCTAGTCACATTGTACATCATAATCTTTGTAGCCCCGGATCCGGCAAGAGTGGTCCTATTACTAATCTTTGTTTGTTCACAATGTTGATAATTATTATCCGTGTAAATTTCCGCTATAGATCATTGATACACCTGTATACAAAACGCAACATTCAGTATAAAGTAAAATCTGCGACTCTCACGATCGATCACACGTGCTACTCAATATTCATCCTAAGTAGTACATTTAAAGAGGTCAATAGTGATTTATATAAATTAACCAAAGAAAACAAAACTGCGGAGCCTTAGAGGTAATGTAGGTAGAAGAAAAGTGACACAGAGACATTTGTGCATCACATTTGCATGTTTGAGAAATGCCTTGGGGGACTGTTGGGTCTCGAAATTCGGTGACAAAGAGACAAAGTCCAAAAGGTTACATGAAACTCAAGCAAACAAGTTCAGTACTTTATGGTACCAGTCTGTACTCGTGGGCCTATCAGCCTTGCCCGAGATAAACAGAGAGAGAGAGAGAGAGAGAGAGAGAGAGAGAGCGACAGACAGACAGACATACAGACAGAGACAGAGAGAGAACGAGAGAGATGGAGGGAGAGAGAGAGAGACAGAGAGAGAGACAGAGAGAGGCATCTATTCTATACTAACTCTAAAACATTCTTTGATGCTTAGCATACAAGCAGACAGTTTCCGTTTAGTCACAAGATATTAAACCCGCTAAATTAGGGCAAAGGAGGGCTGTACTGGTCACTGGAGCGCATTAGCTCTCGTTTGGTATAATGCAATGCACTGACCGTGAGTGCACTAACTGTTACATAGATATCGTTTTCTAACGACATATTCACAACGCATTTCGTAGCCACAAACCTTACAGTCGACTTTGCTTTTGTTTACCCAGGAATTCCAGTACTGTGGCCGATGAATTTAGATTGGCGTTCGTGCATTACGTTGTACTTGATGGAGTGTATTTCGGGCAATCATAGTGACAATAGGTGTGTTTTGTTTTCTGGGTGATAATAAACAGGCAATTGTTTTTGTTTTCGTATCGTGTTCTTCATTATTAATCCCTCGTATGATGATAACAGATACGTTTTAGTGTTTAAATCCACAATTGCTTTCACCATCTTTGAAATGCCTTGCGAACCAATAACCTTAGCAACAAAAATTGTGTTGCTTGACGTGTCCAAAAGCATTTTTGATTTGTTTCTGAACTTTGAGCAGGACTTTGAACTAAAGAACAATTCAATTGACCACAGCAGAATCCTAACTTCCTCTCCCCCACCCTCACAACCCGACCTCTCCTCTGCCACCTTCCCCTTCATTTGTTTTTGTATTTAGCGCAGGTCTGCGAAAAAAGGAACGCAGAACAGCTATAACAATGTGTAGCACCTGTAGTGTTACAGTCATAAGCCGAGCTGTTTTGTGGCGCAGTTAATAAAATTCTTGACTCATTCGGCCGTATTTTTTAAGCAGCCACCAAATATTGTAAACAAATCCAAGATATTTCTTTCAAGGCCGCGAGTAGGTGTTTTCTATTTTCTTAGCCTGACCATGGAATTTAGAATTTAGTAAGTCGTACTGTGATTTGTTTTTCAGCAGCAGCTTTCTCCATCCCTCACGTCATCCCAAAGGCAGGTTAACTGTAGTTGTTGTCAAGCGCAGTTTTCTTCTGCTTTCAGCCTTCCTCTAGCTACACTTATGTGTTCCCGTGTTATCAGAGACAGGAAAGCAAGTTAGTCGTGCCAGTGCAACAGCTGTTTTCTTGCCATCGCACCTGAGCGCTTAAGTAGATTATTGCGTTTGTACGCGTCCTAGAACGGGTATAGCGACATAAATGAAGGCGGCCAAATGATTGTCAAGGACAAGGTTAGCATCGCAAGGTAAGGCGTGGCAAACAACGCAGCCACCATCGGACACTCTTCACTGAGTAAAATGCATCAAGTAATCCTTGTTGTACAGTGCATGTTGTCAGCTTAAAGGCCTGAATTATTATACAATTCAATTCTACGTCTATTAACAGCCCGCGCGGGCGAACGTGCTTTGAATTAGTAAGTCTATTCAATCAATAACGTCTCGTGCCGAGACTGCGCCGCCCAATTAGTATCTAGATACCCTACTTTCGTGTATTAATCTTGAGGGAAAGCAACTGTCCTTATATTGGACAGCTCAAAGAGCCTCTCAAAGCACTGCAATACCGGAAAGCCGGTAAGTGTGCGCCACAGGCGTAGGCCTGCCAGTAGCGTCACGGATCATCGCAATGATCGGAACCTGTCCGAAAGGCTGAATACCATTGCCCAAGATTTCTCTCATACAAAGTCTAGTTTCAAATTTGTGTCGATA
Source organism: Oncomelania hupensis (assembly GCA_036898135.1). Lineage (NCBI taxonomy): Eukaryota > Metazoa > Mollusca > Gastropoda > Littorinimorpha > Pomatiopsidae > Oncomelania > Oncomelania hupensis. The sequence continues at coordinate 72,601,912 of CM072516.1, forward strand.
CTGCCATTTAAAAGAATCGACTGGAACTTTTTCCTGCTGCTCAGGTGTTTAACATACATAAACCGTACGCACCTTGAATCCGATGTTTTGACGCTGTTGTAATCCGATGTTTAAAAAAGAGAATTATTCGATTTTGATAAAAACCTATTACTGCAGTTAGATGGAAAGGTCCAAAGTGTAATCCCTTCGGTAACGCACACAAACCAAGATAATAAACACAAAAACCAAGATAATAAACACAAAAACCAAGATAATAAACACATCCGGTGATTTTTCGTCCAGTTCAGCTTTCCTCTGATGTAGTGCATTGCTACATATTGTAGTGTATTGCTACATATTGTAGTGTATTGCTACATATTGTAGTGTATTGCTACATATTGTAGTGTATTGCTACATATTGTAGTTACATATTGTAGTGTATTGCTACATATTGTAGTGTATTGCTACATATTGTAGTGCATTGCTACACATTGTAGTTACATATTGTAGTTACATATTGTAGTGTATTGCTACATATTGTAGTGTATTGCTACATATTGTAGTGTATTGCTACATATTGCAGTGTATTGATACATATTGTAGTGTATTGATACATAGTGTAGTGTATTGATACATATTGCAGTGTATTGATACATATTGCAGTGTATTGATACATATTGTAGTGTATTGATACATATTTTAGTGTATTGACACATTTTGCAGTGTATTGATACATATTGTAGAGTATTGATACATACTGTAGTGTAGTGTATTGATACATAGTGTAGTGTGTATACACAGTGACTCTCGTCAACTTAAACTGTGTTCGCAGCATCATCCTTATCGGCAGTTACACTTTTGGCCCTAGACAGGACCACACTAGCACTGGCTCTACAAATACAATGCATGTTGCATAATGTGTAGCCAATAATTGAAAATATTCGCTTTCTATTTGTTTTTGTCTGACGACGACGATGACGATGACGACGACGACGACGACGATGATGATGATGATGATGATGATGATGATGATGATGATGATGATGATGATGATGATGATGATGATGATAATGATGACAACGACAACAAAGAGACGAATGTTGTTAATAATTATGTTAAAATGATAATAAATCTCCGAAAAAAACCACAACAACAAAAACACAACAACAAAGAAGTAAAATAAGATGAAAAGCCATTCAAATGTATTTCAGACATATTGTACATAGCTGGAAAATAAGCATTTTTAAAAGTGTTTTTTTCTTAGCTGCGTTATGACTCGACTGTATTATAACAAAGTAAAAAGTGACTCAGCATAGTGGAGTCTAGTAATTTTGTTCCCGATGGTTAGATCATGATACACCATGTACACGTCCTCATAAACGTCTTGTAAAGATACCCACATCTATTTGTGCCTTATGTGGCCGTGTCGCACGCGCGCGCATTTATATGTGTGTGGTGTGTATGTTTGGGTGTGTGTGTATGGGTGTGCGTATGTGTGTGTATATGTGGACGTGCGCACTGAAAAGTATGCATATGAATACAGCTCTTGCTGTGGTAGTCTGACAATTGAAAGCTATAGGTTAGTGATTGAAAGCGACATTTTGTGCTCACGTCATGTAAGGGTCAAATCATTTTCCCGATTTTAGACGTATGTTTCAATACTGTCGAAAAATATGAACACTCAATCTAATTTAGAGCTCACATTGAAACTTTGTGTAAACAACTGATAACATCAGTCAAAAAGCATCCGATTTTATCGAACAATAGAAATTATAATACTAATACTATTGTAAATTTAAAATTAATTTTAAAGAAATTAAATCTTTACATTGACCAAAACAATTAAAACATTGACCAAAATAAATCTACAATCGTCAAATTGGAAAGAAATGAAGTAATTACAGCTTAAATGATGAGAACTTTCATCCTTCCGGCCACCTAAAATAAGCTACTGCACTTGAAATAATAATAACGCCAGCAAGTTAACGAGTTTTGTGTTTAGAAACTTAACCGAATACTACCACTAACCACTTTCTACCATGCAATCTCTGTCGTTATTGTCAGCATTGACCCAATAACCGAGTACGCACAAACACGAGCGAACTTTGCCCCCAATCAGTTTTGCAATACAAAAAGAACACATCCGCGAACTTCCAATGCAAACTGAAAATCACTTACAAGTTAGGTACTATAGTACATTATTCAAATTATTCCAGGCCTAAAGCTATACATAGCCTTACAGAAAATCTTTATTTTCAGAACTTCATTCCCTTATGACAAGTCCAATTAGTGCTTTGCTTTCTTAGTATAGAAGATATAGTGGTGATGGAGAATCGTTAGTTTAAATAATGGGATTTTCAGTGACAGGAAAATGCATCTACTTATTTATTCTTATCTTCTTCATCAACCCAGTATTTTCTTTGCTTGCGTAATGGGAAAACTGCAGGGCATAGAAAAAAGGCACCCAGAGATTTTTTTTGTGAAAACGACATTGGAACGTGGCCTACAAAATGGGATTTGCGGTTGCGGTTGTGGTAAGGAACCTAATCTGGCTGATATCATAAAACACACATGCCCACATGCCCACACACGCACACCACACACCACACACACACACACACACACACACACACACACACACACACACACATAAATTCCACTGGCCGACTTTTGTTTAGTTATAAGCAATGCACTTTTCTTGATTGTGAACAGCAGTTACAGCCCCAATATAAAAGAGATATTATAGTCAAAGATTCTTCTGCTCGGATCACACTCACAGACGCATGCACGCACATACACATGCACCCACACACACGCACACACACATGTACACACACTAACTACATGACTAGATTACAAGCAACACTGACACGACCGAGGAAGTTCCCCAAAGCACGTCAATAAACAAAAGCAACGTTTGCTCGACGCTTTTTCGAGAAAGCAAAACATAATACAGTACATGATCCTATCTGAAGCACACACACGCATGCACGCACACTCACACACATACACACACCCCACTCAATGTACACTGACCACAAAAAAAAAAAAATTAGCAAATAACCGTATGACGGTAACAATGTTCATCTGTCATTGCAATCACCGTATGATGATAACAATGTTCACCTGTCATCGTAATCATCGTATGATGGTAATAATGTTCATCTGTCATCGTAATCACCGTATGATGGTAATAGTGTTCATCTGTCATCGTAATCACCGTATGATGGTAGCAATGTCCATCTGTCCAGGGAATCACGATAAAACGTTCACATTTACAAAATTTAAAATGCAATATAAAATTATGGGGAACATTTTCAATTAGCTGACTACGAGGATTCATTGTTTAAAGTTCGTTTTAGGTCGAAATGAAAATTGCGGGGGAACAAATCTCATTCACGCTGAGATGAACATTTGCCTACATATTCATTCCTTTTTCTGTGTTTAATATTTTCCAAAATGAAGTCTAAACTCCGTGTCCGACTATTCAAAAGGTTGCATGTTGGACATTGGGTGACTTATCTCCCTTAGAATACCTAACAGGCGCAAAAAACGTGGAGTTATTGTTTGCGTGACAGCTTTTGCGTTCTAGTGTTTGTGCCGACTATTTGACTGGTTCTCTGCCTGTGCAGGTAGTAGGGAACTCGCGTGACGTTATAATAGGGACGGAATGTTTAAGTTGCGTGCACGCTTATGTGAGAGCTTTGATCTCTATAATTTGGTTCTAAAAACTTTGATTATGCTAGTGTACAAGTTTGAAAATATGACATCAGAATTACTTTAAGAATCCAGCGAACGTAATACAATCAGTTAAAGGTTCAAGTTTGCACAAAATCTTGGAAAACCGATAATTATCTTGCTTCATGTTTTAACTGTAAACTCGATTATGAAATCATTGACGATAATTTTCCTGCTCAATGTGCTAAAGATAAATTCCCCCCCACCCTCCCCCCCCCACCCCGTCCTCTCACCCAGCTACCCACCTTCTCCCTCCCGCAAAAAAATAATAATGGCAAAGCTAGCTGACAGACCTTCTATGTGTTCGCTTTCTTTCATTTGCTTGCATTGAAAACCGTGACAGAAATTCCCGAAAAGAAAAGTGACGCAAGTATTATTGACATTTGTAACTGAAATTCAAAGCAAAAAGAGGAACTATTATTACTGGGCCATAATTGTTTAGAAAGTCCAACAAGTCAGCAGAAACCAACAAAGCAACATTTCGGGTTATTTAGACCAGCCTTTTTAATGCATAGCAATAGCAGCTGGTGGCGTGTCTATTAGGGTGAGTATTATTAAGAGTGAAAGCGCAATCGCTAAATTTTACAGCGACAAAATTACCAAGCTAACAAAACTGATCACTCAGAGTCCCAATTATGTCTTCTCCATGTTTAACTGAAAAATAAAAAAAATTACTAGCCACACACGAAATGGTACTTATCAACGAAATGAGTACGATCATACAAAACTGGAGACAGCAACACGTCTGGGACAAAACCGTCGCTGGGCAACTGTCATTGTCACTTGTTAGGATTAATCTATAAAGTAAATTACAATATTGTCAGTGTTGTGTGTTTGTTGTTGTTGTTTTAAAGTGGGAAGTATTGATAGGGGTAATGAGCTCCTATCAGTTCTTTTTGTGTTATACAACATTGCCAGTGTCAGTACAAACAACAAACGAGTAATTTGAAAGCAAGGACGTCACAACTGTGTACATTTCCATCCAGAATGTTCCTATCATCACGGATTAGGAATTGTTCTTCAGTTATAATTGATGCATTTTTCTGCTGTTTTCATTTCTGTCTTTTTTTTTCTTCTTTTCTTGGATTAAGTCAGCGTCAATTCCGCATTGAAGTCATTAATTTATTTTCCCCACAAAAAGAGAGCGACAATTTACTGACACCAAAACTAACCGTTAACGCTGAAAATCGACACCGCATTGGACTTTCCCATACACCCCCCCCCACTCCACCCCACCCTTATCTCTCTCTCTCTCTCTCATTCCTACTGCGGGACCCGGGAAATTAAACGTTAAATCCATTGTAACAGGAAGTAGTCCTAGTAAAACTACTCCACAAACGTATACAAGAACAAAAAGGAGGAAAGGATAGGACGCGAAATAAAAAATAATGAAGAGAGAGAAAGAGAAAAAGAAAAGAGAAAGTAAGAAATGCAGCATGTGGAAAGAACGTCCCAATCAACACTCCACGGGTATTATTCTGTGAGTTGCACCACATACATAACTCCTTATTTAAAAGTGCTTACAAAGTTTGTAAATAGAACTGCATTTACATGAAACAAAGAGTATTGTGATCCTTACAGCAGCAGAAGCTAAAAATTATGCTGATCTCTTAGTTCATTTTATAGTGGCCGGAGCAATCCCTCTCCCAACATCTTATGTTTTCTAAGGTCATTTCAGCTCACCAAGTATTAGGCGGCGGGTCATTATGACCTGCTCTTAAAACTGTAACTGTGAGAGGTCAGCTATTCCATTGTAAGGATCACGATATTATATTGTTTTTCATGCAATGGCGGTATTATTTACAAAGGTTTTCAGCAAATTTCAATAGGAAGTAATTTTCCAACCACCTTGTATTATTGCGTGGTCCTTCCAGCCCTTTCGCCTTCCTATTTTATTGCTAAAGCAACTGAGCCCACAAGTGCGTCGTTCATAATAATACACTCCTGGGTTACAGCTTTGGAAATTCTTTGATTCGCTTGTGATTCTTTAACGACTTTCGCACTTACATTTGGTGAATACATCCGAAAGATTAAATAATAGTGAACGGTTTATTTCAATTTTTTCCCCCCGCATAATGCATTGCTTTCTTTCTTGTAAGCTTTCTTTTATGAGCAGTTGTGACTAAGAGCCTATATTCATATGAAGCGCCATTTGTAAATTAAATGGTTATTGTCATTATATCTATAGAACATACATTTTACCTGTATAAAAGATATGGTATAATTTTAAAATGAATTATATACCTATAAAATACATTCTATAGCAATACAACACTTTTTATAGCTATAAAGCAACATTTTTATAGCTACAGACTACATTTTACGATATACAAGAGATCATACACGAATCGTCACGCCGTTTGTAAATATTAAACACAAAAAAAACATTTTATTTATAAACAAAACATTTTATAAGTAACCAATTCATTTTATCTATAAACAAAACATTTTATAAGTAACCAATTCATTTTACCTATAAACAAGTCATTGTATCTATAAACAAGTCATTTTATAGTAAAAACGATCTATAAAGCTTCCTTTTATCTGTAAACACTTCATTTTATTGCAACAACGAGCACTTATATCTATAGAATACATTTTATAACACGTACAATGAATTGTACCTGTAGAATGCATTCGCGATAATTATTTTCCAGTCGGCGCCTTACAATAATTTTATACTAACTTTCTCATTGTATAACTGCTTCTCTCCCTTCGATAATTTTTATTTTGTAACGTTCTAAGCGACCCAAAGTTGCTATGCGGTGCGCAAAGATGGCTGACGTTTTTTTTTGTTTTTTTTTTTCATTAAAATTTACGTCCCCGGACTCATTAAGTGTATAGGGGACGATTGGTTAATAGGTACATTCAACCAATTCAACGAAAAAAGCCCCCCCCCCCCTCCCCCTCCTGCGCTAGGCTCTCGCCTTTTCATGTGGAAGTGACGTTGCATAAGCTAAATTTAGATAGCTAAGGCGCGTGTAGGGAATTCCCGCTAGGCCTATATCGACTTCCCGCGATGTCAACAATCTCCAAGGTAACAGTTACGATGGAAGCTGGTTTGCCTTCGTGCTTATCGATAGTTTTTCAAGACGACCAAAAAATAATTGGAACAGTCGAGACTGACAATGATGTCGCTGATGTTTTATCAGCATTTCACTAGTATGGTCCTCGCCAATTTATATATATAATATAGTACACTAGTATGGTCCTTGCCATTTTTTGTAGTAGACTTTAATGGTCTTTACCATGTTGAGTCGCTTAGAAGTTTACAAGTACATGTAGTCTACACGAGGATGGAGTTGCTTCCCTGGGATCAGCAATTCGAAAGTCAGTATAAAATTAATGTCATGCGCCGAATGTAAAATAATGCTCCGAATGCATTCTACAGGTAAAATGCATTGTATATATTATAACATTTATTTTATAGATATAAAAGCTCTTTGTTGTTATAAAATGAATTGTTTACCTATAAAATGAATTGTTTATGTATAAAATGTAGTGTTTAGAGATAAAATGAAGTGTTTAGAGATAAAATAGTTTTTCGGAATAATATTTACAAACGGCGTGATGATCGCGTATGATTTCTCTTGTATATTGTAAAATGTAGTCTGTAGTTATAAAAATGTTGTTTTTAGCTATAAAAAGTTTTGTATTGCTATTGAATGTATTTTATAGACATAGAATTCATTTTATAAGTATACAATATCTTTTATACAGGTAAAGTGTATGTTCTATAGATATAATGACAATAATGATTTAATTTACAAATGGCGCCTCATATATTCAACGTGCAAAGTTGCAGTGTACCTTATCGAGGTTTATTCAGTTATTGACCTGAAAATTCCTTTAGGCTTTCTACTGTTCTGGAACAATATTACTTTACCTGCTGTGTTCAATACTATTGGCTGGAGGATTTGGAACAGTCTAGAAGCTTATTATCTGGTTTTCTGTATTTTGGATCTCAGCGGCTTTCTGATTCGTTCATTGAGCTGAACGGAGCGCTATTGGCATACTAATATTATTTCTATACATTTACACTGGTCAGGGCCTGTATGTGTGTGTGTGTGTGTGTGTGTGTGTGTGTGTGTGTGTGTGTGTGAGGATGTTTACACGGCGTTATTGGGACAAACTAGTGCAAGTTTACATACGTTCTTTGGACAGACCTCCTAGGTCAGTATTTTTGCACCCTACACTCATGACCAGTATTTCTTTATTGATGCAATCTGGCGCACTATTTCATCGTGGACATGTTAAGTGGGTTTCTTTATTGTAATCCTCGCTGGTAGAAATGCTGTGTGCCAATTTCTCACAGTACCTAATTATACCTGTTCCCGTGTATTGTGTAGTATTGTAATAAACAGCAGTACTTCAAAGAAATTATAGGTATCTCAAATTACAGGCAGTGTTGTGTTGTAGACCCGTGTGATGCAGGCGTACACATTGTTGCCGTAGTGGTCTATATGTACTTTTCTTATGCCGGCAGATAACTAATTGCAGCCCCTTATGCAACCTGTCCTTGGTTTCCACCAGTTGTCATTGTGTCACAGTACATGCTACAGAGCTGTTGTGACAAATATCTAGTGTAGAAGTTTCTTTCCTTAGCCTAATGATTACTAGGCGTGCAATAATAATTAATAAGGCGTTTTTTTGCCAATTTCCAGCCGAGTTCTCACAGAAAGCATATGCGCAATTTATTATATTACGCTAATACCAATTTGCTTCCCCTGTTTTCAGAAGTAATACAATAAGCAATAACGTTGAAAAAGGAAAGAAAGTAAGGGGGAGTGGGAAAGGAGTTAACGAAAGAAAAAAAGAAAGGATGTTAGAAAGAAAGATAAAAAGAATGAAGTAACAGTTCCAAGGAATTCCCAACTAGTAAGACTGCGATTTCAAAAGTGCTCTTTGCCACTTTGGAATGAGATTCCGAAAAAATGGCACTGTCTTTTTTTTTACCAAAGACAGTAATGAATTAATTTGCCTTTCAATATTACAAAATGGATGTATCGTTAGAGCAGACTCCAAAACAACAATTATAACAACACGCCAAATTGACCAGAATTTCCCAGAATGTATAAAACCAACAGTGGTTTGACTCATTCTACATGAGACACGAACGAGGAAGCTACCCCAAATAAACATAGTCGAATACGAACTGTTTACTGGTTCAAAAACAAGTTTAACCAATCAGCGACAACCTAAAAACAGCAAAAGCAACTTTGCCGTAACAGGCCTTATAGGCACCACTCGCCGCTACATATCCCTATTTTGATGGACTGTTGCTACTTACACAATATGCAGTTGATGCACTACTACTACTACTACTACTACTACTACTACTACTACTACTACTACTACTACTACTACTACTACTACTACTACTACTACTACTACTACTACTACTACTACTACTACTACTACTACTACTACTACTACTACTACTACTACTACTACTACTACTACTACTACTACTACTACTACTACTACTACTACTACTACTACTACTACTACTACTACTACTACTACTACTACTACTACTACTACTACTACTACTACTACTACTACTACTACTACTACTACTACTACTACTACTACTACTACTACTACTACTACTACTACTACTACTACTACTACTACTACTACTACTACTACTACTACTACTACTACTACTACTACTACTACTACTACTACTACTACTACTACTACTACTACTACTACTACTACTACTACTACTACTACTACTACTACTACTACTACTACTACTACTACTACTACTACTACTACTACTACTACTACTACTACTACTACTACTACTACTACTACTACTACTACTACTACTACTACTACTACTACTACTACTACTACTACTACTACTACTACTACTACTACTACTACTACTACTACTACTACTACTACTACTACTACTACTACTACTACTACTACTACTACTACTACTACTACTACTACTACTACTACTACTACTACTACTACTACTACTACTACTACTACTACTACTACTACTACTACTACTACTACTACTACTACTACTACTACTACTACTACTACTACTACTACTACTACTACTACTACTACTACTACTACTACTACTACTACTACTACTACTACTACTACTACTACTACTACTACTACTACTACTACTACTACTACTACTACTACTACTACTACTACTACTACTACTACTATTAACAATAATATATCCGTTGTTTGTTTGTTTTTTAATTAACTTTCATATTACTAGCAATCGTTCTGCTCCTTCAGATCCTGACAAAATATAAAGTTCAATAGAGCAACTGTATAATTATATTGTTCACATTTGCAATATGCCTACTTGTAAGCTTCGCTGCAACTGCAAAATCCCTATTACCAGGAACTGAAAAAGTGCAATCGTTCTGTTGTACATTTATAAAACGAAGGTTAGGGAAATGCCTATTTATAGGCTACGCTGGCCATTACAAAAACTGTAATACGAAGTAAGCCTACTTTACTTAGCTAACTTCGCTATAGGTATGCAATGGTTACTAGAACCATGTAGGTCGTTGGACGAATTCCCGATCAGTTGTCAACAATGATGTGCATGTAAATACAGACGTGTGCTGATGAATCAGCACCACAGCTGTCATTCGGAGCATCACAGCTCGAGAAAAGCGCATATGAAATAAATAAATAAATAAATAAATAAATAAACATTCTATATGATAAGCATTGACATTTTTCAATAGGGAGTTATTTTTCAGCTACTGTATTATAAGAAAGCGAGAACGAGACAGACGAAGAAAAATGCAGTTGCATTTGATAAAAGAACTAGCAGAGAGTCCAAGGTCTATGCCATCGATTTAGCTCAAAGTCAGTCATTTTGCACCTCGCCTAGGACTGTTTGGGTTCAATCATCTTCGGGCAGAGCGTGGAGCAGTTCTGTAATACAAGAACAATTCTAAGCGCTTGCCAGGAACTTGATGATCTGCATGGAGCTTGCTAACCAGCTTGTTAGAGGTCGATGTCATTGCCCTTAAAAGGAGAAATGTGGCCGACAAAGTTTCAAATTGAATTCAAGTAAAGTGCGGCTGAGACCTTATGCGCTGAAAGTTCCGTAAAGCGGTGCAAAAGCCCTCAGTCAGTAGGCTAAGATAGCCAGCTCTTCACTGGGGTACAAATGCACTTCGCAGCTGTACGATTGCCCTCCATAGCGGATAGAATCAAAACCAAAAAGCGCGACAACCTGGCAATGCACCACTTCTTAAAGTGCAACGCATCACACAAAGTTTAATGTACTTTATTACCAACCAGTGTGCCAGCTTCCGCATTGTGCGGCTGAACCTAGCATATTGAATGTATGATATGGAATGCGATGAAATGAAAGGAATTGTTCTTATATAGCGCAATTATCCGCTACCGAGACGCTCGAGGCGCTGGCGAAATCAGGATCCAATTCCAGCCGCCCAAGACGCTAACGTGCAGCATAAAGCGCAGTGTCAAACAGCCCAGACAAATGAACCACCCTGAGCTACTCAAGTGCGTGCTTGTGTGAGACTGTCGTGTGTCTCCTTAAAACAATGCATAGAAACTGCTGCTGACTAGTTCAGTAGCTGCGACTAAAGACCAGGAACAAAACATAAGAAGGCTCCAATTGGAAGGCTTAAAGTTTGTGTACTTTTAGCGACAACGGGTTTCCTTGTTATTACATTAAACAATGATAAAGCGGGCTTTGTTATTACATTGCACAATGATAAAGCGGGCTTTGTTATCACATCGCACAATGATAAAGCGGGCTTTGTTATTACATCGCACAATGATAAAGCGGGCTTTGTTATTACATCGCACAATGATAAAGCGGGCTTTGTTATTACATTGCACAATGATAAAGCGGGCTTTGTTATTACATCGCACAATGATAAAGCGGGCTTTGTTATTACATTGCACAATGATAAAGCGGGCTTTGTTATTACATCGCACAATGATAAAGCGGGCTTTGTTATTACATCGCACAATGATAAAGCGGGCTTTGTTATTACATCGCACAATGATAAAGCGGGCTTTGTTATTACATCGCACAATGATAAAGCGGGCTTTGTTATTACATCGCACAATGATAAAGCGGGCTTTGTTATTACATCGCACAATGATAAAGCGGGATTTGTTATTACATCGCACAATGATAAAGCGGGCTTTGTTATTACATCGCACAATGATAAAGCGGGCTTTGTTATTACATCGCACAATGATAAAGCGGGCTTTGTTATTACATTGCACAATGATAAAGCGGGATTTCTTTGCTCAAACCAACCGCAAAAGTTTGCATTTTCCTTCTCGGTCCTGACAGAGTTATTTCCCTTGTTTTAACGGTACATCGATACCATAGCTGCGCGACCTTTGGCCCTATTTCTGAGTGAACCACGCTGTTTCAAGAGTGCGTCTTTGGTGTCAAGGGCAGGGCAAGGTCTATTGTATCAACCTAAAACGAAACACCTTACCGAGCAACTGTTTTTAAATGGGTTCTGTCTCTTACCTACTTTGGCAGCTTCTATTTTTAGCTCCAGAATGTTGGCTGGCGAACCAACGGCTGTTGCTATTAACAGGCACAAAAACTACGGAATTGATTCATTTTAAAAATAATTATACTTTCGAAAGAGTCATATTTGGTTGTAAGCTTATTTTTTTAACGATGGGCAACACTAACTGTGAATGTTAAAAGGATCTGTCGAAGGGCAGTGGTCAAAGTGGTATAGAGAAGTTACAGCAAGTTGTGAGTAACGAAAGTTGTCTGAGCAAGCGTGACAATATGGCAGTGTCCTGCATGATCGTACCTTACAGTGGATCCACTAATACATGTAGGTATTCACATCTTAAATTACTGCCGTAGATATGATCGCGTTAATGCGGTTTCCAGAAGTGTAACGTTACAGCTAGCCCTGCGATAATTCACAAAACAAGGACGGGAATCTTATTGGGTGGACTACAATATCGATTTTTGTATTTCCAGACTTGTCGGGAATCAGAACGCGCAAAAATGTCGGTCGGTCGGTCGGTCTTTAGATCCGTTGAAAGCCATATCTCAAGAACTACTGAACGGACTTTGGCCAAGCTCCATTACAATAGAATAGAATAGCAACACTATTTAGGTTCGTGGCCTACCATATCTGCTCTACCTCAAAAGTCGTCACTGGATTCATTTTGTTGCTAAACATGTTTAGCTCAATAACTCACAACCGGTTGAGGCGATTTTGGTGATTTTTAGTATACATGTCATGCGCCATCTTTTAGTAGCAGTCCGGTTGTCGCTCCGGATTTCACTTCTGTGTTCAAAGCACACTTCTCAACAATAACTGAACCTAAATTCCTCATTTTTAAACTTACAGATACTTTCACTATTGTTAAGCGTGTTAGATCATTCATAGTTACACTTTCTCAAAGGTCAAGGTCATTGTTCTTCATCATTTTCTAAACACGTTTTGCGCTGTATCTAAAAACTGGCTGAGTCGATTTTGATAAATTTTGGCTTGCAGCTAGTTCAGATAGTGGCATATCATTCAAAGTTTTCCATTTGATTCGTTGTATAAATTCCAGTCACAACATCGCCAAGACATTTATCAAAATGCTTATTTTTTCGGCCAAATTTGTGAGTGTCTTAAAATACATTTGAGTGACTTGCCATCTTGTTCAATTTATTTTGGAATCGTTTCCTGTGTTTGTATTCATGTCACGTTCATTACATAATTATATACTTATGTAAATTATACTGAAACAAAAACAAAAGAATAAAAAAAAAAAAAACCTTAGGCTCGTCTGTGCAATATGGTTTGTCAGTGTGGATTTCGTAAGAAACTATGGCAATAGTAGGCATGTCCATACAAGGTTAGTCAAGGTACACAAATAGAAAACCCTGTCACTTCGTCGCCCTACATTAAAACCTTCCTCTCGCTAGCTCCATTGTAATCCGGGGTACAGTAAACCCTTCACTTATTGGAGTACTGTAACACTTTGGACATATCAGGGTATGTTGGACCCGTGAAACAAGGCGTGCATGTTTTCAGACAACGTTACGCCTTGCCATACATGGTTAGGCGAAAATGCACAAAAGGAAGAAATAGCAGTAGGCCTACGTTAAATGTTATGCACACACACACGCACACATACACACACACAGAGTAAGATAATGCATGCGACAGCCTTGGGTCGGCAGACGGGCAGTCCTATATGGCCTACTAGTCTCAGTCCGCTTACAAAATCACCTATGGACGATGCCTAGAGATCTCACTTTCATACACACTACAATCACGCAGGCGCGCGTTCAATATGTATATATTATCAAAATCTATGTCAGATCAGCGCTTAGCAAATAGATCACGGCCATAAAAGGAAGAGATCTAGAGGGAACTCCGTTTGGCCTGAATTTTGTCAGTTCTAGAGGTTGTGTTCTAACCGAAAAGTCCTCTAAGGAAGATTTAACCCGTGGCATCCTTTGGGATTCAGGCATAGCGTAATTGATTTTGAAATTGAAAAATATCCATGTTGTTGTTGTTTGTATAGATTATAGTCACACGACACTTTCGCATATAGGTGACTACTGGACCGATTTATACTGACACCAGCGGGCCAGTTGTTGGTAAAGGGGAAAATAATATGATCACACGTTGACCAATCCGGGATTCGAACCAGCGACCTTTCGGTTACTAGCAAGACGCTCTTACCAACTGAGCTACCCGGCCCCATATATCGATGTTCCAACAACTGTGCCATTTATAGTAACATGTCAATGCAATATCGCGTCTGGCCATTTAAAGAAATGCCTAAACAAAACGCCAACCAGATCTCATGTTGTTGTTAGTACTAGGTGTAGGTATAGTTTAGGTCCTTTATAAAATGGAATCTGAGAGTGAACCTCCCTTCCCCCATCCCACTTCCTTCCTCTCCCACCTCCACCCCACATAGGCTGTCAATGAAACGCCAACTGCATGTATACACTGAGAGGCACGGTGGTCTACTGGTAGTGCTTTGGCTTGCGGATCTGAAGGTCCAGGGTTCGAACCCTGTCCGGGCCACTGTGTTGTGTCCCTGGGAAGGACACTTTACTCCCGTTTCCTACTCCTTCGGATGAGAGTATAAACCGAGGTCTAGAAGGGTGAGTGCCGGTAACAAGAACACACCCAGCATGCACTTGGTCCTTCTCCCCCCTCCCTGGCTGGCCAGGATCGTGCTCAGTTGTCCGGGCGTCAAACCATGCGCCCAAAGGCTGCGGGTGGGCGTCTCGGGTGGGCGTCTCGGGCGGTTTGAGTTAGATCCTGTATCGGCCAGCGCCTAGAGTGTGGTCAAGTTCGGCCGAGATAAGTGCGCTATAAAAATATCCTCAATAATAATACACTGTCTGTTACGTTGAAACGCCAATGGTAGTATGTCTGCAACGCGCATGATAGATCTAATCGTTTCGTTTTGCAGGGTATTCAATGATGGAGTTTATTTACCTTTGATTTGAGTTTGCATTGTTGTTAGAAGAGGCTTTGTGTAACGTGGGTGATTTTCGTTGGTCGATATTGTTGTAGAATTCTCTGGGTCCGCTTGTTTACTATCGATCGAAGTTTCGGGATAATTATCAAAGTATGAAGACGTTCCCGGAAGCAGAAGAAATATGTATTGACGTAAGTCAGTGATGACGATCTTTTATTTGATTGGTGGTAGTGCGTCATTTCTACTGTATTCGAAATTGTTCGGGAAGAGAGAGAGGTTATAAAATTATGTGCCGCGCTGTTTAGTGAAGTTGTTGATAGTAAGTTGGGAAGTAAATTTGAGAGTGGAAAGGCGATTGAGCGATTGTATGCAGTTGTTGATGTGTGCTGAATAAAAGTGGAAAACTTCATACGTCGACTCTGTGACTTGTATGCTGTTTGAGCGGGTTGCGTGAATAAACGAATCTGAGCTACACTCATCAGTACTTCAGCATTGGGGCTGAATCCACTACTGATAGAAAACACCAACATCAAACGGAGTGTAACACTGTCAATGGGACAGCAACTGCATGTGTACACTGTCAAACAGTTGGTTAGGGTCTTATTAGGGCATTATTGCGAGAGTCGTTTGGACACCCACATGTTCCACGCCCTTTCAGCTCCTCAATCACCCATTGAATCTACCCCCTCCTAGGCTACCCCACTGACTACCCCTCTCCGGCTCCCACCCCTAAGACTAACAATTTTAAGTAAATTTCCTGTTTATCTGTTTCAGCTTGCAGCTATCTTCTCCACATCTCTGCTTGCTAATGCGAATAGATTATTTATATCATTATTACAAGAGCGCATTTCTTTGTCCTGGACGTGCTACGCATTTAAAACAATATTGCTTGGAATGCTATGAAACCGTTTGACGGTTTAACAGGGCTATATTTGGTTTGCAATGTTAAGCTGATATTTAGAATATAATGTTATGTCTATTGACACACAACGCACACAAAGACAGACATGCACGCACGCTCGCACATATAAAGACACACATAGACCTACACTCACACGCGCGCGCACTCGCACACACACCACATACAAACCGCACGCGCGCGCACTAACACACACACAACCATGTAAAAACACCGTTGTTATGACTTTCATCAAACGCCTGTTACGTTGAAACGCGTACGAAAGTATGTCGAAAGCGCGCACGATAGATCTAATCGTTTCGATTTGCAAAGTATTCAATAATGGAGTTTATTTACCTTTGATTTGAGTTTGCATTGTTGTTAGGAGAGGCTTTGTATAACGTTGATAATTTTCGGTGGTCGATATTGTCGGAGAATACTCTAGATTTCCTTGTTTACCATCGATCGAAGGTTCGGGACGATTGTCGAAGTAAGAGAAGGTTCGGGGTATGTGTGGAGAGATGAATGACGTAAGTCAGTGATGACGATCTTTTATTCGATTGGTGGCAGTGCGTCATTTCTACTGTATTCGAAATTCTTCCGGAAAAGAGAGAGGTTATTTAATCGTGTGCCGAGTTGCTGTTGAGAGATAGTGAAATTGTTGATAGAGAAGTTGTTGTTAATAGTGAAGCTGGAGAGTTGCTGTGAAAGTTGTTGAGTTGAGTTGAGAATTGTATGCAGTTGTTGATGTGTGCTGAATAAAAAGTGGAAAACTTCATACGTCGACTTTGTGACTTGTATGCTGTTTGGACGGGTTGCGTGGATAAACGAATCTGAGTTACACAACTATCAGGAATTCAAGCATCGGGGCTGAATCAGATACTGATAGAAAACACCAACATCAAACGGAGTGTAACATTTTGGGGGCCAAGCCGGGATTCACGCCATAGCCAAGGGTTCAACTGCTACAACAAGCGAGTCAACGTTACGAGAGGCAGTCATCGAGGGTAGCCGCCAACGAGTTGCGTCGAGAGGGGCCAACATACTGGGACTACATCCGATAGATTCGGGTTGACTGCAAGGGCGTGTAGTCGCTGAAGAGTTGCTTCGTGAGCGAACAACAGATCGGGACTACGTAGCTGCCGCAAGACTACGTCGAGGAACAGTCTCGGAGCTACATCGCCAGTGTTACAGAGAGCGGCGAGCGGACGTCGCGTCTACTTCAGCACAGGAGCGTATACATCAACACCAGCGTGGTGCAGCGTCGCATACGACGAGGACAGCGGGGCCTGCGTCAACGAAGGCGACTAGTGGCAAGCATCAGCGCTACTGCAGAAAGCGTGCTGTTCTAGAACAGTCTAGAAAGGTACAGCACAGTCAAGAACTTTCCAGAAAAAAAAGAACTCTACAGTCAAGAACTTTCTAGAAAAAGAACCTTCTAGAAAAAGAACTTTCTTTAAAAGAACTTTCCAGAAGCATCAAGATGGCTGACTTCTGGCAGAAAGGGGTTGAACTGAATCTAAAAGGCAAGCAGCTGACGGAGTACGTCAAGTCTCAGGAGAGAATACGAGAAAGAGAATTGGAAGAGAAGCGTCTAGAAAAAGAAATAGAACTAGAACAGAAGCGTCTAGAAGTAGAAGAGCAGCGTCGCCGTGAAGAACGAGAATTAGAAGAGCAGCGTCGCCGTGAAGAAAGAGAATTAGAACAGAAGCGTCTAGAAATTGAACAGCAGCGGCAAGAAAAAGACAGAGAATTCGAGCTGAAGCGTCTTGAGTTCCAGCTAGAAATGGCGCGTATCC
>CM072516.1:72620285-72862785 GCA_036898135.1 Oncomelania hupensis
TTTGAGAGAGAACGTTAGTTTCCCATACGTACAACGCACATCAGCTCATAGAGCTGCCAAAGGCTCTTGGGCAACTGATATGAGGGTAAAAACCCAAGCCGCCAGTATGGTGCTGTGATGTACGCTGTTTACAGTTTTGAACAAAAGAGAAATGCTTGTCATCAGTTGCAAACAGAATATTATTAACAATACTTTTAATTATAGTAATAACTAATATTGTTAATAAATCAGTCCTGTGGGTTCGGGCACCGAATAGAATAGACCCAACTAAGAAAGAGGCGACTAACAGGAGTGATGTCAGCACGTCATCACTGGGCGAAAGTCTTCTACACAGAAGTCACCGGCCAGACGGATGAATATGAACCTCACCTTCCAATAGGTTCAACGACAGCGTGCTCGGGGCCACGGCGAGCCACACTGTAATAGGGGATTTCGGCTGTGGCTAACAGCCTGAAGAGGATTGGATCTCGCCAGATCTTTCTTGCCCAAGATGATGAACAGAACCACTCACTCCATACTGGATCGGTCATCGCCCGGGTCATCAACGACCACGCCTTCCGTAGGCCACCAGAACGGAGGTGATAAGTTGGTTACTGATGGACAACTTAGCAAGACCCGCACAAGAGACAACATCGTCATAGGAACCTTGAATGTCAGGGCCCTAACTGGGAGGAAAAATTAGAAGAACGGGCCCACGAGTTGGACCACTATCGATGGAACATTTTAGGTATCAGCGAACTGAGCTGAAAAGGCCTAAGTGAAATAACGCCTGACAAATGCCACAAGCTTTATTTCAGCGGGAGAGATGACAAGCACGTTGGATATTTGGTCCACAAAGACATTCTAGCCACTGTCATGTGTTGCCGCCCAGTCTCCAGTTGACCATGAGGGATGATGAGGACAGCGAATGATGGAGTACGCTGGTTAAACGATCATCTGTAGTGCCCCAACGACTTTTCGAGGTAGGTAAAGGTAAAGGTAAAGGTAGTCCCATAGCCTTGTGGCCGTAGGGGAGCCTGATGTTGGAGATCACACTTATCTTGGGCCAGTGTAATGAGGGTGATGCCCATCTCTCTCCCTCGCTGCTTTACCTTCCCCACCCTTAAGAGAGTAGGTATTCAGTCACAGTTGAGTCAACTGGGGGCGTTGTTATTTGTCGCTTCACGTTTTGCGGTCACCCATCCAAGTGCTAACCAGTGCGGACGGTGCTTAACTTGCCACACAGTAGCGAGTGCTCCAACCACTGCGCTATCCGACACCCCTTGGAATGAATAGGATAGATAGGATAGTTAATAAATTGTAATAATTGTCGACGACTCCTCAACGTGTTTAACGTTTGACTAAGTTACTAAGTGTTGTATTTTGTAGACTAATTATGTACAAGTAGCTTACTACTTTCCATGGTTGACACATTGGTCAGAGCGTGTAAGCGGACGCTTTCGTCTTATGACGCATCATACCTTTATCACATGAGCAATACATGTGACATTGCTAGTCACATTGTACATCATAATCTTTGTAGCCCCGGATCCGGCAAGAGTGGTCCTATTACTAATCTTTGTTTGTTCACAATGTTGATAATTATTATCCGTGTAAATTTCCGCTATAGATCATTGATACACCTGTATACAAAACGCAACATTCAGTATAAAGTAAAATCTGCGACTCTCACGATCGATCACACGTGCTACTCAATATTCATCCTAAGTAGTACATTTAAAGAGGTCAATAGTGATTTATATAAATTAACCAAAGAAAACAAAACTGCGGAGCCTTAGAGGTAATGTAGGTAGAAGAAAAGTGACACAGAGACATTTGTGCATCACATTTGCATGTTTGAGAAATGCCTTGGGGGACTGTTGGGTCTCGAAATTCGGTGACAAAGAGACAAAGTCCAAAAGGTTACATGAAACTCAAGCAAACAAGTTCAGTACTTTATGGTACCAGTCTGTACTCGTGGGCCTATCAGCCTTGCCCGAGATAAACAGAGAGAGAGAGAGAGAGAGAGAGAGAGAGAGAGCGACAGACAGACAGACATACAGACAGAGACAGAGAGAGAACTAGAGAGATGGAGGGAGGGAGAGAGAGAGAGAGGGAGAGAGAGAGACAGAGAGAGAGACAGAGAGAGGCATCTATTCTATACTAACTCTAAAACATTCTTTGATGCTTAGCATACAAGCAGACAGCGTTACTATATGAATGCGCCTTTACAATCCTGACCACAACGGGTCCAAACGTCATCGTTAGATCCATCCACAGTGACATATTCATTGAGCATGCTAAGCTATAAGGCGACCCCCTGTACAGGCTCAACCTCGGTGTGTGATTCTGATGTTCAGAGGTGGAGCTGTTTCTTTCAGTTCGCTACGCGGGATGGGTTTAACCTTGAAAATCAAACACACAAACGTTCATGCTATCCAAACAGTAGTTTTAAAAAAAAAAGTTTTCAGCCTGTCTTTAAACTGCCCCTCCAATCCAGAGACTGCATACCACTGTTTCTACTTTAAAACGAAAACACGCATTGGACTTGCATCAGATTGGATTTGCATCAGACAATAGGCCAACTTCCAACAGATGTTTGTTGACAGCTATTTATTTGGGCATACTGTTTCCGTTTTAGTCACAAGATATTAAACCCGCTAAATTAGGGCAAAGGAGGGCTGTACTGGTCACTGGAGCGCATTACCTCTCGTTTGGTATAATGCAATGCACTGACCGTGAGTGCACTAACTGTTACATAGATATCGTTTTCTAACGACATATTCACAACGCATTTCGTAGCCACAAACCTTACAGTCGACTTTGCTTTTGTTTACCCAGGAATTCCAGTACTGTGGCCGATGAATTTAGATTGGCGTTCGTGCATTACGTTGTACTTGATGGAGTGTATTTCGGGCAATCATAGTGACAATAGGAGTGTTTTGTTTTCTGGGTGATAATAAACAGGCAATTGTTTTTGTTTTCGTATTGTGTTCTTCATTATTAATCCCTCGTATGATAATAACAGATACGTTTTAGTGTTTAAATCCACAATTGCTTTCACCATCTTTGAAATGCCTTGCGAACCAATAACCTTAGCCACAAAAATTGTGTTGCTTGACGTGTCCGAAAGCATTTTTGATTTGTTTCTGAACTTTGAGCAGGACTTTGAACTAAAGAACAATTCAATTGACCACAGCAGAATCCTAACTTCCTCTCCCCCACCCTCACAACCCGACCTCTCCTCTGCCACCTTCCCCTTCATTTGTTTTTGTATTTAGCGCAGGTCTGCGTAAAGGAACGCAGAACAGCTATAACAATGTGTAGCACCTGTAGTGTTACAGTCATAAGCCGAGCTGTTTTGTGGCGCAATTAATAAAATTCTTGACTCATTCGGCCGTATTTTTTAAGCAGCCACCAAATATTGTAAACAAATCCAAGATATTTCTTTCAAGGCCGCGAGTAGGTGTTTTCTATTTTCTTAGCCTGACCATGGAATTTAGAATTTAGTAAGTCGTACTGTGATTTGTTTTTCAGCAGCAGCTTTCTCCATCCCTCACGTCATCCCAAAGGCAGGTTAACTGTAGTTGTTGTCAAGCGCAGTTTTCTTCTGCTTTCAGCCTTCCTCTAGCTACACTTATGTGTTCCCGTGTTATCAGAGACAGGAAAGCAAGTTAGTCGTGCCAGTGCAACAGCTGTTTTCTTGCCATCGCACCTGAGCGCTTAAGTAGATTATTGCGTTTGTACGCGTCCTAGAACGGGTATAGCGACATAAATGAAGGCGGCCAAATGATTGTCAAGGACAAGGTTAGCATCGCAAGGTAAGGCGTGGCAAACAACGCAGCCACCATCGGACACTCTTCACTGAGTAAAATGCATCAAGTAATCCTTGTTGTACAGTGCATGTTGTCAGCTTAAAGGCCTGAATTATTATACAATTCAATTCTACGTCTATTAACAGCCCGCGCGGGCGAACGTGCTTTGAATTAGTAAGTCTATTCAATCAATAACGTCTCGTGCCGAGACTGCGCCGCCCAATTTGTATCTAGATACCCCTCTTTCGTGTATTAATCTTGAGGGAAAGCAACTGTCCTTATATTGGACAGCTCAAAGAGCCTCTCAAAGCACTGCAATACCGGAAAGCCGGTAAGTGTGCGCCACAGGCGTAGGCCTGCCAGTAGCGTCACGGATCATCGCAATGATCGGAACCTGTCCGAAAGGCTGAATACCATTGCCCAAGATTTCTCTCATACAAAGTCTAGTTTCGAATTTGTGTCGATACTGCCATTTAAAAGAATCGACTGGAACTTTTTTCCTGCTGCTCAGGTGTTTAACATACATAAACCGTACGCACCTTGAATCCGATGTTTTGACGCTGTTGTAATCCGATGTTTAAAAAAGAGAATTATTCGATTTTGATAAAAACCTATTACTGCAGTTAGATGGAAAGGTCCAAAGTGTAATCCCTTCGGTAACGCACAAAAACCAAGATAATAGACACAAAAACCAAGATAATAAACACAAAAACCAAGATAATAAACACAAAAACCAAGATAATAAACACATCCGGTGATTTTTCGTCCAGTTCAGCTTTCCTCTGATGTAGTGCATTGCTACATATTGTAGTGTATTGCTACATATTGTAGTGTATTGCTACATATTGTAGTGTATTGCTACATATTGTAGTGTATTGCTACATATTGTAGTTACATATTGTAGTTACATATTGTAGTGTATTGCTACATATTGTAGTGTATTGCTACATATTGTAGTGCATTGCTACACATTGTAGTTACATATTGTAGTTACATATTGTAGTGTATTGCTACATATTGTAGTGTATTGCTACATATTGTAGTGTATTGCTACATATTGCAGTGTATTGATACATATTGTAGTGTATTGATACATAGTGTAGTGTATTGATACATATTGCAGTGTATTGATACATATTGCAGTGTATTGATACATATTATTAATAATAATAATTTATTTTATAAAGCGCGATTCCAGACAACTGTCTGCTCAAAGCGCTCACACGCATGCACACACTCTCACACTCGCAGGTTAACATTATAATCTTAAAGTATCAAGTTTAAACAAAGGGTAAAATATATATACTAAAAGAAAGATGTACATGTACAAGATTTAAACTTTAACACTAAGGTAAAACACAAGACAGCAATTTTTCAAAAGTTAGGGCAAAACATATTGCAGTAAATTGATATATATTGTAGTGTATTGATACATAGTGTAGTGTATTGATACATATTGTAGTGTATTGATACATAGTGTAGTGTATTGATACATATTGTAGTGTATTGATACATATTGCAGTGTATTGATACATATTGTAGTGTATTGATACATATTGCAGTGTATTGATACATATTGCAGTGTATTGATACATATTGTAGTGTATTGATACATATTGTAGTGTATTGATACATATTGCAGTGTATTGATACATATTGCAGTGTATTGATACATATTGTAGAGTATTGATACATACTGTAGTGTAGTGTATTGATACATAGTGTAGTGTGTATACACAGTGACTCTCGTCAACTTAAACTGTGTTCGCAGCATCATCCTTATCGGCAGTTACACTTTTTTGGCCCGAGACAGGACCACACTAGCACTGGCTCTACAAATACAATGCATGTTGCATAATGTGTATCCAATAATTGAAAATATTCGCTTTCTATTTGTTTTTTAAACGACATCTGACGACGACGATGACGATGACGACGACGACGACGACGATGATGATGATGATGATGATGATGATGATGATGATGATGATGATGATGATGATGATGATGACAATTACTACAAAGAGACGAATGTTGTTAATGATTATGTCAAAATGATAATAAATCTCCGAGAAAAACAACAACAAAAACACAACAACACAGAAGTAAAATAAGATGAAAAGCCATTCAAATGTATTTCAGACATATTGTACATAGCTGGAAAATAAGCAATTTTAAAAGTGTGTATTTTCTTAGCTGCGTTATGACTCGGCTGTATTATAACAAAGTAAAAAGTGACTCAGCATAGTGGAGTCTAGTCATTTTGTTCCCGATGGTTACATCATGATACACCATGCAGTCGTCAGATGTCGTCCTCATAAACGTCTTGTAAAGATACCCACATCTATTTGTGCCTTATGTGGCCGTGTCGCACGCGCGCGCGTGTATATGTGTGTGGTGTGTGTATGTTTATGTGTGTGTATGGGTATGCGTATGTGTGTGTATATGTGGACGTGCGCACTGAAAAGTATGCATATGAATACAGCTCTTGCTGTGGTAGTCTGACAATTGAAAGCATGTATACTATAGGTTAGTGATTGAAAGCGACATTTTGTGCTCACGTCATGTAAGGGTCAAATCATTTTCCCGATTTTAGACGTTTGTTTCAATACTGTCGCGTTGGTTCTCTACAGCAGATTAAAAATATGAACACTCAATCTAATTTAGAGCTCACATTGAAACTTTGTGTAAACAATTGATAACATCGGTCAAAAAGCATCCGATTTTATCGAACAATAGAAATTATAATACTAATACTATTGTAAATTTAAAATTAATTTTAAAGAAATTAAATAAAACATTGACCAAAATAAATCTACAATCGTCAAATTGGAAAGAAATGAAGTAATTACAGCTTAAATGATGAGAACTTTCATCCTTCCGGCCACCTAAAATAAGCTACTGCACTTGAAATAATAATAACGCCAGCAAGTTAACGAGTTTTGTGTTTAGAAACTTAACCGAATACTACCACTAACCACTTTCTACCATGCAATCTCTGTCGTTATTGTCAGCATTGACCCAATAACCGAGTACGCACAAACACGAGCGAACTTTGCCCCCAATCATTTTTGCAATACAAAAAGAACACATCCGCGAACTTCCAATGCAAACTGAAAATCACTTACAAGTTAGGTACTATAGTACATTATTCAAAATATTCCAGGCCTAAAGCTATACATAGCCTTACAGAAAATCTTTATTTTCAGAACTTCATTCCCTTATGACAAGTCCAATTAGTGCTTTGCTTTCTTAGTATAGAAGATATAGTGGTGATGGAGAATCGTTAGTTTAAATAATGGGATTTTCAGTGACAGGAAAATGCATCTACTTATTTATTCTTATCTTCTTCATCAACCCAGTATTTTCTTTGCTTGCGTAATGGGAAAACTGCAGGGCATAGAAAAAAGGCACCCAGAGATTTTTTTGTGAAAACGACATTGGAACGTGGCCTACAAAATGGGATTTGCGGTTGCGGTTGTGGTAAGGAACCTAATCTGGCTGATATCATAAAACACACATGCCCACATGCCCACACACGCACACCACACACGCACACCACACACACACACACACACACACACACATACACACACACACACACACACACACACATAAATTCCACTGGCCGACTTTTGTTTAGTTATAAGCAATGCACTTTTCTTGATTGTGAACAGCAGTTACAGCCCCAATATAAAAGAGATATTATAGTCAAAGATTCGTCTGCTCGGATCACACTCACAGACGCATGCACGCACATACACATGCACGCACACACACGCACACACACATGTACACGCACTAACTACATGACTAGATTACAAGCAACACTGACACGACCGAGGAAGTTCCCCAAAGCACGTCAATAAACAAAAGCAACGTTTGCTCGACGCTTTTTCGAGAAAGCAAAACATAAGTGTACATGATCCTATCTGAAGCACACACACTCATGCACGCACACTCACACACAGACACACACCCCACTCAATGTACACTGACCACAAAAAAAAATAAAACAATTAGCAAATAACCGTATGACGGTAACAATGTTCATCTGTCATTGCAATCACCGTATGATGATAACAATGTTCACCTGTCATCGTAATCATCGTATGATGGTAATAATGTTCATCTGTCATCGTAATCACCGTATGATGGTAATAATGTTCATTTGTCATCGTAATCACCGTATGATGGTAGCAATGTCCATCTGTCCAGGGAATCACGATAAAACGTTCACATTTACAAAATTTAAAATGCAATATAAAATTATGGGGAACATTTTCAATTAGCTGACTACGAGGATTCATTGTTTAAAGTTCGTTTTAGGTCGAAATGAAAATTGCGGGGGAAAAAATCTCATTCACGCTGAGATGAACATTTGCCTACATATTCATTCCTTTTTTCTGTGTTTAATATTTTCCAAAATGAAGTCTAAACTCCGTGTCCGACTATTCAAAAGGTTGCATGTTGGACATTGGGTGACTTATCTCCCTTAGAATACCTAACAGGCGCAAAAAACGTGGAGTTATTGTTTGCGTGACAGCCTTTGCGTGTGTTCTAGTGTTTGTGCCGACTATTTGACTGGGTCTCTGCCTGTGCAGGTAGTAGGGAACTCGCGTGACGTTATAATAGGGACGGAATGTTTAAGTTGCGTGCACGCTTATGTGAGAGCTTTGATCTCTATAATTTGGTTCTAAAAACTTTGATTATGCTAGTGTACAAGTTTGAAAATATGACATCAGAATTACTTTAAG
Organism: Oncomelania hupensis; assembly: GCA_036898135.1. NCBI lineage: Eukaryota > Metazoa > Mollusca > Gastropoda > Littorinimorpha > Pomatiopsidae > Oncomelania > Oncomelania hupensis. The sequence continues at coordinate 72,628,837 of CM072516.1, forward strand.
AATCCAGCGAACGTAATACAATCAGTTAAAGGTTCAAGTTTGCACAAAATCTTGGAAAACCGATAATTATCTTGCTTCATGTTTTAACTGTAAACTCGATTATGAAATCATTGACGATAATTTTCCTGCTCAATGTGCTAAAGATAAATTCCACCCCACCCTCCCCCCACCCCGTCCTCTCACCCAGCTACCCACCTTCTCCCTCCCGCAAAAAATAATAATGGCAAAGCTAGCTGACAGACCTTCTATGTGTTCGCTTTCTTTCATTTGCTTGCATTGAAAACCGTGACAGAAATTCCCGAAAAGAAAAGTGACGCAAGTATTATTGACATTTGTAACTGAAATTCAAAGCAAAAAGAGGAACTATTATTACTGGGCCATAATTGTTTAGAAAGTCCAACAAGTCAGCAGAAACCAACAAAGCAACATTTCGGGTTATTTAGACCAGCCTTTTTAATGCATAGCAATAGCAGCTGGTGGCGTGTCTATTAGGGTGAGTATTATTAAGAGTGAAAGCGCAATCGCTAAATTTTACAGCGACAAAATTACCAAGCTAACAAAACTGATCACTCAGAGTCCCAATTATGTCTTCTCCATGTTTAACTGAAAAATAAAAAAAATTACTAGCCACACACGAAATGGTACTTATCAACGAAATGAGTACGATGATACAAAACTGGAGACAGCAACACGTCTGGGACAAAACCGTCGTTGGGCAACTGTTATTGTCACTTGTTAGGATTAATCTATGAAGTAAATTACAATATTGTCAGTGTTGTGTGTTTGTTGTTGTTGTTTTAAAGTGGGAAGTATTGATAGGGGCAATGAGTTCTTATCAGTTCTTTTTGTGTTATACAACATTGTCAGTGTCAGTACAAAGAACAAACGAGTAATTTGAAAGCAAGGACGTCACAACTGTATACATTTCCATCCAGAATGTCCCTACCATCACGGATTAGGAATTGTTCTTAATTTATAATTGATGCATTTTTCTGCTCTTTTCATTTCTGTCTTTTTTTCTTCTTTTCTTGGATTAAGTCAGCGTCAATTCCGCATTGAAGTCATTAATTTATTTTCCCCACAAAAAGAGAGCGACAATTTACTGACACCAAAACTTACCGTTAACGCTGAAAATCGACACCGCATTGGACTTTCCCATACACACCCCCCCCCCTCCACCCCACCCTTATCTCTCTCTCTCTCATTCCTACTGCGGGACCCGGGAAATTAAACGTTAAATCCATTGTAACAGGAAGTAGTCCTAGTAAAACTACTCCACAAACGTATACAAGAACAAAAAGGAGGAAAGGATTGGACGCGAAATAAAAAATAATGAAGAGAGAGAAAGAGAAAAAGAAAAGAGAAAGTAAGAAATATAATGCAGCATGTGGAAAGAACGTCCCAATCAACACTCCACGGGTATTATTCTGTGAGTTGCACCACATACATAACTCCTTATTAAAAAGTGCTTACAAAGTTTGTAAATAGAACTGCATTTACATGAAACAAAGAGTATTGTGATCCTTACAGCAGCAGAAGCTAAAAATTATGCTGATCTCTTAGTTCATTTTATAGTGGCCGGAGCAATCCCTCTCCCAACATCTTATGTTTTCTAAGGTCATTTCAGCTCACCAAGTATTAGGCGGCGGGTCATTATGACCTGCTCTTAAAACTGTAACTGTAAGAGGTCAGCTATTCCATTGTAAGGATCACGATATTATATTGTTTTTCATGCATTGGCGGTATTATTTACAAAGGTTTTCAGCAAATTTCAATAGGAAGTAATTTTCCAACCACCTTGTATTATTGCGTGGTCCTTCCAGCCCTTTCGCCTTCCTATTTTATTGCTAAAGCAACTGAGCCCACAAGTGCGTCGTTCATAATAATACACTCCTGGGTTACAGCTTTGGAAATTCTTTGATTCGCTTGTGATTTTTTAACGACTTTCGCACTTACATTTGGTGAATACATCCGAAAGATTAAATAATAGTGAACGGTTTATTTCAATTTTTTCCCCCCGCATAATGCATTGCTTTCTTTCTTGTAAGCTTTCTTTTATGAGCAGTTGTGACTAAGAGCCTATATTCATATGAAGCGCCATTTGTAAATTAAATGGTTATTGTCATTATATCTATAGAACATACATTTTACCTGTATAAAAGATATGGTATAATTTTAAAATGAATTATATACCTATAAAATACATTCTATAGCAATACAACACTTTTTATAGCTATAAAGCAACATTTTTATAGCTACAGACTACATTTTACGATATACAAGAGATCATACACGAATCGTCACGCCGTTTGTAAATATTAAACACAAAAAAAAACATTTTATTTATAAACAAAACATTTTATAAGTAACCAATTCATTTTATCTATAAACAAAACATTTTATAAGTAACCAATTCATTTTACCTATAAACAAGTCATTTTATAGCAAAAACGATCTATAAAGCTTCCTTTTATCTGTAAACACTTCATTTTATTGCAACAACGAGCACTTATATCTATAGAATACATTTTATAACACGTACAATGAATTGTACCTGTAGAATGCATTCGCGATAATTATTTTCCAGTCGGCGCCTTACAATAATTTTATACTAACTTTCTCATTGTATAACTGCTTCTCTCCCTTCGATAATTTTTATTTTGTAACGTTCTAAGCGACCCAAAGTTGCTATGCGGTGCGCAAAGATGGCTGACGTTTTATTTTTTTTTTATTTTTTTTTTACATTAAAATTTACGTCTCCGGACTCATTAAGTGTATGTGGGACGATTGGTTAATAGGTACATTCAACCAATTCAACGAAAAAAGGCCCCCCCCCCTCCCTCCTGCGCTAGGCTCTCGCCTTTTCATGTGGAAGTGACGTTGCATAAGCTAAATTTAGATAGCTACGGCGCGTGTAGGGAATTCCCGCTAGGCCTATATCGACTTCCCGCGATGTCAACAATCTCTTTGCCTTCGTGCTTATCGATAGTTTTTCAAGACGACCAAAAAATAATTGGAACAGTCGAGACTGACAATGATGTCGCTGATGTTTTATCAGCATTTCAGTAGTATGGTCCTCGCCAATTTATATATAATATAGTACACTAGTATGGTCCTTGCCATTTTTTGTAGCAGACTTTAATGGTCTTTACCATGTTGAGTCGCTTAGAAGTTTACAAGTACATGTAGTCTACACGAGGATGGAGTTGCTTCCCTGGGATCAGCAATTCGAAAGTCAGTATAAAATTAATGTCATGCGCCGAATGTAAAATAATGCTCCGAATGCATTCTACAGATAAAATGCATTGTATATATTATAACATTTATTTTATAGATATAAAAGCTCTTTGTTGTTATAAAATGAATTGTTTACCTATAAAATGAATTGTTTATGTATAAAATGTAGTGTTTAGAGATAAAATGAAGTGTTTAGAGATAAAATAGTTTTTCGGAATAATATTTACAAACGGCGTGATGATCGCGTATGATTTCTCTTGTATATTGTAAAATGTAGTCTGTAGTTATAAAAATGTTGTTTTTAGCTATAAAAAGTTTTGTATTGCTATTGAATGTATTTTATAGACATAGAATTCATTTTATAAGTATACAATATCTTTTATACAGGTAAAATGTATGTTCTATAGATATAATGACAATAATGATTTAATTTACAAATGGCGCCTCATATATTCAACGTGCAAAGTTGCAGTGTACCTTATCGAGGTTTATTCAGTTATTGACCTGAAAATTCCTTTAGGCTTTCTACTGTTCTGGAACAATATTACTTTACCTGCTGTGTTCAATACTATTGGCTGGAGGATTTGGAACAGTCTAGAAGCCTATTATCTGGTTTTCTGTATACATATTTTGGATCTCAGCGGCTTTCTGATTCGTTCATTGAGCTGAACGGAGCGCTATTGGCATACTAATATTATTTCTATACATTTACACTGGTCAGGGCCTGTATTTGTGTGTGTGTGTGTGTGTGTGTGTGTATGTGTGTGTGTATACACTCAAGGTCAGTATTTTTTCACTCTACACTCATGACCAGTATTTCTTTATTGATGCAATCTGGCGCACTATTTCATCGTGGACATGTTAAGTGGGCTTCTTTATTGTAACCCTCGCTGGTAGAAATGCTGTGTGCCAATTTCTCCCAGTACCTAATTATACCTGTTCCCGTGTAGTGTGTATTATTGTAATAAACAGCATTACTTCAAAGAAATTATAGGTACCTCAAATTACAGGCAGTGTTGTGTTGTAGACCCGTGTGATGCAGGCGTACACATTGTTGCCGTAGTGGTCTATATGTACTTTTCTTATGCCGGCAGATAACTAATTGCAGCCCCTTATGCAACCTGTCCTTGGTTCCCACCAGTTGTCATTGTGTCACAGTACATGCAACAGAGCTGTTGTGACAAATATCTAGTGTAGACGTTTCTTTCCTTAGCCTAATGATTACTAGGCGTGCAATAATAATTAATAAGGCGTGTTTTGCCAATTTCCAGCCGAGTTCTCACAGAAAGCATATGCGCAATTTATTATATTACGCTAATACCAATTTGCTTCCCCTGTTTTCAGAAGTAATACAATAAGCAATAACGTTGAAAAAGAAAAGAAAGTAAGGGGGAGTGGGAAAGGAGTTAACGAAAGAAAAAAATAAAGAACGTTAGAAAGAAAGATAAAAAGAATGAAGTAACAGTTCCAAGGAATTCCCAACGCGTAAGACTGCGATTTCAAAAGTGCTCTTTGCCACTTTGGAATGAGATTCCGAAAAAATGGCACTGTCTTTTTTTTCACCAAAGACAGTAATGAATTAATTTGCCTTTCAATATTAAAAAATGGATGTATCGTTAGAGCAGACTCCAAAACAACAATTCTAACAGCACGCCAAATTGACCAGAATTTCCCAGAATGTATAAAACCAACAGTGGTTTGACTCATTCTACATGAGACACGAACGAGGAAGCTACCCCAAATAAACATAGTCGAATACGAACTGTTTACTGGTTCAAAAACAAGTTTAACCAATCAGCGACAACCTAAAAACAGCAAAAGCAACTTTGCCGTAACAGGCCTTATAGGCAACACTCGCCGCTACATAGCCCTATTTTGATGGACTGTTGCTACTTACACAATATGCAGTTGATGCACTACTACTACTACTACTACTACTACTACTACTACTACTACTACTACTACTACTACTACTACTACTACTACTACTAACAATAATATATCCGTTGTTTGTTTGTTTTTTAATTAACTTTCCTATTACTAGCAATCGTTCTGCTCCTTCAGATCCTGACAAAATATAAAGTTCAATAGAGCAACTGTATAATTATATTGTTCACATTTGCAATATGCCTACTTGTAAGCTTCGCTGCAACTGCAAAATCCCTATTACCAGGAACTGAAAAAGTGCAATCGTTCTGTTGTACATTTATAAAACGAAGGTTAGGGAAATGCCTATTTGTAGGCTACGCTGGCCATTACAAAAACTGTAATACGAAGTAAGCCTACTTTACTTAGCTAACTTCGCTATAGGTATGCAATGGTTACTAGAACCATGTAGGTCGTTGGACGAATTCCCGATCAGTTGTCAACAATGATGTGCATGTAAATACAGACGTGTGCTGATGAATCAGCACCACAGCTGTCATTCGGAGCATCACAGCTCGAGAAAAGCGCATATGAAATAAATAAATAAATAAATAAATAAACATTCTATATGATAAGCATTGACATTTTTCAATAGGGAGTTATTTTTCAGCTACTGTATTATAAGAAAGCGAGAACGAGACAGACGAAGAAAAGTGCAGTTGCATTTGATAAAAGAACTAGCAGAGAGTCCAAGGTCTATGCCATCGATTTAGCTCAAAGTCAGTCATTTTGCACCTCGCCTAGGACTGTTTGGGTTCAATCATCTTCGGGCAGAGCGTGGAGCAGTTCTGTAATAAAAGAACAATTCTAAGCGCTTGCCAGGAACTTGATGATCTGCATGGAGCTTGCTAACCAGCTTGTTAGAGGTCGATGTCATTGCCCTTAAAAGGAGAAATGTGGCCGACAAAGTTTCAAATTGAATTCAAGTAAAGTGCGGCTGAGACCTTATGCGCTGAAAGTTCCGTAATGCGGTGCAAAAGCCCTCAGTCAGTAGGCTAAGATAGCCAGCTCTTCACTGGGGTACAAATGCACTTCGCAGCGGTACGATTGCCCTCCATAGCGGATAGAATCAAAACCAAAAAGCGCGACAACCTGGCAATGCACCACTTCTTAAAGTGCAACGCATCACACAAAGTTTAATGTACTTTATTACCAACCAGTGTGCCAGCTTCCGCATTGTGCGGCTGAACCTAGCATATTGAATGTATGATATGGAATGCGATGAAATGAAAGGAATTGTTCTTATATAGCGCAATTATCCGCTACCGAGACGCTCGAGGCGCTGGCGAAATCAGGATCCAATTCCAGCCGCCCAAGACGCTAACGTGCAGCATAAAGCGCAGTGTCAAACAGCCCAGACAAATGAACCACCCTGAGCTACTCAAGTGCGTGCTTGTGTGAGACTGTCGTGTGTCTCCTTGAAACAATGCATAGAAACTGCTGCTGACTAGTTCAGTAGCTGCGACTAAAGACCAGGAACAAAACATAAGAAGGCTCCAATTGGAAGGCTTAAAGTTTGTGTACTTTTAGCGACAACGGGTTTCCTTGTTATTACATTAAACAATGATAAAGCGGGCTTTGTTATTACATTGCACAATGATAAAGTGGGCTTTGTTATTACATCGCACAATGATAAAGCGGGCTTTGTTATTACATCGCACAATGATAAAGTGGGCTTTGTTATTACATTGCACAATGATAAAGTGGGCTTTGTTATTACATCGCACAATGATAAAGCGGGCTTTGTTATTACATCGCACAATGATAAAGCGGGCTTTGTTATTACATCGCACAATGATAAAGCGGGCTTTGTTATTACATCGCACAATGATAAAGCGGGCTTTGTTATTACATCGCACAATGATAAAGCGGGCTTTGTTATTACATTGCACAATGATAAAGCGGGCTTTGTTATTACATCGCACAATGATAAAGCGGGCTTTGTTATTACATTGCACAATGATAAAGCGGGCTTTGTTATTACATCGCACAATGATAAAGTGGGCTTTGTTATCACATTACACAATGATAAAGCGGGCTTTGTTATTACATCGCACAATGATAAAGCGGGCTTTGTTATTACATTGCACAATGATAAAGCGGGCTTTGTTATTACATCGCACAATGATAAAGCGGGCTTTGTTATTACATTACACAATGATAAAGCGGGCTTTGTTATCACATTACACAATGATAAAGCGGGCTTTGTTATCACATTACACAATGATAAAGCGGGCTTTGTTATCACATCGCACAATGATAAAGCGGGCTTTGTTATCACATCGCACAATGATAAAGCGGGCTTTGTTATTACATCGCACAATGATAAAGCGGGATTTGTTATTACATTGCACAATGATAAAGCGGGCTTTGTTATCACATCGCACAATGATAAAGCGGGCTTTGTTATTACATCGCACAATGATAAAGCGGGATTTGTTATTACATTGCACAATGATAAAGCGGGATTTGTTATTACATCGCACAATGATAAAGCGGGATTTGTTATTACATCGCACAATGATAAAGCGGGCTTTGTTATTACATCGCACAATGATAAAGCGGGCTTTGTTATTACATCGCACAATGATAAAGCGGGCTTTGTTATTACATTGCACAATGATAAAGCGGGATTTGTTATTACATTGCACAATGATAAAGCGGGCTTTGTTATTACATCGCACAATGATAAAGCGGGCTTTGTTATTACATCGCACAATGATAAAGCGGGCTTTGTTATTACATCGCACAATGATAAAGCGGGCTTTGTTATTACATCGCACAATGATAAAGCGGGCTTTGTTATTACATCGCACAATGATAAAGCGGGCTTTGTTATTACATTGCACAATGATAAAGCGGGCTTTGTTATTACATCGCACAATGATAAAGCGGGCTTTGTTATTACATTGCACAATGATAAAGCGGGCTTGTTATTACATCGCACAATGATAAAGCGGGCTTTGTTATTACATCGCACAATGATAAAGCGGGCTTTGTTATTACATTGCACAATGATAAAGCGGGCTTTGTTATTACATCGCACAATGATAAAGCGGGCTTTGTTATTACATCGCACAATGATAAAGCGGGCTTTGTTATTACATCGCACAATGATAAAGCGGGCTTTGTTATTACATTGCACAATGATAAAGCGGGCTTTGTTATTACATCGCACAATGATAAAGCGGGCTTTGTTATTACATCGCACAATGATAAAGCGGGCTTTGTTATTACATCGCACAATGATAAAGCGGGCTTTGTTATTACATCGCACAATGATAAAGCGGGCTTTGTTATTACATCGCACAATGATAAAGCGGGCTTTGTTATTACATTGCACAATGATAAAGCGGGATTTCTTTGCTCAAACCAACCGCAAAAGTTTGCATTTTCCTTCTCGGTCCTGACAGAGTTATTTCCCTTGTTTTTAACGGTACATCGATACCATAGCTGCGCGACCTTTGGCCCTATTTCTGAGTGAACCACGCTGTTTCAAGAGTGCGTCTTTGGTGTCAAGGGCAGGGCAAGGTCTATTGTATCAACCTAAAACGAAACACCTTACCGAGCAACTGTTTTTAAATGGGTTCTGTCTCTTACCTACTTTGGCAGCTTCTATTTTTAGCTCCAGAATGTTGGCTGGCGAACCAACGGCTGTTGCTATTAACAGGCACAAAAACTACGGAATTGATTCATTTTAAAAATAATTATACTTTCGAAAGAGTCATATTTGGTTGTAAGCTTATTTTTTTAACGATGGGCAACACTAACTGTGAATGTTAAAAGGATCTGTCGAAGGGCAGTGGTCAAAGTGGTATAGAGAAGTTACAGCAAGTTGTGAGTAACGAAAGTTGTCAGAGCAAGCGTGACAATATGGCAGTGTCCTGCATGATCGTACCTTACAGTAAATCCACTAATACATGTAGGTATTCACATCTTAAATTACTGCCGTAGATATGATCGCGTTAATGCGGTTTCCAGAAGTGTAACGTTACAGCTAGCCCTGCGATAATTCACAAAACAAGGACGGGAATCTTATTGGGTGGATACAATATCGATTTTTGTATTTCCAGACTTGTCGGGAATCAGAACGCGCAAACATGTCGGTCGGTCGGTCGGTCGGTCGGTCGGTCGGTCGGTCGGTCTTTAGATCCGTTGAAAGCCATATCTCAAGAACTACTGAACGGACTTTGGCCAAGCTCCATTAGAATAGAATAGAATAGCAACACTATTTAGGTTCGTGGCCTACCATATCTGCTCTACCTCAAAAGTCGTCACTGGATTCATTTTGTTGCTAAACATGTTTAGGTCAATAACTCACAACCGGTTGAGGCGATTTTGGTGATTTTTAGTATACATGTCATGCGCCATCTTTTAGTAGCAGTCCGGTTGTCGCTCCGGATTTGACTTCTGTGTTCAAAGCACACTTCTCAACAATAACTCAACCTAAATTCCTCATTTTTAAACTTACAGATACTTTCACTATTGTTAAGCGTGTTAGATCATTCATAGTTACACTTTCTCAAAGGTCAAGGTCATTGTTCTTCATCATTTTCTAAACACGTTTTGCGCTGTATCTAAAAACTGGCTGAGTCGATTTTGATAAATTTTGGCTTGCAGCTAGTTCAGATAGTGGCATATCATTCAAAGTTTTCCATTTGATTCGTTGTATAAATTCTAGTCACAACATCGCCAAGACATTTATCAAAATGCTTATTTTTTCGGCCAAATTTGTGAGTGTCTTAAAATACATTTGAGTGACTTGCCATCTTGTTCAATTTATTTTGGAATCGTTTCCTGTGTTTGTATTCATGTCACGTTCATTACATAATTATATACTTATGTAAATTATACTGAAACAAAAACAAAACAATAAAGAAAAAAAACCTTAGGCTCGTCTCTGCAATATGGTTTGTCAGTGTGGATTTCGTAAGAAACTATGGCAATAGTAGGCATGTCCATACAAGGTTAGTCAAGGTACACAAATAGAAACCCTGTCACTTCGTCGCCCTACATTAAAACCTTCCTCTCGCTAGCTCCATTGTAATCCGGGGTACAGTAGACCCTTCACTTATTGGAGTACTGTAACACTTTGGACATATCAGGGTATGTTGGACCCGTGAAACAAGGCGTGCATGTTTTCAGACAACGTTACGCCTTGCCATACATGGTTAGGCGAAAATGCACAAAAGGAAGAAATAGCAGTAGGCCTACGTTAAATGTTATGCACACACACACGCACACATACACACACACAGAGTAAGATAATGCATGCGACAGCCTTGGGTCGGCAGACGGGCAGTCCTATATGGCCTACTAGTCTCAGTCCGCTTACAAAATCACCTATGGACGATGCCTAGAGATCTCACTTTCATACACACTACAATCACGCAGGCGCGCGTTCAATATGTATATATTATCAAAATCTATGTCAGATCAGCGCTTAGCAAATAGATCAGGGCCATAAAAGGAAGAGATCTAGAGGGAACTCCGTTTGGCCTGAATTTTGTCAGTTCTAGAGGTTGTGTTCTAACCGAAAAGTCATCTAAGGAAGATTTAACCCGTGGCATCCTTTGGGATTCAGGCATAGCGTAATTGATTTTGAAATTGAAAAATATCCATGTTGTTGTTGTTTGTATAGATTATAGTCACACGACACTTTCGCATATAGGTGACTACTGGACCGATTTATACTGACACCAGCGGGCCAGTTGTTGGTAAAGGGGAAAATAATATGATCACACGTTGACCAATCCGGGATTCGAACCAGCGACCTTTCGGTTACTAGCAAGACGCTCTTACCAACTGAGCTACCCGGCCCCATATATCCATGTTCCAACAACTGTGCCATATATAGTAACATGTCAATGCAATATCGCGTCTGGCCATTTAAAGAAATGCCTAAACAAAACGCCAACCAGATCTCATGTTGTTGTTAGTACTAGGTGTAGGTATAGTTATGAGGTCCTTTATAAAATGGAATCTGAGAGTGAACCTCCCTTCCCCCATCCCACTTCCTTCCTCTCCCACCTCCACCCCACATAGGCTGTCAATGAAACGCCAACTGCATGTATACACTGAGAGGCACGGTGGTCTACTGGTAGTGCTTTGGCTTGCGGATCTGAAGGTCCAGGGTTCGAACCCTGTCCGGGCCACTGTGTTGTGTCCCTGGGAAGGACACTTTACTCCCGTTTCCTACTCCTTCGGATGAGAGTATAAACCGAGGTCTAGAAGGGTGAGTGCCGGTAACAAGAACACACCCAGCATGCACTTGGTCCTTCTCCCCCCTCCCTGGCTGGCCAGGATCGTGCTCAGTTGTCCGGGCGTCAAACCATGCGCCCAAAGGCTGCGGGTGGGCGTCTCGGGTGGGCGTCTCGGGCGGTTTGAGTTAGATCCTGTATCGGCCAGCGCCTAGAGTGTGGTCAAGTTCGGCGAGATAAGTGCGCTATAAAAATATCCTCAATAATAATACACTGTCTGTTACGTTGAAACGCCAATGGTAGTATGTCTGCAACGCGCATGATAGATCTAATCGTTTCGTTTTGCAGGGTATTCAATGATGGAGTTTATTTACCTTTGATTTGAGTTTGCATTGTTGTTAGAAGAGGCTTTGTGTAACGTGGGTGATTTTCGTTGGTCGATATTGTTGTAGAATTCTCTGGGTCCGCTTGTTTACTATCGATCGAAGTTTCGGGATAATTATCAAAGTATGAAGACGTTCCCGGAAGCAGAAGAAATATGTATTGACGTAAGTCAGTGATGACGATCTTTTATTTGATTGGTGGTAGTGCGTCATTTCTACTGTATTCGAAATTGTTCGGGAAGAGAGAGAGGTTATAAAATTATGTGCCGCGCTGTTTAGTGAAGTTGTTGATAGTAAGTTGGGAAGTAAATTTGAGAGTGGAAAGGCGATTGAGCGATTGTATGCAGTTGTTGATGTGTGCTGAATAAAAGTGGAAAACTTCATACGTCGACTCTGTGACTTGTATGCTGTTTGAGCGGGTTGCGTGAATAAACGAATCTGAGCTACACTCATCAGTACTTCAGCATTGGGGCTGAATCCACTACTGATAGAAAACACCAACATCAAACGGAGTGTAACACTGTCAATGGGACAGCAACTGCATGTGTACACTGTCAAACAGTTGGTTAGGGTCTTATTAGGGCATTATTGCGAGAGTCGTTTGGACACGAAGAGCCACATGTTCCACGCCCTTTCAGCTCCTCAATCACCCATTGAATCTACCCCCTCCTAGGCTACCCCACTGACTACCCCTCTCCGGCTCCCACCCCTAAGACTAACAATTTTAAGTAAATTTCCTGTTTATCTGTTTCAGCTTGCAGCTATCTTCTCCACATCTCTGCTTGCTAATGCGAATAGATTATTTATATCATTATTACAAGAGCGCATTTCTTTGTCCTGGACGTGCTACGCATTTAAAACAATATTGCTTGGAATGCTATGAAACCGTTTGACGGTTTAACAGGGCTATATTTGGTTTGCAATGTTAAGCTGATATTTAGAATATAATGTTATGTCTATTGACACACAACGCACACAAAGACAGACATGCACGCACGCTCGCACATATAAAGACACACATAGACCTACACTCACACGCGCGCGCACTCGCACACACACCACATACAAACCGCACGCGCGCGCACTAACACACACACAACCATGTAAAAACACCGTTGTTATGACTTTCATCAAACGCCTGTTACGTTGAAACGCGTACGAAAGTATGTCGAAAGCGCGCACGATAGATCTAATCGTTTCGATTTGCAAAGTATTCAATAATGGAGTTTATTTACCTTTGATTTGAGTTTGCATTGTTGTTAGGAGAGGCTTTGTATAACGTTGATAATTTTCGGTGGTCGATATTGTCGGAGAATACTCTAGATTTCCTTGTTTACCATCGATCGAAGGTTCGGGACGATTGTCGAAGTAAGAGAAGGTTCGGGGTATGTGTGGAGAGATGAATGACGTAAGTCAGTGATGACGATCTTTTATTCGATTGGTGGCAGTGCGTCATTTCTACTGTATTCGAAATTCTTCCGGAAAAGAGAGAGGTTATTTAATCGTGTGCCGAGTTGCTGTTGAGAGATAGTGAAATTGTTGATAGAGAAGTTGTTGTTAATAGTGAAGCTGGAGAGTTGCTGTGAAAGTTGTTGAGTTGAGTTGAGAATTGTATGCAGTTGTTGATGTGTGCTGAATAAAAGTGGAAAACTTCATACGTCGACTTTGTGACTTGTATGCTGTTTGGACGGGTTGCGTGGATAAACGAATCTGAGTTACACAACTATCAGGAATTCAAGCATCGGGGCTGAATCAGATACTGATAGAAAACACCAACATCAAACGGAGTGTAACATTTTGGGGGCCAAGCCGGGATTCACGCCATAGCCAAGGGTTCAACTGCTACAACAAGCGAGTCAACGTTACGAGAGGCAGTCATCGAGGGTAGCCGCCAACGAGTTGCGTCGAGAGGGGCCAACATACTGGGACTACATCCGATAGATTCGGGTTGACTGCAAGGGCGTGTAGTCGCTGAAGAGTTGCTTCGTGAGCGAACAACAGATCGGGACTACGTAGCTGCCGCAAGACTACGTCGAGGAACAGTCTCGGAGCTACATCGCCAGTGTTACAGAGAGCGGCGAGCGGACGTCGCGTCTACTTCAGCACAGGAGCGTATACATCAACACCAGCGTGGTGCAGCGTCGCATACGACGAGGACAGCGGGGCCTGCGTCAACGAAGGCGACTAGTGGCAAGCATCAGCGCTACTGCAGAAAGCGTGCTGTTCTAGAACAGTCTAGAAAGGTACAGCACAGTCAAGAACTTTCCAGAAAAAAAAGAACTCTACAGTCAAGAACTTTCTAGAAAAAGAACCTTCTAGAAAAGAACTTTCTTTAAAAGAACTTTCCAGAAGCATCAAGATGGCTGACTTCTGGCAGAAAGGGGTTGAACTGAATCTAAAAGGCAAGCAGCTGACGGAGTACGTCAAGTCTCAGGAGAGAATACGAGAAAGAGAATTGGAAGAGAAGCGTCTAGAAAAAGAAATAGAACTAGAACAGAAGCGTCTAGAAGTAGAAGAGCAGCGTCGCCGTGAAGAACGAGAATTAGAAGAGCAGCGTCGCCGTGAAGAAAGAGAATTAGAACAGAAGCGTCTAGAAATTGAACAGCAGCGGCAAGAAAAAGACAGAGAATTCGAGCTGAAGCGTCTTGAGTTCCAGCTAGAAATGGCGCGTATCCAGCAACAGCAGAATGCGCCACAAGTTATCAGTGACAACAAAGCTCCAAAATTGCCAGCATTCGTCGACGGGAAGGACCAGATCGACAGCTATCTGGCGAGATTCGAAAGGTTCGCCGAAAGCTCCAATTGGCAACCTCGAGACTGGGCGATTCGACTAAGTGCACTTCTGACAGGGCAAGCGCTCGAAGTTTACACCAGACTGTCGAACGATGACGCCAAAAACTACGACGTCTTGAAAGAGGCCCTATTGCAGTGCTACAACTTTACAGAGAAGGGCTACCGTAAACGCTTCCGTGAATGCCGGCCTAAGTCAGACGAGACGCCAAAGCAGTTTGTGGAGCGCCTGTCGTCATATCTACACAAGTGGGTGGAGTTATCAGGCGAAAGCAAGTCTTACGACAGTCTCCATGACCTGATCGTGAAGGAACAATTTCTCAATGCCTGTCACAAGGACCTAGCGACCCACTTAGAAGAACAAAAGCTGCAGACGCTTAAAGATGTGACTGAGGCTGCTGAAAGATATCTCATCGCTCATGGGAAAACCCTGGGGCCACCCAGCGCGACGAAACCTTTTCAGAAGACTGGAAACCATGTGAACCAGATCCAAGGGAGCCAGACGAGCCAGAGACAGACGGACTCCACGCCTCCTCCCAGGGAAGGGCATTCAAGAGGCTGTTTCATCTGCAACGCTACAGACCACAGAGCTGCCAGCTGCCCTCAAAGCAGAAATAGCGTACAGCGGAGCAGTACGGACAATGCAGCGGTGGGCAACCGACAGAGACGTTTCTCCAATCAACGGCAAACCAGTAGATCTGACCATCAAGTGTGCGGCGGGAGCGTCATTCTTCCGAGTGAGACCAAGCGCACAGCTACTCCTGCCGACGTGCAAGAGTGCATGACCGATGGCCAACTTCTCCTTGCCAACGGAAAATCCATCCCCGTCGTCGCCAGCGCAGCTGTGACCGTCCAGAACATGCCTGTTTCAAAGGGACGCGTCGGAAATCATGAAGTGACTGTCTTAAGAGACTCTGGCTGTAGTGGGGTCATTGTCAGAGAAGATCTAATCGCTAAAGAACAGTTCACTGGCGATTCTAAATGGACACTTATGGCCGACAGCAAATGTGTGAGAGCGCCAGTTGCGAAGATTCATGTCAACACCCCTTTCTACATAGGCGAAGTCGAAGCGGTTTGCCTGAAGAAGCCGCTGTATGATTTGATGATCGGGAACATCGACGGCGCGAGACGACCCGACGACCCCGATCCAGAATGGAGTCCTGCCTCAACCCAACACGTCGAAGTTGTGGAGGAGGATCCATTGCCGTTTCCCGATGGAGACCTTACAGAGCTGCTACGGGACAATGTGGTTACTCCGGCTCAGCCCTGCCGACCAGAGATCGTCGGTGCTTTTACTACCAGGGCCCAGGCCAAGAGAGACAAGACGTCTACGCCACTGAAGGTCGCCGACAACTCTAAAGCTGCCATCGTGGACAGAGATAAGCTGATCCAGCTCCAGGAAGATGATAGTACTTTAAACAAGTACAGGAACCGCCAAGACCACGTGACCAAAGGCAGTGGTACGGTCTATTTTGAGGTGAAGGCCAAGATCCTGTATCGAATCTTCCAGCACCCGAGGGTCAACGGAGGGAAACCACTACGTCAAGTCTTGGTACCGTTAACCCTAAGGCGCCAGGTGATGGAAGTAGCGCATGACTCAATCATGGGAGGTCACCTAGGCATCAAGAAGACGTCAGACAGAATACAGGCGGTGTTCTACTGGCCAGGACTTCATGCGGACGTCAGCCGTTTCTGCCGATCATGTAACATTTGCCAGAAGACCATACCTCGAGGAAGGGTCCCTAAAGTGCCAATGCAGAGAATGCCTTTGATCGACCGACCTTTCAAGAGGGTGGCCTTAGACTTAATTGGCGAAATAAGACCTCCGAGTGAAGAAGGTCATCGGTGGGTACTGACTTTAGTGGACTATGCGACTCGGTACCCAGAAGCAGTGCCACTGAAGAAGATCGACACTGAAACTGTAGCAGAGGCACTGGTGGACATGTTCAGTAGACTTGGAGTGCCTGAAGAAATTCTGACAGACCTCGGGACGCAGTTCGTCTCTGACTGCATGAAGGAGGTCAACAGACTGCTGAGCATCCGGCATTTGACTACGACACCCTACCATCCGATGTGCAACGGGCTTGTCGAAAAGTTCAATGCTACGCTGAAGTCCACCTTGAAGAAACTGTGCAGCGAGCAGCCCAGACAATGGCATCGCTACATCAACGCCTTACTTTTCGCCTACAGAGAAGTACCGCAGGAGTCCACCGGCTTCTCTCCGTTCGAGCTGCTGTACGGAAGAACCATCCGAGGGCCGATGCACATCCTAAAAGAACTGTGGACGAAAGAAGTAGACACCCCAGAGGTGAAGAACAGTTACCAGTACGTGTTTGAGCTACGGGAGAAGCTGGAGCAGACTCTCGAGATAGCCAGAGAAAACCTGAAGAAGTCCAAGGACTGTGGAAAGCACTACTATGACCGTAGGGCTGTGAACAGGAAGTTCAAACCTGGCAACAAAGTGCTGGTGCTGCTACCTACTGATCACAATAAGTTGCTGATGCAGTGGAAAGGCCCGTACGAAGTGGAGACCGTGGTGGGAATCAACGACTACAAGGTGAAGGTCGGCCAGCATTCCAAGATATACCACGCCAACCTCCTTAAGCTGTACGTAGAAAGGCCATCAGAGACTGTGCACGCAGCCACAGCAGCTGTGACCGACGACAGCTTTGACAGCGAAGAACTGTTGGAACTGGGAGACTTCCACAGCAAAGAAGGCATCGATGATGTTAAGCTAGGACCAAGCTTGACGGAAGGTCAAAAGATGGAGCTCAAGGACCTTATGGGCGAGTTTCCCCACAACTTCAGCGATGTCCCAGGCTCTACGACTTTGGTCGAACATGAAGTCCACACCCAGACCTGGAAGGAGCATCTGCAGACCTTGAGGGAGCTGTTCCACCGTCTCGCAGAAGCCAACCTGACCGTGAGACCCAGCGAATGCATTCTGGGAGCTGACAACATCGACGGCGTCGGACATCCGATGGAAGAAGGAGACAACGGAGGACGCACTGATTCCAGGGAAGCCCACGTGATCATCGTCTTTGACCCTGGGCCGATGACGACCGCAACTGACGAGGGCGTCGATTCCTTGCGAACGAAAGAACATTGACTGTGTGGACGAACTAAGAATATTGGTAATGACAGACTTGAAAATGAAAAGCGTTGACTGGGTAAATGATCTGTGAACATTGGCAATATCTAAACAGACTTGCAGATGAGAAACATTGACCTTGTGTGAATGAACTGAGAACATTGACAGTAAATGAGACAGTCCGAAATAAGTTTTAATTCTGAACTTTGTGCATTACGTTTCAACGTTGTTGAAAGAAATTGGGTAAATTTCTTCTTGAGTGGGGGGTTATGTTACGTTGAAACGCGTACGAAAGTATGTCGAAAGCGCGCACGATAGATCTAATCGTTTCGATTTGCAAAGTATTCAATAATGGAGTTTATTTACCTTTGATTTGAGTTTGCATTGTTGTTAGGAGAGGCTTTGTATAACGTTGATAATTTTCGGTGGTCGATATTGTCGGAGAATACTCTAGATTTCCTTGTTTACCATCGATCGAAGGTTCGGGACGATTGTCGAAGTAAGAGAAGGTTCGGGGTATGTGTGGAGAGATGAATGACGTAAGTCAGTGATGACGATCTTTTATTCGATTGGTGGCAGTGCGTCATTTCTACTGTATTCGAAATTCTTCCGGAAAAGAGAGAGGTTATTTAATCGTGTGCCGAGTTGCTGTTGAGAGATAGTGAAATTGTTGATAGAGAAGTTGTTGTTAATAGTGAAGCTGGAGAGTTGCTGTGAAAGTTGTTGAGTTGAGTTGAGAATTGTATGCAGTTGTTGATGTGTGCTGAATAAAAGTGGAAAACTTCATACGTCGACTTTGTGACTTGTATGCTGTTTGGACGGGTTGCGTGGATAAACGAATCTGAGTTACACAACTATCAGGAATTCAAGCATCGGGGCTGAATCAGATACTGATAGAAAACACCAACATCAAACGGAGTGTAACAACGCCACATACGTTGTTTTGACATTTTTTAATGTGTCAATTTTTTTAAAAGCTAACCCTAACTCAAACCTAATTCTGATCCTTAACCTATCCCTAACGGAACACCGTTTTTACGTCAAAATAACGCGGCGGTCGAAAAAACGTAGGTAGATTGTATAGAGTATAAAGGCTGTGTAACAAGAACGGCCTTTCTACATCGCCACACACACACACGCAGTCACGCACGCGCATAAATATATATATATATATATATATATATATATATATATATATATATATATATATATATATATATATATATATATATATATATATATATATATATATATATATATATATATATATATATACATATACAGGGGCGGATCTTGTTCTTGTGCCACTTGTGCACGTGCACACACCCCTGGCGGTCAAAAAAAAAAAGAAAAGAAAAGGAGGGATAAAAAGAGAAGAAAGAAGAGAAAAAAATTACTAATTCTCACTCACCACACAATTTCATGTACCTCCAAATTAATTTGTTGGTAGTTGTTTTTTTTGTTTTTTTTTGTGTGTGACCAAACTTGTACCTGCATCAGGTCTGTTTTGAATAAAACTGATGTGAGTGGCTATTTCTTGTTTTGTTTGCAGTAACTTTATCTGTCTTTGTATAAGCCTTTATGCAAGATGTTCTGCTATTGTAAATTTTATCATCAGAGTTTGCAGAGGGGTGTTTGTGTGTGTGTGGAGGGGGGGACTAAAAGAGGACTTTTAGCACAAAGCAATACTATTTTCAGTCCTTAAAATAATGCCCAAAATGCACCAGATTGCACAGATTTTAACCATTATTTTCAAATTTTTCCAGGGAGGCATGCCCCCGGATACCCCTAGTACACTCGCCTGCTTCGCAGGCTCGCGCTTGTGGCTACGCCACTTTGCATTAGCTGTGCACACCCCCTCAACAATGGAAAGATCCATATATATATATATATATATATATATATATATATATATATATATATATAGAGAGAGAGAGAGAGAGAGAGAGAGAGAGAGAGAGAGAGAGAGAGAGAGATTGACATTTGACATTTGGACATGCCAAAGACATGTCAATTTATTGTTTAGGCCTATGCCCCTAACAATGGGGTCCGCTGTATATTCACAGTAAATGAAATCATACAAGATAAAGAAAATATTTCATAATGAAAGGAAAATTTCACGCTGTTTAAACGCTTTATATACAAACACACATAAATTTCTTACTGTCCTATTATTTGTTGATGATAATAAAATAGATAAATGAAAAGAGCTAGGGTTTCTATAAAATTTAGCAGCGATAAACATTTTTCTTAACTCTTCATACAATGGACAGCAAAACATAAAGTGTAATTCATTTTCTTCACATTTGTTGCACACAGGACATGTAAGGTCTCTTGGTGTGTGCTGTTTATATCTAAAATGATGAACTGCTAAATCTGACACACCAAAACGAAACTTTGTCATAATAAATTTTAAATGTTTATCTATGTTTAATTTCAGATACAGAGGAACACTGTGCAAAGAATCACAAAATGTCCTATACATACAAAAACGTTCACTGTTATTTACATGTTCATCCCAGTTTTGCCATCTACAATCAATCATCCGCTGTTTAAGAACACGCAAAAAGTCTTTCTTTTCTCCCACACCTTGATTTAGCCACACAAAACTAAAACCATACTGATACAAACACACGCGTACATTAGTCACCCATGTAGATTTACCTCTATCATCCAAATTACGTAACATTACATACGCTTTTTTGGGCAATCTATTATCCTCCATTTCTATCAACTTAAACCAATATCGAATGCAACTTATAATAGAGTTAATAGTAATTGGATGCCTGTTTAATTCGTTATATACAAGATCATTAGGCGTTCGTAAATCTACAGACAAAAATGTTTTCAACGCATATAAATGTACCTTTTCACAATCTTGTGCAGCTTTATCTAAACCCCATATTTCTGAGCCATACTGCATAATTGGCTGCACCTGTGCATCAAAAAGTTTCATATAAACATCAAAAGATGAGCAGTTATACATACGAAGCCTTTGGATAATACATAACAATGCTTTCTTAGCTTTACTAGCAATGTCCCTATATGCAGCAACAAAACTCAGCCTAGTAGAAAAATAAATACCCAAGTACTTGTATGCATTCACAACTGGCATTACAATTCCATCATACACCCATCTCTCTCGCACACCCAAATATCCTCCTTTTCTGAAAACAATAATGTTACTTTTGTCCAAATTAACCTTCAAACAAAGTGATCTAACTGTTGTACACAAATTATTTAGCTGAGCCTGTAATCCAATAACAGTATCAGATAAAAGAGTCACATCATCTGCAAACAAAAGTATGAATAATTCAAAAGCATCAAGAGAGAATGTAACACCATGTCTACCATTCCTAATAACCTCTAGTGCCAATTCATTAATAAATAAAGAAAATAATACAGGACTGCAAATATCCCCCTGTTTCACCCCCAAAGTACAATTTACATAATCTGTAAGTCTGGCAGAGAGAGAGAGAGAGAGAGAGAGAGAGAGAGAGAGAGAGAGAGAGAGAGAGAGAGAGAGACAGACAGACAGACAGACAGAGAGAGAAAGAGAGAGAGAGGTAAATGTGGTGGTTCGAAGAAAGTTTGTGGTTAGTTGTGGTTAACTCCTTTCAGGGCCGGATCACTTACTCTTGGAGGGGGGGGGGGGGGGGGGGTTCCAAAATTTTTTTAAGGGGTTAGGGGTGACAAAAACGTGTCCGCTCGAGGAACTTGAGTAGAATGAGGAACGTTTTACTTACCACCAGTGTCAACTAAATTAAAAAGCTTTAAAAAAACTCCATATATTTTTTTTTCTGACTGAGTGAGGTACATCGAATGGCCAGGGGGAGGGGGGGGTCCGGAACCCAGGAACCCCCCCCCCCCCCCAGATCCGGCCCTGCCTTTGTCTGCAAAAGTCTCTAGCTGCGGGGGCCTCAAGAAGGAGAAGAAGAAGCAGAAGAGAGAAGAAGAAGAAACGAGGAGGAAGAATAAGACGTGAAGGAAGCAGCAGCAGAAGAAGAGAGAAGAAGAAACGGGGATGAGAGAAGGGAGTCTGAGGCGAGGGGGCCCGAGACGAGGAGGAGTAGATAAGAAGAGGGGGAACGGAGAAGCGGAAGGATTGTCTCCTATACACAACGTGTCCGGGGACGTTAATTTACCCAAACAAACAACAAACAAACGAAGCGGAAGGAGAACGCTATTGAGGAAACAGAGACAGCAGAAGATGGCGTAGGCAGAGAACAGACTAGAGAATGGAAAATAGCTACAATGTGACTATTTACAACTTTCCGTTCTTCCCTCCCCCCCCCCCTCTCTCTCTCTCCCTCCCCCCCCCCCTCTCTCTCTCTCTCTCTGGCGACGGTGACTGGGAATTGTGTGTTATTTGTGAGTGGTGTATAATTATATTTATTCTTTTAACGGATTTATTCTGCGAAATGACATGAGTAGAAACAAATCCCATTGTGATTCGTGTCGGATAGCGCAGTGGTTGGAGCAAGTTAAGCACCGTCCAGTGCGGTTAGCACTTGGATGGGTGACCGCAAAACGTGAAGCGACAAATAACAACGCCCCCAGTTGACTCAACTGTGACTGAGTACCTACTCTCTTAAGGGTGGTGAAGGTAAAGCAGCGAGGGAGAGAGATGGGCATCACCCTCATTACGCTGACCCAAGATAAGTCCAACATCACGCTCCCCTACGGCCACAGGCTATGGGACTACCTTTACCACTTTTACCTTTTTACCATTGTGATTCTTGTCGATTCTAAACTTGCGATTTTGTTGATTTATGTTTATGGCTTAATAGAGGGTATGACAGCTAAGTGTATTGTTACGAGTTAGTGAAGTTTTGAGACGGGAGAACACGCAGATTACACGCATGCGTACAAGCAATTCTTGAAATACCCCTTTTCGTTACAAAATCACTGTCTTACACTGCAGTATTATGACATTAAATTGACACAACCCATCCTGCATCTTGACAACTGCTTGTTCATAATCTACGAACAAAGATTGACATAACATTCGTTAGTGTTGTGGGTGGCGTTGGTTCAGTACTACTGCTGCTATTGCAACGTTCATTTTAGCAAGTTAAGATAATGAGTCACGTTGTGTGACTCGATGGGTAAGAATAATCACGTGAGTCACATGCTTAGTCACGATGTACAGGGTCAGTCAAGGAGTGAAGGTATGAATGAACGGTTGTAATTTGTAAGCGATGCGATAAATAGGAATAGCGTCCCAAGATACATGTATATAAGGAACGTGAATAAAATGCATTTTAAAATAGGTAAAAACTAAGGCAAGTCCTATCAGGACCCATTAAAATGTGCCTTGTAAGCGCTTTGTGATATTATGAACGCTAGTCGATATTGATTATTGAAGATAATTTAGTACTTTGTAAAGTGATTTGCAATCACGTTGAGTTTGAATTGTGTGAACGTATGATGAGAGGTTTACTGGTATTTAAGCAAGATGCCTGAGCTATGTGTCCGGGGACGTTAATCTATTTTAACTAACTAACTAACTAACTACGCAACCTCGAGGCCGACACCGCCAAGATGGGCTACACCTGGAGTCAGTTAGAAAGAATGGCACAGGACAGAGGACTCTGGAGAGCTGTTGTTGGCGGCCCATACCCTGGCAGGGGCTTTAAATAATAAAATGCCTGAGCTATGAGATTCATTCATGAGAATATATAGAGAGAATTGAAATTCAGTTTTCCACGTCTTCTCTATGCCATTACATGCACCACTCGTCTTCTTTACGCGCTTGACCTTACTTCTGTAAATGTTATTGGATTTTCTACAGTGTGAGCTTGACAGATTATGTCAAAACATGGAGAGCGCTGGACACACCAAGTGTGCTGAAAACAGCTGCAGACAGATCGAAGTGGCCAAAATTCTCTGCGTCAGCATCCTCCATGTCTCCCCCAAAAGGCTGGACTGCGGGACTGATGATGATGATGATGATGATGATGATGATGATGATGATGATGATGATGATGATGATGATGATGATGATTTGTTCTTTCTGACGATACACCATGTACAAATATATTTTTTTGACAAAAGATAGGCATTTGCTTTTGCTAGCCGTACTTTCTACAACAAAGCTAAATTCCATCCCTGATAATTAGAATCGGCATCATGGGTGCTACAGGTATAATTACAATCGGCATTATGGGGGCTACAGGTTACAATTGTATACTGACAGCAGTCTTGGCATTGACACGCTCCTCGTAGGGACATTGACCTATCCTGATTTACTGATGCTAACTTTATAACGTCTTTGTATGTAGCCTTGATATGGATCAAGCAGTACTGAAAACACTGCCCCAATTTAATCTTGGAACTCTGCACATTCCTCCACAGTTGCTCGCTACAAAAGGCTGGGATTTTCGGTGTTATCTACCATGCAAATGTCGCTCAATATTGGTTATTTCCCTTTGTTAGTTAGTCATTGTTTATAGGGTCCAGCGGACTCCAAGAGACGAAGCAGGATCACAACTTCTTTGAAATAGGACTAAGTTCTGATTATGGGGCGCCATGTGTCCATTTATTCTATGTGACCATTCTATACATAGAATAAATTCTATGCACATAGAAAGCATTCTATGCACACAAAAAGCATTCATTAGTTGAAATTCCATTTATAAAAAAGAAACCAATATTGTAAGTCATAGAATAAAATTCTTTGTATAGAATAACATTCTATAATATAGTGTAAAATTCTATGTCCATAATAAAATTCTATGTATAGAATAACATTTTATAATAGAGAATAAGATTCTATGTATGTAATACAATTCTATATTATAGAATGCACTTGTATGCATAGAATTATATTCTATAACATAGAATGAATTCTATTACAAAGAATGAATTCTATAACATAGAATGAATTCTTTAACATAAAATAAATTGCATGACATAGAATGAATTCTATACGCATAGAATTCATTCTATAACATAGAATGAATTCTTTAACATAAAATAAATTATATGACATAAAATGAATTCTATGTGCATAGAATAAATTGTATAACATAGAATGAATTCTATAATAAAGAATGAATTCTATATGCATAGAAAGAATTTTATAGCATAGAATGAATTCTATGACATAGAATGAATTCTATAGGCATAGAATGAATAGTATAACATAGAATGAATAAGATGACATAGAATTAATTCTTTGCTATAGAATTCATTCTATGTTATAGAATTCATTCTATGTTATAGAATTCATTCTATGTCATAGAATTCATTCTATGTCATCTTATTCATTCTATGTTATACTATTCATTCTATGCTATAGAATTCATTCTATGTCATAGAATTCATTCTATGTCATAGAATTCATTCTATGTCATAGAATTCATTCTATGTTATAGAATGAAATCAATATATACACTTTTTTTTAAATAGTAAAAACTGGGGCACTGTCAAGGTATAGAGAACATTTTGTAGGGCATGGGACTGTATTGCAGAGAGATACACATTGCCACATCCCAACACCACACCACACCACATCACTCTACATCAATGGCTGACGTACGTTCCTAATGCTATTATGCTATCCATTTTATTAATGGAAGGAACTATACATAAATGTGGGTGTTCTCACAAGGGGGAGCCAAATTCGCAACAGAGCTATTTAGCTGAAAATAGGTGATGGGAGGCCGCCTGGGGTGAAATAGATTTTTTGCAATAATCAGCTTTATGAACCTTTCATTTATTATGTCTCAGAGTTGTATAGCAATATTCGACCTTTAAATATATTAATTATTGCTTTTTACGAGTGTACAGTACGGTTATTTCTTCGGTATTGAGCGAAAAGAACTGATTATTTAATTAGATTTTGTCACTATAAACCCTTACAGAACCTCAGCACATTTTAATGAAAAAAGCAAGCACGCAAGGCCGGAGTGGGTGGCGGGGGTAGGGGGGGGGTGACGTCAATTATTTTTATTGCTACCGATCTACTCACACTCCCGTCGAAGTCGTCCGCATCAAGAAACCTAAATGCTTGTTCGCAAAATTATAATGTCTGATAAAGCCCGCAGAACGCTTTGTACGTCAGCCATTTCTTCAGTTTTCGCGCGCGTGCAAGAGGGCGCCACATGTCCATTTATTCGTCGAGCCTCGTTTCACATAGAATGACCTAGTTGCGCATACAATGAACATTCTATGTTATAGAATGGATTCTATGTTATAGAATGAACATTCTATGTTATAGAATGGATTCTATGTTATAGAATGAACATTTTATGTTATAGAATGAACATTTTATGTTATAGAATGGATTCTATGTTATAGAATGACCATTCTATGTTATAGAATGACCATTCTATGTTATAGAATGGATCCTATGTTATAGAATGAACATTCTATAACATAGAATGAACATTCTATAACATAGAATGAATATTCTATAACATAGAATGCATTCTATGTGCACCAAATGTTAAAAAACAATTCTATGAAAATAGAATTTATTCAGTGTTGCGAATAAAATCCATTTTATGTTAAAAAAAGGAATTTTATGTCATACAATTCTTGCTGTGTTATACAATTAATTCTATATACATATAATTCATTTCATTCACATATAATTAAAAAACACAACTAATAAATTGTAACAAAATTTAGAATTTAAAAAAAAGATATTGTATGACACATCACCACATCGCATCATCACCACATCGATCACATCATCACATCACATCACTGCATCACATTGCTTCATCACCATCATCGTGAAAACGCACCACCACATAAAATCACATCACATCAACAAATCATCACATCACATCAGCCGACATCACAGCAGCAGCACATCTTCACATTGCAGCAGACAGCACATATGGCATCAGTGAATCACATCACATAATCTAATCACCCAACCCCTCCCACGCATCACATTTGTGGTGCAGTGTGGTGTGATTTAGAGTGATGTAGTGTGGTGATGTGATGTGGTAATGTGTATGTATGTATCTGCAATACAGTTCTATTATGCCTTAAAAGCGAGTGAATCAGACCACATCATCACATAACCTAATCACTCCACCCCACCTACCCATCACATTTGTGGTGCAGTGTGATGTAGAGTGATGTGGTGTGATGATGGGATGTGGCAATGTGTATCTCTCGGCATTACAGTCCCATGCCATAAAAAAATGTTCTCTATACCTTGACAGTGCCCCAGTCTTTACTATTTTTTTTTAAAAAAGTGTATATATTGATTTCATTCTATAAAATAGAATGAAGTCTATGAAATAGAATTAATTCTATAACATAGAATGAATTATATGACATAGAATGAATTCTATAGCATAGAATGAATAGTATAACATAGAATGAATAAGATAACATAGAATGAATTCTATGACATAGAATGAATTCTATAACATAGAATGAATTCTATAGCAAAGAATGGATTCTATGACAAAGAATTTATTCTATAGCATAGAATGAATTCTATAACATAGAATGAATTCTATGACATAGAATTCATTCTGTAACATAGAATTCATTCTATGCTATAGAATAAATTATATGTCATAGAATTCATTCTATGCTATAGAATTCATTCTATGTCATAGAATTAATTCTATGTCATCTTATTCATTCTATGTTATACTATTCATTCTATGCCTATAGAATTCATTCTATGTCATAGAATGAATTCTATGTCATAGAATTCATTCTATGCTATAAAATTCATTCTATGCATATAGAATTCATTCTTTATTATAGAATTCATTCTATGTTATACAATTTATTCTATGCAGATAGAATTCATTTTATGTCATATAATTTATTTTATGTTAAAGAATTCATTCTATGTTATAGAATGAATACTATGCGTATAGAATTCATTCTACATACCTGTCAAGGGGTTTTCGGGTTGTGGTGTAGCAATTTTACAGAAAAACTATAGCAACTGGAGGTTTGGTGTAGCATTAATCATAATGTGAATCACGCGATTCGCTACAAAACTGGAAACTTCTGCATCCAATATAAACACACACATCCAATGTGTTTACAAATTTATTGTAAAATCTTGTTAATGCACAACACTTTGTTACAATAATGTAAAAAAAAAAAGAGTACTTTACAGATTTGCAAATGAGTCTGTATATGGGATAAGGGTGGGGTGTCTGGAAATACATTTGAATGGAATTTAATCTTTTCTAATCCTTTTTCCTATCGAGCACAAATTCTAACCTTTTTTCTTCTTCTTCATAAATAGTTGTTATTTGCCTTCACCTTTTCTGTAGGTTGTTTGCAAGTTTTTTTTTTTTTTTCTTCTATTGCTCCAAAGATTTGTTCCACGGAATTTCATACCATGGACTGGATTCCGGTATTGGTTATTACTTTAATTGATTTACAAATGACCCCCTATAAAATTATGTCCTTCACCTTGGCCTCCGAGGTCACGACTTCCGGTCTCCCGGATGGGGCATTTTTCCTGTGTTTTGCCGAAACCTATACCAAAGTACGAAGTTTGCAGCAGCGATGGTGAACAAAAATTGTTGTTATGGTATTTGCAAAAGCTATTCACGGCGAAAACATAAACCTCACATGCAAGGAGTTGACTTTATTTACTTTCCACAACCGAATGTCAACTTGGAAAAGTAAAAAGAATGGGTGAAAGGAGCAAATGCCTTCACGGTGCAAAACGTTAAAAGTTAAAAAGCACACCTACATCTGTACAAAATTTTTATCGGCGGTAAAGGACCTACTTTTGAATATCCCGATCCTATACCTGAACGAACTCGTGTTGCGGAAGTGCGGTGCTTTTACAGACTACTTTCGCGCGAAAACCCCCTTGGTTAAAAAATATTATCGTCACTTTTGAAAAATTGCGTAGCAGCTTTGTGATACGCCGTAGCAATGGGAAAATGTTAAAAATGCGTAGCGCTACGCAAAAATCCGTAGCACTTGACAGGTATGCATTCTATGTCATACAATTTATTTTATGTTAAAGAATCCATTCTATGTCATAGAATGAATTCGATGCACATAGAATAAATTCTATGTTATAGAATTCATTCTTTGTTATAGAATTCATTATATGTTATAGAATATAATTCTATGCATACAAGTGCATTCTATAATATAGAATTGTATTACATACATAGAATCTTATTCTCTATTATAAAATGTTATTCTATACATAGAATTTTATTATGGACATAGAATTTTACACTATATTATAGAATGTTATTCTATACAAAGAATTTTATTCTATGACTTACAATATTGGTTTCTTTTTTATAAATGGAATTTCAACTAATGAATGCTTTTTGTGTGCATAGAATGCTTTCTATGTGCATAGAATTTATTCTATGTATAGAATGGTCACATAGAATAAATGGACACATGGCGCCCCATACTGATCCGTATAAAAGATCTGCTGAAACAACTCTAACAGGAACACTTAAAAGCACTTCACCAGCCGGCCACTTTACAATAAAGGCAGGGCACGCTGAGGCTGGACTCTTGGTTGGTTGTTTTATTAACGTCTTTTCCACCAAAGACGATAAGACGATAAGAAGGGGGTGGGGGGGATTATTATTTACACAAATCTAGCCACCGGAGAATCCATCAAAAGCTTTGCTAACAATACACTTTGATGAAAATTAATCTCATCTAATGTTCTTATGTCATGCAGATGCACAGTTAGTATAGGCCGAAAAAAACGGCAGCCAAAAAGTAAATGATATAATGAAAAAGTCTCATTGCATACACAATGGACATCTGGACAGTACTTTGTTTTTATGGCATTCAACATTATTCTGTTAGCCATAGTAAAAACTGTTCTCGAAAGTCTACAGTTTACAGCAAAATGTGTATCAAATACAACATGTTTCATTGACCTCTCTTCAATCATACGTTTAATTTCCTTCGGGGATTTTATGAGTTGAATACTCTGAGCATTGAAATTTTTAGCTCCATTCTTTGCTGCTTTGTCCGCACTATCATTAAACAAAAAACCACAATGTGAAGGTAGCCAACAGAAGCTTACCTTTGTACCATTAATAATGAGATTGTGGACTAAATGTTGAATTGTGAGGCACTGTGGTCTAATGGTAGTGCTTCGGCTTGCGGATCTGAAGGTCCCGGGTTCGAGCTCTGGCCGGGCCATTGTGTTGTGTCCCTGGGAAAGACACTTTACTCCTGTTTTCCTACTCCTTCGGATGAGAGTATAAACCGAGGTCTAGTCTGTGTCGCATACATTCCATCATAACGGACTTTAAAGATCCTGACGCTCATGTCCTAGACGGGTGAGTGCCGGTGACAAGAACACACCCAGCATGCACCTAGGTCCTTCTCCCCCATCCCTGGCTGCCCAGGATTGTGCTCAGTTGTCCGGGCGTCAGACCATGCGCCCAAAGGCTGCGGGTGGGTGTCTCGGGCGGCTTGAGTTAGATCCTGTATCGGCCAGCGCCTTGAGCAGCTCTTGAGCTGAAAAAGCGCTATATAAGAACGATTAAATAATATAAAAAAATTTCTAAAATAATTTCATGCCGTTCAGTATGACCATAAGATTGTAAAGCATCTAAAACTGACATCGAATCAACACAAACAACAACTTGAAATGCGTTGAAGCAAAGATCTTAAATTTTAGTTAATGCCATAAGGATTGCGTAAGTTCACACGCAAAAATAGAAGTATTTATACTCAAAGAAACAGATTTTTGCAATTTTAGAGCTGGAATTACATATGCAGCTCCAGCTTCCCCTGTCTCTAAAACCGATCCATCAGTATAGATATGAAGGTGTTGAGAATAATTTTTCTCCAAATGACAATGAACATCATTTGATAATAAATTAGCATTTTCATTCTTCTTTTCCAAACTATAATGTATGTCAAAATGAAAAACCCGTTTACAAAAACAAAAGAGAATATAATCAAAATTGTAAAATATTAACAAAACACATATCTAGAAAATGCCTACATTGCTAAATAATACTACTATATAAAGCCCTAGTGACCATGTGCCAAAAAGCGTCCAATATCCCCAAGCTGACCCAACAGCCCCATACACAAATGAGACATTTTGGGAGCGTTTACAAGAAAAAGGTAGGTGACTGGTCTAGCGAAGAAATATTAGATTGATAGAACGGATTACGAACGAAAAAGAACAAATGAGAATGACAGAAACAGTGGTAATTTAAAGCATTAAATTTCCACAAAGTGGGGATACTATTAATACAGGGGGGCGTAATCTCCTTTGGCCATGGTTTACATACCACAGCTAAACTAAAGTGGAAAGTGCCAGAAACAAAAACACACACTGCAACCATAACGTCATGTTTTCCCTTGTCCTGGAGGGCGCCACTCTGCGTCTGACGCGCATTAGCTGAGAAGGTAGCACACATTTTGCCCGCATGGTTCACAAATATCTTCTACAATTCAAAATCCCAATCTAACAGAAATCAGCGTTTTGCCAATGACGAAAATGTATCCATCAATCATCGCAAACTTGAGAAGTCTGGGAGAGCATTACAAAACATATACACCGTATTTAAACATAATAGAATTTCAATTTCTTATACTAGTATTGTGTTGCAGTTTTAAAAAGACGACGCAATACAATAGTTCGACATCAAGTTCTTTTTGACCAGTGTTCGTCAGAAGTTTACAAAAGTTAAAAAAAAATTTTTTTTAAAGAAAGCAATGCTAGTTAAATCTTAGACTGAAGTCAGGTTCAAGGGAAGCAACTCCTCAAAAGAGACTGATAATAGTTCGACCTGATTTTTGTCCTCCCGTTTGAAGAAACTGGCGTTTTCTGCATGATAAGCCGATTAAGCCTGGGCCTTTCCGGTCGAAAAATGTGTATTTTTAACGATTTTTATATTTCAGGACTAAATACTTTGAAACAGTCGGGAGGAGGAAGGTGGATGGGGTGAAGGTGGGGAAGGGAATCAGAACGAGCCAAATGTCGGTCGGTCGGGCTGTCGATCGGTCCGTTGGACGCCATATATTAAGAACCACGGAACGGATGTTGACTAAACTTCATAGGATCAAGTGGCCTGCCTTCCGCGCCATCATATTTGTTCTACCACAAAGGTCAAGGTCACTGGAGTCATTTTGTTGCTAAACACGATTTGTTCAATATCTAACAAATAAATAAATAAATAAATAAATAAATAAATAAATAAATAAATAAATAAATAAACCAACGGCTAATCTGCTTTTGTCGAGTTTTGGTATATATTTCAACTCGCTGCGAAGCACACTTCTTGCTTCACCTTAACAATGCCTGAACCAAACGCTAGTAGCCGTGTGATTAGAAGAGCGTTTCCAAGGTTGGTTTTCCTAGATCCCGGAGGACCCACAATGAGGACGCGGCCGTATTGCGTCAGCGTGTTCAGGGCGGCTGTCAGGTCTGGAATACTGACGGTTATGGCGTATTGCGTCAGCATGTTCAGGGCGGCTGTCGGGTCTGGAATACTGACGGTTATGGCGTATTGCGTCAGCATGTTCAGGGCGGCTGTCGGGTCTGGAATACTGAGGGTTATGATGTTGTCTTCGACCTCTGGCATGGAGGGTTTTTTGAAGCCCGCGATGGGCGGGGGTTGCTGTGAAGTACCCGAGGCTGTGTACAGGACAAGATGAAGGAAGAGCGACAGGAAATGAAAGAAGAGGAGGTAGAGGATGGGACATGAGGATGATTAGTAAGGGAAGAAGAAGAAGAAGATCATGATGATGACGATGATGATGATGTTGATGATGACAACGACGACGAGATGGTGTTGATGATGATAGATAATCATGAATAATTATGTTAGTCAGTCGCAGCTGCGATGTCGATGGCAATAATGAAGATAGATTAAGAGAGGGTTGGGGAAAACGGGAGAAGGGGGGGGGGGTGTAATTATAGAAGTGAACTCATAAAGACGACAAGGGCAACATAGATACAAACTTGATACTCACACTGTGGTTTGGCCGTGTTCGTTTTCAGTTGCCTTCTGGTCGGCAGGACTGCCGACAGTGTCTTTTCCATTGTCGACGTCGTCTTTTCCATTGTCGACATCGTCGCCGTGTGACACAGTAGTACATACACCAGAGACGCAGCGGGCTTCTTGGCTGGACTGCGCTGACATAACTTGCTAACTGCGCGCGCTGACCCTATCAAAACACCTCATGTCCACAATACAGTTCAGTGTCATGGCTGAATAACTTACGGCTCATTTACGATTGAGACGCGCGCGATATATCCGATCATTTTGGTTTGCAAAGCATGCAATAATAGAGTGTATTTACCCTAAATTTGATTTTGCGTTGTTGCCAATAAGGTTGATAATTGTCGTCTGTCGATATTGTTGGTAATTTTCTGGAATTACTTGTTTATTATTGATCGAAGATTCTAGACCTTACTGGGAAAGTCGAATCATATGGATTCGTAAACAATATGTGACGTAAGACAGTGCCTAAATCCGGTGACGAGTTTTATTTTGATTGGGTGTTATTGCGTCATGCTGGAATTTTCTACTTTTTTCTCGATTGCAGAGAGGCCATTTAAGTAATGCACCGTGTGCTTGTAAGGATGATGTTTGAAGTGATTTTCGGAAAGCGGTCTTGTATGCAGTTGTTGATGTTTGCTGAATATAGTCCAATCCAACAGGCTTTTTGAAAGTAAGTAAATCCTATAAAAATGAATAATATTCTAATATACTCTTTAAAGTTGTGTTTACAACTGAAGAAAAGTCCCACGGAATCGAAGGGGTATGAATATGTTTATTTTAACTTTTTAAAGCGAACTATTTTTTGATGCGAATGCACTGGGGAACCCCCATTTTTACGACCCAGATTGTTCCGCATGACGTCAGGAATGTGCGTGTGTGACAATGTCAATTGCAGTGTTGACACACAGGCTGGGAAGTCTCGTCTCTTGTAGGCCTCAACTACATACTAAACATACTATACTACGTACATATGTAGGAGGGGAAAGAAAAGACTTCAGAGCCTGTGGTTGATACATGCATATATAGTATTGGTCATATCTTATGGCTGGTTTAGGCTTGCAGGAGTCAATGGAGACAGTTTATGCAACAAATTCTGCAGTTCACATCATTGCTGGAAAGGCTTATTCTAGGGCAATTAGAGCACATTTAGAAGCAGCGTTGAGTGCAATATTTGTAAGCACTGCCTTCAACATTATTATTATTATTATTATTATTATTATTATTATTATTATTATTATTATTATTATTTAATCGTTCTTATATAGCGCTTTTCCAGCTCAAGAGCTGCTCAAGGCGCTGGTCGATACAGGATCTAACTCAAGCAGCCTGAGGCGCCAACTTGCAGCCTTTTGGCGCATCGTAATAACGCTCCAGACAACTGAGCACAATCCTGGGCTGCCAGGGATGGGGGAGAAGGACCTAGGTGCATGCTGGGTGTGTTCTTGTCACCGGCACTCACCCGTCTAGGGCATGAGCGTCAGGATCTTAAAATCCGTTATGATGGAATGTATGCAACACAGACTAGACCTCGGTTTATACTCTCATCCGAAGGAGTAGGAAACGGGAGTAAAGTGTCTTTCCAAAGGACACAACACAATGCCCCGACCTGGGCTCGAACCCGGGACCTTCAGATGCGCAAGCCAAAGCTCTACCATTAGGCCACCGTGCCTCCCTGTCATGGCTGTTGCTCCATCCTGACTCTTTGTCTAATGATTACAATCCTAGGAAGGAAAACGGTGATTGTCAAGAAGAAGAGTCACTTCTACATAATCCTGCAGATCTTGACATAACAGAGTCTGTTGGCAATGATGACTTGGATGAGGCTGCTGCTCTTTACGAATCACTGATGCAGGGCAAAACAATAGCAAGAGATGCTGCAATACATCCTGTATTAGGACGCATCAAAGCAAAGTTGGAAGATTTCAAACGACAATGTTCAAGTAGAACGAGCAAGCTATGGATTCAATATCAAGAAATGGTACACCTCCTTCGCACAGCCATACAGGCTGAGAGAACTGGAGACTTCAAGCTCCATCTATCTGCTGTTGCCAAAATGTTGCCCTATTTTGCTGCTTCAGGGCACAACCTCTACACCAAGTCGGCCAGGTTGTACATACAGCAAATGATGGAGTTGAACAAAACCCAACCAGAAGGCTATCACGATTTCATGGTAGGCCATCACGTGATGAGGAGAAGCGATCGCTATTGGGCTGGTCTGTCGTGTGATCTGGTCATTGAGCAAACTTTGATGAGGACGCTGAAGTAAATGGTAGCCTAACTAGAGGACGCGGAATGGGCGAACGACAAAGGCTTGTTTGGCTTCTCTCTATGCCTGCTTGTGCAACAGCAAACCAGTGGATGCAATCCTTGACGCAAACAGAGTTCACAACAAGTGAACAGCACAAAGATTCTTCTAAAACAAGGCAAGAGAAAGACCACAAAGACACTTTGACAGTCATCAACTATGTTTAATCAAGAAATCCGTTTTGCGCTGACATGAGTCTTAGGTCTACTGGCCAAGCAACTGACTCATCTGTCAATGCTGACCAAGCTGTTGAAATTGGTCAGCGCATTCTCCAAGGGATGACAGGTCAATCTGCAGCTGACGTGACGTTCAAGAAAAGCAATCAAGCAGTCACAATGGCGACAAAAACTGGAGTGACTATTGGCCAGGAAATGGTGCAAGTGGATCCTCAGTAATTGTTTCAAAGGTTGGTGCAAGTCGCTGGGAATGATACCAACAGGCTCGAGGAAATGTTTACTATGAACTGGCCAATGTACCTGCCTCCTTGTTTGATTCGACAGGATTCCACAGAGAAGCCAACATACTCTTGCAGGATTTCTCTGGTCTGCTGTCAATGAAACTGCATCTCAGCCAAGAGAAAATGTGAAATATATTATCGATGGTGGATTCCTTTTGCATCGCCTTCCATGGCCCAGAGGGTCGTCCTACAAAGATCTAGCAGAGATGTATGTCAGCTTTGTTGCTAGGAAACATACACTAGCTACAATCATTTTCGACGGCTATGTTGATGGCCCAAGTACCAAAGATGTTGCCCATCTTCGAAGAAACAAAGGCATGGTTGGGAGACATGTAGCCTATGATCCTGACATGATCCTTTGCGAGACGAAGGAAATGTTTTTGGCCAACTGCGAAAACAAACAGCAGTTTATTCATCTTTTGGCTGAAGCATTCGAGGCAAACAAATTTGTCACATTCCATGCAAAGGGAGATGCAGACTGTATAATTGTCGCCAAAAGCTCTAGTGTCTGCAAAAGAATCGGCCACTGTAGTTGTCGGAGAAGACACTGACTTGCTAGTTCTACTTCTGCACCATGTGGAACCAACAATGCATGATGTGTTCTTTACATCAGGTTCCTACAAGAAGACCAAGTTGTGGGACATAAAGGCAAATCAGAAGCGCCTTGGAGCAACAGTCTGTAATAACACATTTTGCCCATGCATTCTGTGGATGCGACACGACATCTCACCCCTTCAACATCTCAAAATCACTC
Organism: Oncomelania hupensis; assembly: GCA_036898135.1. NCBI lineage: Eukaryota > Metazoa > Mollusca > Gastropoda > Littorinimorpha > Pomatiopsidae > Oncomelania > Oncomelania hupensis. Next base: position 72,664,946 of record CM072516.1, read on the forward strand.
ACAGTCAAGAGGCTTGATTAAGGAGAGCTCCTGGATGAGGCTAGAGTATTCAATGATAAGATGTCAAGTCATGATGCTGTTGCAGCGGCTGGTGAGAGGGTATTAACTACTGTCTTGTTCACCTGTACAGTGGAAAACGTTCTGATATCTTGACCAAACTGCGGGTTGTCAAATATCAGCAAAAAGTGTCAGCAAGCCATACACAAATCCAAGCTAAAGTGCTCCCCCAACAGCAGCAGCAGCTGAATTCCATGCCTATAGAACATTCTACCAAGTCCAGGCCGGAGTGGCTGAGTCTAGACAGAGACCATGGTCTATCACCAGTGGATTGGGGGTGGAAGTTACAGGAGGGCCGGCTACTTCCAATCACAACTAATAAGCTAGCTGCTCCCGAGGATATTTTGAATGTTATCCGCTGCTGCTGCAAGAAAGACTGCTCCAATGGCAGATGCAGCTGCAGAATGCACGGACTTACGTGCACCACAGCTTGTGGAGAATGCCGTGGAGTCAGCTGCACAAACTCTGTGGTTCAGCTGGATGACGAGTCGGATTCTGAAGGCAGACCACTTAACTTTTATATTCTACTGGAAAACTAATCAATTGCATGGTTATTTTTTTTCTTTATTTTGTGAGTCTTTCTTTTAACTAATCCTTTTTCTCTTGTGAATTAGATAGAAGTCGAGTTTTACAATCGAGATCAAGATTTTAACGATCATCAGAATTTCGCATTTATACCCCTATGTTAATCAAATTTTAATCCACAGTCAGAACTAATATTGACACAGAAAGGGTTGAAACAGATTTTCGGACTGTATATGTCAAGAGCTTTCATTTGACATGCAACATGATATGGTTTTGAATTAAATGTTTATTTCAAGTAATCTCCCTTTGACGTTTTGAAGTGTGAAAAAACATAAACACCAAAAATCATGTCTCAGACCCCTTTTTTTAACTGGGACTTTTTATAGGTATTTCCGCATTGCTTAAAGAATATTTTTTACTGCATAGCATTTTTATAGGAATTAGTTGCTTATTTGGCTATTTATTTCATTACCGGGACTAGACTAATAAACTTGGCAATCTTACTCATGTCTTGTTGCTGAGTGAACAGGCTGCATGGATAAACGAATTCGAGTTACACTTATCAAGATTCAAGCATCGGGGATGAATCGGCTATTGGTGAATAATCGTGTAACAATTTTGGGGGTCAAGCCACGATCTACGCCATAGCCAAAGGTTTTACTGCGACAAAAATTTAAAAGCGAGTCAACGTTACGAGAGGCAGTCATCAAAGGTAGCCGCCAACGAGTTGCGCCGGGAGGGACCAACATACTGGGACTACATCCCCGAAGGATTCGGGTTGACTGCAAGGGCGTGTAGTCGCCGAAGATTTGCTTCGTGAGCGAATAACAGACCGAGACTACCTGGCAGCCGCAAGACTACGTCGTAGGACAGTCTCTGGAGCTACATCGCATTATTACAGAGCCACGGACGGACGTCGCGTCTACTTCAGCATAGGAGCGCATACATCAACACCAGCGTGGTGCAGCGGCGCATACCACATGGACAGCGAGGCTTGCGTCACCTAAGGCGACTAGTGACAAGAGTACGCGCTACTGCAGACAGCGTGTTGTTCTAGAACAATCTAGAAAGGGGCAACATAGTCAAGAACTTTCCAGAAAAAGTATCAAGATGGCTGACTTCTGGCAGAAAGGATTTGAACTGAATCTAAAAGGCAAGCAGCTGACTGAGTACGTCAAGTCTCAGGAGAAAATACAAGAAAGAGTACTCGAAGAGCAACGTCGGCGTGAAAAAAGAGAATTATAAGAGCATCGTCGGCGTGAAGAAAGAAAAATTGAACACCAAAGTCAAGAAAGAGAAGGGTAGCGTCAGCGCGAAGAAAGAGAGTACGAGCTGAAGCGTCTTGAAACTGAGCGTCAGTTCTAGCTAGAGATGGCATGTATCCAACAACAGCAGAACGCGCCACACGTTATCAGCGACCACAATACTCCAAAACTGCCAGCGTTCGTCATGGGAGGATACATGGGCATCAAGAAGACGTCGGACAGAATCCAAGTGGTGTTCTACTGGCCAGGACTTCATGCGGACGTCAGCCGTTTCTGCCGATCATGTGACATTTGCCAGAAGACCATACCTCGAAGAAGGGTCCCTAAAGTGCCTATGCAGAGGATGCTCCTGATCGACCGACCTTGCAAGAGCCTTAGACTTAATCGGCGAAATAAAACCTTCGTCATCGTGTGAAGAAGATCGTTAGTGGGTACTGACGTTAGTGGACTATGCGACTCGGTATCCAGAAGCAGTGCTTCTGAAGAAGATTGACACTGAAACCGTGGCAGAGGCGCTGGTGGACATGTTAAGCAGACTTGGAGTACCCGAAGAAATCCCGACAGATCTCGGGACACAGTTCGTCTCCGACTGCATGAAGGAAGTCAGTTAGTTAGTTAGTTATTCATTGCTTACAGAGTCCAGCGGACTGCAAAGAGCCGAATCAGGACGACAAAATGAAGACCACAACATCGCTGAAAGAGGAATCACCCCTGATTCGCATAAAAGATCTACCGAAACAACCCTAGTGGTAACACTGAAGGCACTCCACCAGCCATTCACTTTACAATAAAGGTATCCCACGCAGGGGACGTTAAAGCTATACTCTAATTTATCGAACCCCAGTTTACAAAAACAAAATAGAATACAAACATCATTATGAAATATCAACAAAACACATACAGATACATTGCCAAGTAATAACATCATAGGAAGCCCCAGTGACCACCTGGCAGAAAACGTCCAATATTCCCAAAGCTGATCCAACAGACCTCATACACAAATGAGGAGTTTTTTCCCAGAAGAATTTTCAAGAAAAAAGGTAGGTGACTGGTCTAGCGAAGAAGAATATAGTATAGAGGATTGATAGAACCGAGTAGAAATGAGAAAGAATAAAGGAGTAAGACAGCGACAGTGGGAATTTAAAGCACTAAATTTCCAGAAAACGGTGATACTATTTATACTGACACTCCCGACACCCCCACGGAGGGGGGTGGGGGGTGGGGGGTAAAGGAAGTAAACAGACTCATCCGGCATTTGACTACGACACTCTATCATTCAATGTGCAACGTGTTCGTCGAGAAGTTCAATGCTACGCTAAAGTTCATCCTGAAGAAACTGTGCAGCGAGCAGTCCAGACAATGGCATCGCTACATTAACGCCTTACTTTTCGCCTACAGAGAAGTACCGCAGGCGTCCACCGGCTTTTCTCCGTTTGAGCTGTTATACGGAAGAATCATCCGAGGGCCGATACAAATCCTGAAAAAACTGTGGACAAAAGACGTAGACACCCCAGAGATTAGTTAGTTAGTTAGTTATTCATTGCTTACAGGGTCCAGCGGACTGCAAAGAGCCGAATCAGGACCACAAAATCAAGACCACAACTTGGCTGAAAGAGGACTCACTCCTGATCCTCAAGAAAGATCTGCTGAAACAACCCTAGTGGTAACGCTGAAGGCACTTCACCAGCCGGTCACCTTACAATAAAGGTATTCCACACAAGGGACGCTGATGTCTGTCCCCTATACGCTACGTGTCCGGGGACGTTAATCTATACAAGTCAAGACGCTGAAGCTATTTTATCGACCCCCCGTTTACAAAAACAAAATAGAATACAAACATCATTATAAAATATCAATGAAACACATACATATAAAATGCCTACATTGCTAAATAATAATATCATAAGAAGCCCTAGTGACCATTTGGCAGAAATCGTCCAATATTTTCAATCTGACACAACAGACCTCATACACAAATGAGGAGTTTTGTCCTACTGACAAGATAAAGATATAAAAATAAAGGCATTCATTTTATGACCAGATCTAAAGGCTGCAGCAAGTGGTCACCTCTGGAGGCTGGAATTAGATCCCGTATCGGCCAGCTGCCCAGCAACCATTGAGCTGGAATTAGATCTCGTATCGGCCAGCTGCCGACCAACCACTGAGCTGGAATTAGATCCCGTATCGGCCAGCTGCCGACCAACCACTGAGCTGGAATTAGATCCCGTATCGGCCAGCTGTCGACCAACCACTGAGCTGGAATTAGATCCCGTATCGGCCAGCTGCCGACCAACCACTGAGCTGGAATTAGATCCCGTATCGGCCAGCTGCCGACCAACCACTGAGCTGGAATTAGATCCCGTATCGGCCAGCTGCCGACCAACCACTGAGCTGGAATTAGATCCCGTATCGGCCAGCTGCCCAGCAACCATTGAGCTGCAAAATCGCTATATATCATTTACATTTTTAAAAATAAATACCAAATAGATTTTTTTTTTCAAGTACACACCAAGCCTCCAAGCTATCATATATTAGCGAAAAAGTTCATTGGTGAAAGTGTGCTTTTTCTGTCTGATATTATTTTCAGAGCAGTAAACACACGCACACGTCAACACACATTGATTTCTGACTTTTAAGAAATGTTCTGTTTGTGTAGTTTTGTTACCGTGAAGAAAACTAAACTAAAATGTCCTACACGGTGACATTAAACTTGTGTGTGTGTGTGTAGAACCAAGGAGGTCATCCTTCATATAAAATGCCTATCATGCTAAAAAAAAATAATATCATAGGAAGCTCCAGTGACCATTTGGCAGAAAGCGTCCAATATTGACAATGGGTCCCGACAGGAAGTACTCTCCAGGATCGCACAAACAACTGCTGCCCTGACAAGGTTGAAGCCCATTTGGAAAGACAGGACCATCAGCCTACATTCCAAGGTAAGACTGCTGCGCTCCCTTGTCATCTCCATCTTCCTATACGCTTGCGGAACATGGACCCTCACAGCAGACCTCCAACGAAGAATACAAAGCATGGAGATGAGAGCTACAGAAGACTTCTGGGCATTTCCTATACCCAGCACATCACCAACGACGAAGTCCGAAAGACCATCACACAAGCCATTGGACAACACGATGACCTGCTCACAGTGGTAAACAAACGGAAACTCCGATGGTATGGCCACGTCACCAGATCCATCAGGCCTTGCAAAGACCATCATGCAAGGCACAGTGCAAGGAGGTAGAAGAAAAGAGATACCAAAAAAGAGGTGGGAGGACAACGTTCGAGAATGGACTGGTTTGACACTGAGCGCAATCATCAGGGTTGCCGAGGACAGGGAAAGATGGAGTACGCTGGTTAAACGATCATCTGTGGTGCCCCTACGATGTCCGAGTTACGGGAAAGGATAGGATAGGATAGGATAGATCTAATATTACCAAGCTGACCGAACAGACCTCATATACAAATGATGAGTTTTGGAAGAGTTTGAAAGAAAAGGGATAGGTGACTGGTCTAGGGAAGAAGATGGTATAGTTGATTGACATAACACAGTAGGAATAATAAAAAACAAAGGAGAAAGACAGCGACAGTGGGAATTTAAAGTACTAAATTTCCAGACAGTGGGAATAATAATAATAATAATAATAATAATAATAATAATAATATTAATAATAATAATAATAATAATAATAATAATAATAATGGACATTTATATAGCGCTATTACTTGTCTTTTTATAGACAAGCGCATAGCGCTTTACATGAAAGAAACAAACATGAAACAACTTACAATATTGCATTAAAAATTATACAATGAGAACAAAAATAAAACCCCACACACAAAATCAAAAAAATACATAAAAGTTAACTTTCTGCAAACAAGTAATCACAATCACAGCAAATCCACAAGCATGGCCAAAAGCAGAACCAATATGAGCTGCGGCTAGGGTCTATAGAATGAAGGATTTAGTCAGGATAGTAGAGTTCCCACCGCCGTAGCTCAATTGATAGAGCGTTCGCCTGGCACACCGATGACCCAGGTTCGAATCCCGTGGTGGGCGATATAAAATGTGGCCATTTTCACTGTCCATTTTAGCAGTATGATTGCTTTGATGGTTCAGTGTTGATTCAAGTCCCTACCCCTCTTTACCTGGGATGGTTATCCCCGTCTGCCATATCGCCAATGGTGGGTTTAGACTGTTAAACCTCAATGTTCATTCATTTCATAGTAAAGTTTGAAGAGGCGAGATTTTAGAGCTTGCTTGAATGAGGGTGTGGTCTGCTTGTGTCTGATGTTGGCTGAAAGAGTGTTCCATTGTCTGGGTGCACAATAAGTGAATGCCCGTTCTCCGTACATTTTGGTGTTGGTTTTTTTAATGCAGAGTGTGTGAGAGTCAGAAGAAGAGCGAAGAGTGCGAGAAGGGACATAGACAGACAGCAGATCTGACAGGTATGAAGGGCAGGTTCCAGAGAAGAAATTGTGGCACAATTAATGTTTTTTTAAATTAACTATATTGTCCTTGTCATGTTCCCCACATGTCACATTTCCTTGTGTAAAAATGGAAACATTAAATCATCTTGTAACTTGTATATTGAGAGTTGTTTTCATTCCTGTTAACATTCATACTTGTGTAAAGACGTAAAATTAAGCCTATCCTATCCCCCTATGCTGACTGTGCCTACATTACATTACATGATTATTGCTTAAGGTCCAGTGGACTCTTCCGAGCCAAATCAGGACCGGACAACCCCTGATCCACATAAAAGATCTGCTGAAACAACCTTAGTGGTAAAACTGAAAGCTCTCCACCAGCCAGTCATTTTACAATAAAGACATCCTACGCAGGGGACGCTGAGGCTGTACTCTAATTTATCGAACGCCCGTTTACAAAAACAAAATAGAATACAAACATCATTATAAATTATCAACAAAACACATACATATAAAATGCCTACATTGCTAAATACTAACATCATAGGAAGCCCTAGTGACCACTTGGCAGAAAGCGTCTAATATTCCCAAGCTGATCCAACAGACCTCATACACAAATAAGGAGTCTCATCCCGGAAGTGTTTTCAAGAAAAAAGGTAGATGACTGGTCTAGCGAAGAAGAAGATAGTATAGCAGATTGATAGAACAGAGCAGGAATGAGAAAGAGAAAATGAGAAAGACCGCGACAGTGTGTATTTAAAGCACTAAATTTCCAGAAAGTGGGGATACTATTTATACTGAAACCCCCGGCACTCCAACGGGGGTTGACTGTGCCTTCATGAGGCTTCCAGGAAGATATTGAAGAGTGTTGGAGAGAGTAGGTATCATTAACTCACACTGATTGTTGTTCTGAACTAGTTCCAAATGGTGCTGTTGTGGAGGACTGAACTGGTAGCCTTGTCATACAGGCTTTTGATAATTTCTGATTGTGTTTCATACTTTTTCTGAGAGCAGAGACTTAAATGGTATTTTTGTTGTTTTAAGTTTCGTTATATTGTCGATTCTCCATGAATAAAATTGTTATAATTGTTATTCAAAGTGATAGCGACAATACTGTGAACGTTTTCATATCTTTTTAATATTATAGTTCCTGCTCACAAGTTATTAGTTATTCATTGCTTACAGGGTCCAGCAGACTGCAAAGAACTGAATCAGGACCACAACTTGGTTGAAAGAGGACTCACTTTTGATCTGTATAAAAGATCTGCTGAAACAACCCTAGTGGTAACACTGAAGGCACTCCATCTGTTTTCAATTGCCAACTATTACAATGAATTATGGACTTATATATTTCCAGTTACTTTTGATTTTCCTACACAACACTCTGTTCTCACTCATCTGCACATTACTTTCACACCAAAAACTACACATACACTAGCACTACACACAAATAAAACACAATTTATAATACAATGTTCTTTTTTTCCATCTTTAAAAAAAATAAAAAATTCATAACGAAATAGAACTCTTGATCAGAATGGTAGGTTAACGATTTCTCTAATCATATACTTCAAAATCAGGTGAATTTTAACACATGTACCCAAGTGTAAGTCTTACCTCTTTCAGCAATGCAGTTAAAAGAAAATGACTGAATTTAATTCGTGCATAATCAGCCATAGACAGTAATAAAATCATACATCCATTTGTTGCAACTAAAAACCATGCATCCCAATTTATTAACCATTCTTAAAATATTTTTTTGTCATAAAAACGTTTACAGATATACAATTAACAGCAATGAAGTTCCAGAGAAAATGAAATGCAGAAATATAGTCCCTTAGTTTTCAGTCAAAAAGACACAGTTCAAGAGTAATGAATTGGGGAAGAAAATGCCATCTTAGATTTTGGACTAGTGGAATCCACCACCTTCTTTCCTAAGAGACATGACAGTAGTTGTCTGACTCCACTCTTTGAAATTGGTAGGTGCTATTATAGTTTTTTAAAACATTTATTACGAATGGTATCATTCCCCTTTATCTATCAATCCCCAGATCTACAGAAGCACTGAGAAAGACCTTAAACGAAATTCACACGTCCTTCCTTGCAATAATTAGAAATGTGTCCGTTACTTCTGTGCACATTTATTCATGACACAAGAACTGTACAAATACTGTTTGTTGCATCCTGCAAATCAAAACCTGACCAAATATTTCACATAGTCTGTGCATTTGCAGCTACAGGAAACTTGTTCTTTTAAATGTACAATTCAATGCACCTCTTTGACATAACGCTTTTAACATTAACAAATAATTTTCTCTCCCAAGATGTAAATAACCAATTTTAACAAGAAAAGGGACATACATTTTATGCATAACAACAATGCAAACAAAATCCTGACATTTCACATGAAAAGGAACTATGCATTAAAAACAAAATACAAAATAATCAAGAATAAGAATAAACAAGGATCAAAACCGAAAAAAAACAGAACGAAATAACTGTCACAGATCTCTGAATTTTATATACAACTTAAAATGTAAAGACCAAATTTATCACCTATTATTTCTGTTAATGTGATGTGAGATTATATTCATGACCACTAATATTTCATCCCTTAAATTCAAAAAACAAGAAAAAAGCAGGCAACACATTCCTTAGCAAACCTATTTACAATATTTTACAGAAAAAGGAAAGGGTTTACAATGGATGGAGTTTTTAAAACCTAAAACTAAAAGGTTGCATCGAGGCTCAAAGAAATACTGGCCATGAATGAGATAACCTAGACCTTCACAAGGCTAAGAACACTTATGCATGATTATATAAACTAAAAAAAAGCTGTATTATGTTGAAAAGCAGTGCTAACCTTGACTTTGAGATGAACTTGACATTGACATCACCTTTAATGCTCTGTCTGATCCTTCAGTCTATCAGGTTGTTGGGGAGACATAAAGATGCTGTCGTGGACAGTTTTGACCACTTCAGTCTGTTGCTGTTGTCAGTTGTGATTCTTTTAATGCTCATAAATGACGAAATAAAACCCACGGGTATAATATTTACAGAACCATTCCAAAGACAAATTTTTACCTTGACCTTCAAAGGTAAGCAAGCAGCAATGTGACGTGTGTGAAAGATCAATCTATGTTTCCACATACAAGTTTGGACTTCGTATCTCTCTATTTTTAGGATCAATGTCACTTTAAAGTATGCATAATGCTCCTGACTTGGATGATCTAACTCCACCGACAATGACATGATTGATTGATTGATTGATTGATTTATTGTTGCTTTAGGTCCAGCGGACTCTTCCGAGCCAAATCAGGACCGGACAACCCCCGATCCGCATAAAAGATCTGCCGAAACAACCCTAGTGGGAAAATTGAATGCCCTCCACCGGCCAGTCACTTTACAATAAAGACATCCCACGCGGGGGACGGCTGAGGGTTGACCTCAACTACGCGAACACCCCGGTTACAAAAACAAAATAGAATACAACCATCATTATAAATCATCAACAAAACACATACATATAAAATGCCTATAGTGCGAAATAATACAATCATAGGAAGCCCTAGTGACCACCTGGCAGAAAGCGTCTAATATTCCCAAGCTGATCCAACAGACCTCATACACAAATAAGGAGTCTCACCCCGGAAGAGTTTTCAAGAAAAAAGGTAGATGACTGGTCTAGCGAAGAAGAAGATAGTATAGCAGATTGATAGAACAGAGCAGGAATGAGAAAGAGAAAATGAGAAAGACCGCGACAGTGTGTATTTAAAGCACTAAATTTCCAGAAAGTGGGGATACTATTTATACTGAAACCCCCGGCACTCCAACGGGGGTTGACTGTGCCTTCATGAGGCTTCCAGGAAGATATTGAAGAGTGTTGGAGAGAGTATAAAAGAAAATGACTATAGTGCGAAATAATACAATCATAGGAAGCCCTAGTGACCACCCAGCAGAAAGCGTCCAACACTCCCAAGCTGATCCAACAGACCTCATACACAAACAAGGAGTCTTGTCCAGGAAGAGTTTTCAAGAAAAAAGGTAGGTCATTGATCTAGCGAAGAAGAAGATAGTATAGCAGAGTGATAGGACAGATCAGGAATGGGAAAGAGCAAATGATGAAGACAGCGACAGTGGGAATTTAAAGCACTAAATTTCCAGAAAGTGGGGATACTATTTATACTGAAACCCCCGGCACTCCAACGGGGGGAACTGTTGCCGCAGTGAATTAGTCATGCCTACAAAGGCAAGACAGGTTTTCAACTGGGGCTTTCACTGTTCCCTTTATAGGTTAGAACAATCTACAGTGACAAGATTGCTCATGACCCCAAGGGGTCGACAATGACATTGGATCGAGCAAGTTTCATCAAAATTACATTACAGGATGATGTCCATGTCCATATTATCAATCACAAATCGCCATTAGCCCATGAAAAATAACTAGATTAAATTTTGAACCTCTGACCTTAAAGTGAGGTCATTCAATCCATGACAGTTTTCATGCTCATATCATTCTACCATGATACATGAAATAGGTTCCAAATAATAAACAACGCTTAATTAAGTTTTTGCACAAAATTTTAGCACAAAGACAGATTGACATCATTCTTAGCTATGCAGAAATGAACTTGTACGGATATGCAAGAATCTGGATTACACAAAAATAATGTTGCATACGCACACTTTGACATAATAATTAAACTGCAACAATGAAATAAAAATAAGAAAAAAAGAGTGGAGACTAGGGAGGGATAAGCACAGTTGGTCAGAGCATGGGTCAAGAGGGCCAGAGACGGACATAAAGCAGGCGAGAAAAAGGTGCACAGAAATGAAACAAGATCCTGGTGTACCGATTCTGAGATGGACATTTGATCGATGGTAGCATAAATTATGGACGGTCAAAATAACTTAAGTCCTACAAAATCAAAAGCCAAACATGTCTATCAAATAATAATGGCTAATGTAAATAAAAGAAAGTATTTGGTATATACAATCATTGTAACAAAAAAAGAGAAGATAAATGTCAAATTCTAGTCTGAGTAAATACTATACAACAGCCCCTCCCAAAAAAACATTTAAAACTCAACTATAAAGACTATGATATATACATTAAAAAAAAATACAACAGGGAAAAATAGAATAACCACCACACGCACACAAAAATGTTGTGTGTGGTTTGTATTAGGATATAACACTTCATCTTAACAAGATAAATGCAACAGAACTGCAAATTAAAATAAAAGTAATACATATATAACACATGTTAAGGCTCGCAGCAGCTCTTCCCCCAAGCATTGACTCATGTATTTTGCCCTTAAACAGTGTAGAAAATCATACACAACACTTTAGCTGTTACTGCACTAGACACATACTTCAAACTATCTAACAAGCCCACAACCGAGTATCCAAACATCAAAACATGTTCAAAACAAACATTCAATGTCAAATACATTTGTGTGCTACAAAGCCTAACAAAATGTTTTGTGTAAGCAAACACAACGCCAACATAAAATACAGACAAAACAAATATGGGCAATATCAATGAGGACAAAAAAAATATCACAGCTTAATTGTTTGGTACATGCAAGAGAATGGACTGTGTGTGCTTTGCACCATGATATCAGCTGACAGTGATTGGTAAAGCACCCAAAAGAAATTCTGCCTTGCTGTACATTACTGCGAAGAATGGCAACATGGATTGAAATTGTTATGACAAGCTATAAAAGACATCAGTAACTCTGTGCACAAGACAAACGTCGTTCTTTCAACAAATACCAAATGTACCATACAATGTTAAACCAGCACCTTCATGGCTAAATTCTTAAAGAAAAACAGATTACAATTTTATTAACTTTATTAGTGGATTTTTCACTTCAAGTCACATCAGTACAAGGAGTGTAGATGCCTGAGTGTGTTTGGAACTGTTCATAGAAAAACGGCCGATATATATTTCCTATCCTACATTATTATTTTTATTATTATTACTATTCTTATATTATTTTTCTAAGGAGATTTTATCATTGAAGAGTAGTTAAGGTAATGTCTGAGACCAAATAGGTAAACAAATAGATGGAATAAATGATATAATCATATGATCTATGACTTACCAGAAATAAGGAACTATGGCAAAGACCATATGACTAACATGTTCTTTATGGAACTTGCAATAGTCTACATGAAAATGAGTGCTCATAAAATTTGAAGCAAAACGGTGGTATCAAAATGCAAATACAGATTTTGATCATAACCTTGACCTTCAAAATAAACGTAAAAATGTCACATATATGAAAGATCAAGCTATAATCCCTGTCTACAAGTAGTCTGAACTTTTTATCTCTCATTGTTTAGGGTCAAGGTCATTTTAAAGTATGAACTGACTTCAGACAGCTCCAGTGACCCTGACCAAATGTGTGCGGTATGTGTGTCGCTGTAATATCTACCACACCTCAAACAAATGAGTTCAATATCAATAACTTACAGAAAAAAGTACATTTCGTAAAAAAAAAAAATTGGGTTTTTTTTTGTTGTTGTGTTTTTTAAAACATTTCTTGATTTTGGATCTTGAGGGGGAATTTGTTCATTCAATGAAAACATCCTAACAAGTTCAGTTGTGATAGATGTAATAGGTTCTGAGTACTTAGCCATTTTACCTTTTGCACAGACGTACAAACGAAAAAAAAAATTTTTCTTTTTTTTTACAAAATAATTTTTGGATTATTCAAGAATCACTGTGCACAGATTGGCTAAAATCTGGAATTTTGGGGGTGGATGGCGAGTACATAGATTCACATTGCGGCACGAGTGCGAGTCATTACATTACATTACATTATTATTGCTTTAGGTCCAGCGGACTCTTCCGAGCCAAATCAGGACCGGACAACCCCCGATCCGCATAAAAGATCTGCTGAAACAACCCTAGTGGTAAAACCGAAAAGCTCTCCACCAGCAAGTCACTTTACAATAAAGACATCCCACGCAGGGGACGGCTGAGGCTTCACCCCAACATATCGAACCCCCGTTTACAAAAACAAAATAGAATACAAACATCATTATAAATTATCAACAAAACACATACATATAAAATGCCTACAATGCTAAATAATAACATCATAGGAAGCCCTAGTGACCACCTGGCAGAAAGCGTCCAATATTCCCAAGCTGATCCAACAGACCTCATACACAAATAAGGAGTCTTATCCCGGAAGAGTTTTCAAGAAAAAAGGTAGGAGACTGGGCTAGCGAAGAAGACGATAGTATAGCAGATTGATACAACAGAGCAGGAATGAGAAAGAGCAAATGAGAAAGACAGCGACAGTGGGAATTTAAAGCACTAAATTTCCAGAAAGTGGGGATACTATTTATACTGAAACCCCCGGCACACCAACGGGGATACGCGTGCGAGTCAAAAATCATAACTTCTGCAAATGTAGAATATACACAGCGCAAATAATTCCATTCCCACCTCTTTCCATGATTAATACTCCTGAAAAGTAACCTTCCCCACACAATTTCTCGCTCTGGCAAGCAAAACAGATTTCTTTCTAACAAGAAGTACATTTTGGCAAGTAAACACAATATCCTTGTAAGTAACAACAAGACATTGCATTACAGCTCCCACTGTAATTAGACAGCATGCCAGTTTGGGGGGAGGGGGGGGGTGATTCTGAATTGTAATCTAAAATAACATATTTACTTGGAAATAGCGCCGACGTTTGTTACAAATCAAGACAAACTGATGGTACTAAACCTACTAAATGACTGGTACATCAAATGCAAACATACTTTTAAAAGGGTGGAGCAGCAGCATAGTGATTTGGGCACACACTACAAATATTTGTTAAGCAATGTCCAGCATGTTTACTACTTCCATGGGTAACCATACTTGGGAGGCTACCACCAAGTGACGCAAAAAGCGCACAACACACCTTAGACCACCCAGCTGTGAATGGCAAAATGGGTACACCCCCGCGTCTTTTTAAAATCCGGGGAAGGTAAGATAGCAAGGGAGAAGGGCACCACCCTCATTAAGCTGGCCCAAAGAAAAGAGAGGCCCTGAAAAAGTCCCAATCCCCAATGACCAAAAGGTTATGGGAACACTTTTACCTTCTATCAAAAACTTCGATTACTATTTGAATAGCAGCTATACTACAACGCACCATACTGTGAAATGTGGGATCACACTTACATCATGGAACACACTGAAAAAAAAAAAAAAACTAAATATAAAAACAAACGGTATGTTATGTTAAAATTATTTCTATACAGTGACACTCTCACATTACAGTACCGAGAACCACAGTTACGTAAGAAGAGTTAAAAGCAAATTCAAAACAAAAATTCTAAAGTGCAAATAAAATTAAACTCTTGTCATTTGCATAGTCAGTTAAGTCTGTAAATGTTCAGAAAATATTCTAGGGAGCGTTAATATTGGAAAGATACAATAAATCAATTCACATATTTATCAACAATGTGACTAAGATGACTAATGGAAATATTGCAAAAACATTTGTTCACCTTTGGGAAATAAATAACCAAGGCACCAGAGAAAAGAGAAAAACAGAAGACGAAACAGCAGAAGCAGAAGAAGAAAAAGAAGAAATAGAAGAACAAGAAGAAGACGATGAAATGAACATAAATGCAAAAAGAACTCCATAGTTCATGATTGTTTGAAAGACAGAAACTTATTCTTTAATTTCCATAACAGTGTTCTTTCTTCCACAAAACACAAGCATGTCAGCCAGATAGCATCTTTAGAAGATGATAAAAAGTTTGGCAGATAAAAAAAAAGGTTTGTTTTTAATAACACAATGAGCACTGGCAATCCTAAAATGAAAGCAAGCTCACGATGAAAGTTCTTTGGGAAAGGGCAATGTAGGATGTTTTTGAGCACGTTCGTGTGTGGGTACTTTTCCATCACCCCATACATTCTGGATGGAGGAATTGCAAACATATGTCTGTATAGAAAAGAGAATCACAAATTGTATTGTAAGCATCATCACTATTATTCACAAGTGAAGAACTAAAGAAACTACAAGCGCAAAGTCCATATGACTCACATGCTCCTTATGGAACTTGCAATATTTTACATGAAAATGAGTGCCCAGAAGAAGAAAAAACATTGTGGCATTAAAATGCAAGTAATACTGACTTTGATCTTTCTATGCTCTTGACCTTGAGAGGACATTGACCTCTGGCTCCAAATACATTCATGTACTATAAAATAAAGTACAACAAAAGTTGTATTATGCCCCAAAAATGGTGACCGTGGGATAACCTTGACCTTCAGTGACCTTGGGATGACTCTGACCCTCCTGTGATCTCTCACGCACGTCTGATAAAAAATATCAATGTGGTTTCATATTTTGGGTTAAATAAACAGCCATTCCACTGTACGACAAACTATTTTTTGTATATTTTTGCAAAACTTAAAATGACCTTGACATTCAAGATCAACGCAAAAATGGAACATATATATATGAAAGATCAATCTATCATCTCTAAAAAACAAAACGTTTGGACTTGATATCTCTCATAGTTTAGTGTCAAGGCCACTTCAAAGTATACTGACTTTGGACAGCTCCAGTGACCTTGACCCTAGAGTGAGGTTGACCAAATTTGCAAAGTATGTGTGTCTAAATGACATCTGTCATGCGTCAAAGAATCATAAGTTCAATTTTAATAACGTAGATAAACTATGAAATTTTGTGAATTTAAAAACCAACTAATATTTGATGATCCTGTGGCCCTGAAGTGAAGTCATTCATTCACTGATCATTAATGAGGTCTCATGGGTATACCCATTTTACCAAGTTTGGTTATGACAGTTGAAGTAGGTTTTGAGTACTGAGCCACTTCAATGTATTTTGCCACAGGAGAAGGACTTTTTCCTCTAAATCATTTTTGGATTCTTTAGGACTCGTCTCGCATAGATTTGCAAACATCAAGAAATTTTTTTTTTTTTTTTTTTTGGGGGGGGGGGGGGGGGGGGGGGGGTAAGTATGCTAAGTCAAAAACTGTGTGGAATTTTATCTAAAATTCATAAATAATAAATACAGATTAATGAAATTTTACCCCGCCCTTGACCTCTAGTTCTGGGGCAGTGAAATCATAATACTTTTTCCACACTTTTTCATCGATATATGCACACTTGGCAAAACATACCTTGGAAAATAGGCCCTTAGCTGTGTCAAAATTAATATTGAACGTCGAACAGTGATGTATCAAATTACATTCATCAGACATTAGTCAGTTCTGTATCAAATTATACTCATCTGACATTTGTCCCTATAGTTTAGTGGGAGCTTCACAAAACAAATTTCCCGTCTATTGGTATTCACTGAGGAAGGCAACCTAATCAATTTGAAAAGGTGCAGTTTTTGTGCTTAATTTTCTTTAATAAATTAACTAAATATGTTTTCTTTATTGACTGACTGTCTAAATGTCATTGAAATAAATTGTTCCATCAGAAAATGTAGGTGTGACTGACTATGGAATCATATAAACTAACAATGCAAATGAAAGGGTCAGTCATAATACATTTTGATCACATAACTGAGGTGAGGCTAGAATTTAATTTTGTTACACCTACTTTATACACAAATTATATATATCTCTCTCTCCCTCTCTCTCCACACACACACACACAGATCACTTACACAAAGACCTTGATATATAAAGACATGCCATGACAGGGTTCATACTCAAATTGTTGTAAAAAATTCAAGGAGTTTTCAAGGAGATTTCAAGGAGTTTTTTAAAAAATTCAAGGAGTTTTTAAAAATAGTAAACGCACATAATAATTGATAAATAGTCAAAATAAATGATAAATCTTTTACCCAGTGATATCCATAAATTGTTTGCAGTCATGAATCTGATGGTGATACTGATGTTGATATTGATTATGAAATCTACACACATAAATATTGCATGTCGATGAAAATACAGTTATGATGATGATGCAGCTACGGAGTCTATACACAAATAATAATTGTGAAACATGTTGTCCTTAGATACAAGTTAGAGAACTGTAAAAAGTCAGAAAGAGGTACCACCACCGGCTAATATTAATACAGATAAATGAATTTTCAGTTATTTTAGTTTTTCCATCCCTTCATCAATCTGACGGGAAATCTTCTCCAGCTGGATCTTTATTTCCTTAGATTTGCTCCTCAGCGCATTTGACTGGATTAAACACACAATTGCCTCCAGGCATTTTTACCGATTCATTCAGCAAACGAAGGATGTATGGAAACAGACAAATGAGCGTGCGCGCGCGACAGCAAGGGAATGAACAATTTCCTGTGGAGGTTACTTCCCTTATCATTAGCAGACGACAAAAGTTACGATCGTAGAACAGTTGACAACACAAATAATATTATAATTTTTGTTTTATAAATTTTTATTTTTCAATGTTTTTTTTGTGAAAATTTGACAATAAAATCTCTAGGTCAAGCAATGGATAGATACACTGGTTGAAATTTCAAGGAGTTTTCAAGGAGCTGAGGCAATTTGGCATTTTTCAAGGAGATTCAAGGGCCCTTGAACAAGACATCGAAAATTCAAGGAGATTCAAGGAGGTTCAAGGAGCGTACGAACCCTGCATGAGGCCCACTTCCGGGAGTTCGCTACTTTCGATATTAGAGCAGCGCCACCTAGAGAAATAACTGTCGTCACTTGGGAAAATGCCGCGTGCTAAGAAGAAAGTACGACAAGGTGGCACACATTGTGGGGTGGTGCTCATAGAAAAACAAACACACACACACACACCTACACACACACAAAAATAGAACTGCTCAGGTCTTGATGTCTCAAGCCAGTAATCTTTGAGTACAGATTTGCGATACTTGACAAGCTGTTTCCATCAGATAAAGACAAACTTCGAAACCAGCAAATAAAAGAAAATTTCTATAAATGACTGATAAAATCGACTAAGTATATCTGAGCTAACAGAAAAACTATTGAGATGGCGGAGAAGATGCACTCTCTCTGTATACGTTTTACAGGACATTCTGTGTTTACATTACATTTCAGTTTGTTATCAAATATAGTACCCAAAGAGTTAAAACTCTAGAATTTCTACAGGCTTATTTAAACATTTATAGCAAGTAAAGATAATATACCAGATAAAATAATATGATAGCAGGGGCATGCTGAACTTATCAAAGTAGGAAAGTAGAATGCAAACTTACTTCTTTTGTTTATTAGCATGAGATCAGCTTGACTGTTTTAAAGTAATATATATTTTAATATAAAAAAACTACTTTTATTTATTTATTTATTTTTTTTTAAATTACGCAGAACAAAGAAAACAGAGCTTTTGCATCGACTGTAGACCTTGCCGACACAGTTGTTCATTGAACGCGTATTACCTCCCTTGACATAGAAACAGGACTACCGCTAGGATCGCTGTTTTACATATAAACTCTGTTGAGGTAGGCCTCATGGCATGTCTTTATATATCAAGGTCTTTGACTTACATAAACTGCCTCAACTATGATTCCCAAAGATGACAATCATTGCTAATTTGAGACAGTTGGATTCTAACCGCCATAACTTTATAACAACAAACACACTCAAAAAGAAACAAAATAAAGTTTATTGTGAAAAATGGTGAAGCAGTTTTTAAAGTCAAACCCGATAATAAATAGTTATGATGCCGATTTGTGACCACACAAGAAAATGTTGATGAGCAGCATTGATGTGAGCAGTTTGTCACTGGTGCAACGTGACAGCATGATGCCTTCTATACAGCAGAGAAATAATGCACAGAGTTTATAGGGCATCAGCTGGAACACTGACACACTCCAAATGCAGTACAGGCTAATGATGTAATGCATACCACTCAATGATGCAATGTACTAGGCTTCATGAGTAAATGCAGAACGTCCCCTATGGTGCAATGAAGTACTGGGCAATAATGCCATGCAGGCAGTTGCTTCTCAGGATGCTTGAAGCTAGCACAGCTACTTGCGCTTGCCTTGTTTTGGCTTTATGTTCTTGCTGAGTGTCTCTTCCTCTTGCATCTCTTGGCGGAAATTCTGAACTTTCTCTGCACAAATCATGGAAAACTAAAGTGTATTTAATAATGCACAAGGTAAGAGGGGGGCGACTGCTGGAGCCTTGAAGTCAAATGTTCAAATGTTGAGGTGGTAAAAAGGTCTAATGGCGAAAAAAGAGGCAGAGCATCCTGTCTAGGACGCTTTAACGGCCGACTGATAGATTTTGAAGATTTGTGTGGACTAGGTAAATTTTGATCTGTGTTCTCGTTTCCCCACCCACTACCAACCAATCAACCTCATTATTTGTCATCTTAATAATAATAATAATAATAATTAACATTTGTACAACGCCCTTCCTCACTAAAAGAACTTTACAAAAAGAAAGAATAAATTAATAAAAATAAAACAAATAAGTACATGAATAAATAAATAAATAAAGCGAAAGCGAAACATTAAAAAACAAATCAGAAACACACACAGACATGATCTTACACTCTCCCACCCCCCACTCCCCTCTAATTTAAGTTCTTTTTTGGACATCATTCTTCAGATTCAGCAACCACCATTACCTATCCATTAGCTGTTAGCTCACTTATCAATTATACATCTTAATTACTTGGTGAACACTCTCATGTCTATAATTACAATTTTTGCAATTTATTGAACACTGATCAACATGTACACAGTCTTCAAAATCTATCAGTTGGCCTTTTAAGGCTCGACGCTCTGCCTCTTTTCACTATACCTATTTAATACTGAACAGAAAACTCCATATTTAATAAATAAAAGAAATAACATTTAAAAGAGACAAATACTAAACTACAGAAAATACAGATTTGTAAACATGCACACACAAAACCCACCTCGCAAACTGGTTAAGGCTTGGATCTTCTGAGCCAGTAGTGCATCAAGCTGCTTAGCGTAAGCTGCAACATATAAGGTAACTCACAGCAGTGAATGTAACCCACCCACATAGTGAAAATCATTACCCTAAGTTCAATAATGGTGCTGGATGCAGTAAATCTATTTGCTTTCGTTTCCATTTTCTAATAGCGACTTACCCTTACACCACAAGTTTGAGTGAGGAATGTGTGTCCTTTATCAGACATGGGACAAGGGAATTGTGAAAAATACTGAAACTGAAGGCGCGAAGCGCTGAGCCGACGGCGCAAAGCGCCAAGCAAGCCCCCCCCCCCTGGAAAATTTTTTTAAAAGGGGAAGCCAAATGGTGCTATCTGATGCAATCTGAGCAGGACAATTAACTTTCTAGGCTGTTCATTGAAACAGCTACAGTACAAAACAAAAGTTAATTTTTTTGAAGTACTCGCCCAAAATCACATGTCTGTTTTAGATTGATCTCTGCCATCAATAGTTGTGTGCTGGGTGTGCAAATACCAAATAAATTGTACATAGAAAAGTCTGTTCATTTTGTGACTGTTTATTCTTCATTTCATTGACACTCTGGGAAGTTTGTTGAAGAAATCCCTCAGGTCACCACTGGAAACCTGCCTTTTCTTTGCTGGGGCCGGCACCACATTAGCTTCACTCACGGGCACAGATGACGATCTTTTGTTGGTGGGAGTCTGCATCACCTTCGTGGCGGAAGATGAGGCCACCTTGGGAATACAAAACCCCCGAGACACACCATTAGCAGTGACGTCTCGAAGCAGTGGCCACAGCTGATGTGGAGGGTGTGGGAGTCTGCAGCTTCTTTTTAGAAGAAGAGGCTACCTTGCGGCTCCATGATTTCCGAGCTAAAGCAATGTGGGATGGTCTACGACTTCGGCCATCAACTGGAACCGCAGCATGATGAGGTACAACACGGGTTGATCTCCAGGGAGTTTCAGTGGCTGCCGAATCTTTGGGTTTCTCTTTCAGGCTGAGGGCTTCAGAGAGAGCTTGGAGTCTTGCATTGTTGCGTGAACGGACAGCTCTCCAGTGGGCAATCCTGGCAGTCTTTTCTGCTTCTGCAAGTTTTGCCTTGGCTTCCTGCTTGCTGACCAGCTTCTGCTTCTTCAGAGACAAAGCGACTCTCTCCTTTTCAATCCTGTCTTGTTCCGCTTCCTGCTCTATCTTGCACTTTCCTCTAGCACCTCTCATGTTCTTGCACAAGGTGCGATTCACAGGCGAGTACAGTTTGTCTTTTCTGGCTTCTCCAGGCACGTTGATGTTTGCGATGGAATCGCCGATCAACTGTGATCTCTCCTTGCCCTTGTATTTCACTACAACTCTCTCCGACAGCCATTGCGCTTTCCATTTGTTTTTCACACTGTCAACCTTGTCGATGTTCGCGGACTCACCACTTTCATTTTCCGTCAACACTCGATAAGAGTAAGTCGCCATTTTGACTGCTTCGACTTCACGACTGCACAAGCGCTCAGAGAATCCGAAAACGAGTATTTTCAGCTTCAGCAAAGATCGGCAATGATCGTGACCAATCAAAACGCGCGCAAAGTTTGGATAAATGACGTCGCAGTACTTCGTGAAACATGACGGAACGACCCGACAACCGAACTCGCGAAGGCGCCAAAGCTCACCCTCCCCCCCCCCCCTCTCCCCCTTCAATTTTCTCTTCGGATTTGGGTCGATCTCAGAAATGACCAATTGACTTTTAAAAAATACGGAAATCAGTATAAATACGGATCAGTCCCATGTCTGTTTATGTATGTAGGAGTGTTTTAAATGTGAGCATGCATGTTGTTTACAGATCATTGTGCTTTGAGACCGTTTTAGAAATAAGATGTACATAGCATCCAATATCATTTTTACATCAATCAGGGTGGAGAACAACTGAATCAAGAAATCTGAAATCCGGCCGGGGCCCAGGGGCCAAGCCCCGGTATTCGCCCTCTGGAAGAAAATGAATTTATGCAATTTTGAAAGTAATTTAGGGCCTCTCCTGAAAGCAAAAAGCAAACATGAATAGAAACAAAAAAAAAAAGAATGTTTTATGCACATGTCTTTCAAAAAAGTTAAGAATCTTGATTTGTAGGCCTAACAAAGTTTGAGGTCCACCACTGTTACACACAAACTCCACATTTCCAATTTTACTGGGCACACCTTTGTCTATTTTTAAGCTGTAAACAGACAAGAATTTTTATAATTTTAGAGATATTTAAGGGTACGTTAGTAAAAACACCACATCTTAGGTATTAGTGACTAGTCTATAGATTTAAATGAAATAAAATTCAAAATGAACAGAAATAAATTCTATTTTGATTATCTACCTTTTTATACTTCTCTTGTCATGTCTTGTTTTTTATTACTCCATGTGTATATAAAAAAAAAGTTTTAAAAAGTCCAAACAAGCCCCCTCTTCTTCACTTTCATGCCAGTCTGAAAGATCGTATGCATGCACACTACTGACACTAATTGTCTAATGTCAGTACCGATCTCTTCCTCCGACTCCAAGTCCATTTCTCTCACTTTAAGCCTGTAAACTCCCCTTCATCAGTCGAAGAATCCAAACCATCCATTTTAGAAACACACACAAGAAAATTTGAAAAAAAAATTCGAAAAAACGAACGAATCACAGAGAAAACTTGTGGAAATGCAGTCGAATGTTATCACAACAGAATAAACCGGAAGTCAATTGCCGGAAGTCTCGCAATCTTTCAAACAACGCGAGAATATAACCACATGGTTGATACGGACGCTTTTGGACGTTTTGCCTGTTTTGACCTTCGGCCGCTTTTGGCCGTTATGCCCAGTAAAGGGTAGCCCCTTAGCTTCTCACACTCGGAACTCAATATTTTTTTCGCAGAAATGCAAATGCCTTCCGCGGAAAATTCTCCACCCTGATCAATGTTCCCCACGTGTCTGCCAATTTTGGGTGCAATATTTGACCGCATACATGCATGCTCTGACTAAACTGAAAATATTCCCGATTGGAAAAATGCTTTGCGAAGTGCCTACCTTCCACATCATAGTCCACAGTGTCCGTCAGCTTCATCAGTCTCTTGTCCTCTTGCAGCCACTTCTGGCTTTGCTGAAAGCCCAAACACAAAACAAAACTTCAAGATATTAACCACCCATGATTTAGAAATCTGTCATTTAGTTTTTTTATTTTAGAACTGTATCAGAGAAAACATTACTTATTAATCTTCCTCCCTCTCGCTTTCTATCACACAACACAATCTGTGTCAACCCACAAGCTGGCTGCATTCAAAATATCTACATAGTGAAGCCGTTTGGATAATTTAAAGGTTGCATATATTCAAGTCGATCTCAGGTTGCTTTCAAATGATCTGAATTAATTAATTTAATTTAAATAATTTAATCACTTTTTATATAGCGCTTTATCAACTCAAGAGCCGCTCAAAGCGCTGGCCGATACAGGATCTAACTCAAACGGCCCGAGACGCCCACCCGCAGCATTTGGGCGCATGGTCTGACGCCCGGACAACTGAGCACAATTCTGGGCAGCCAGGGATGGGGGAGAAGGACCAAGTGCATGCTGGGTGTTTTCTTGTCAAAATGTATTAAGTGCAGTGGTGTTCCTAGGATTATAGGGCAATAGGACAAAATGTCCTAAATCATAAAACTAATCGGACATCATGTCCTGACTATATAAAAGCAATAGGACATTCAGATTGTGAAGCGAACCGATTAATGGTGCTTCTTTAGAAGACAGTGACTGAGAATAAATATGAATAAAGTAAAACAAAAACTCTGTTGTGTAAACAGTTAGTCTAGCATTGTCCACTATTCAAACTCGTTTTAACGGCTTTGACACTCCAGTTTGTACAGATGTTTCTTGCAGTGATCGCTCTAGTCTATTTATTTATTTAATCGGTTTATAGTCCCCTCTCTTCCCGTTAAGGATTTTCAGAGAGGAGACTTATATTACGCTCTAGTCATAATACTATCAGACAATGATCGCTAATTTCGCAATAGAATCGGACATTTGACGGGACACAGGTGTTTGCATTCGGTCATTTTCCAAACGAATCGGACCATGACCGATGTCAGAGGCCTCGGGACATCACTGTAAGTGTATAAACAATTCCACACAAGAACCACGATCACAGCGCTGGTAGAAAGAGAGGTAAAGAACAGATTAAAAACAGATGTAAATAAATAATTTAAATTTGTGGCTTTTACTGTAGAAGCTACTGACCTCTATGATAACTTTATGGTCATCCTGCACCTCCTCCTCCATCTCCTGCATCTTGTTCATCACCTGGTGGAATGTCAGTAGCTCCTCACTAACCTCTTCTGCCTGCCATACATACAACATTATTTATAACAGAATTATAACAGGATTCCCACACACTTTCTGTTACAAAATTCAAGGGTATTTCAAGGAGAAAATGTCTGTATCCTGTCGCTCTCTTACATTAAAGACAAGAAAAACACAGATGCCTCCATTTAAAAATGTCTGTCAAACATGTAATTCACGGAGTTTCTTTCAGATTTTGCATTTGTGTGTTAATGCTATGATCGTTTCCCTCCACTTCTACTTTCTTCTCCTGTGCTTTCCTCGTGAGCGCATTTGACCGAGTTATGAAATGCAATAAACCCTTTTGCCTCTGCCTCATTAGCCAGCCTGCTTCTTTAGTTAGGTGTTCAATATCTGACTCAAACTTCTTTGCTTTTAGTTCAGGCACACCTGTTTCATAGAACATTCTTCAATTTACAAGCTTCTGCGGGTAAATCCAAAAACTTGATAATAAACAAGTAATTTCAGAAAATTATCAACAGTACAATAACATTATCTATCAATGAAAAATATCAACATTATATAAGCTTTCTCTAGCAACAGGGCAGAATCAAATCAAGGTGAATACATGTTATTATTTAAATAACTCTACTGCTTTCCTGCAATCCTGATGAAAATAATGATTCATGTGTGGTTCCATACCATCTGACTTTTATAGAACAGTAAGGAAAGAGAAAATAGCATACGTTGGACGTTTTGAGGAGGCAGAGGTCGGAGTTCTGTGGAGACATGGTGCCTAGAGCAATATTGTTTGGTACATGCACTTCAGAGCCTTTGCCTTCCACTGGCCCACCAGGACCCAATTCTTTCACTCTAGAACAAATCAACTCAAATTCTTTATTCCACAAAACCTTAAACGCACAAACTAAAAATGAATCACAAAAGCAATTACAGCAGATATATTTAAAAAACAAACTCACAAATGACTGGAACTAAGATTAGGGTTACACTGGATGAATGACAATCGTTTTTTGTGAAAATAGAACGATTTTTTTTCATTTTCGTCATTATGATCAGGTAAAAACAAAAATTGCACAAGGAATAGACAAACACAGTCGGAAACCACTCAACAAGGTTCAGAAATGTTTAGATTTTCTAGATTTACGATTGTACTGTGAATCACTCTCTCAGTTCAGTTTATAAATGTATAGTCCCCAACACAGTATGCCTATAGGAGACTTTGGTATTATGATGTCCATTGATATAAGAGATCGTGCTGCAGTAAGAGGTCATATGAAGAGGGAGCGCGGGACGCTGCTACGACGTCCGGAAGAAGACGGAGATGGATCGATGGCAGGCATGAGGGGAAGGAGTACGAACGAACGGCGGCAGGGGTAGGACCGGGGTGCCAGGGAGGCCGCAGAGGCCAAGGGAGGGCAAGCACAGAGGGGGAAGGGTGGAGGGCCTAGCAGTGACCAGGAGGGCGGGGAGAGGGGAACGTACCTAATTAGATAAAAATCCTTCAGGACCACATTAAAAGTCGAGGAGGGCCGGGTAAAATATATAAACAATCAAGAATGGACCCATAAAACAAGGAAGGGAAAAAATGGTACAGTGAGGTAGGGAAGTCATTCATGAAAACGGATACCCAGGACACAGGGGTCAACTGAAGGTATGAGTCATGTGGAGGGGATGGTCAGTCGTGGAAACGGATACCCAGGCCCCGTGGGGTCGACTGAAGGTATTGAGTCATGTGCAGGGGATGGTCAGTCATGGAAACGGATACCCAGGCCCCATGGGGTCGACTGAAGGTATGAGCCATGTGGTATGGGATGTGAATCATGAAAACGAGTACCCAGGATCCAAGGGATCAACTGAGGTATAAGTCATGTGGTGAGCAAAGTCAGTAGTAGTATCTAATACCCAGGACACAAGGATCAACTGAAGGTATGAGTCATGTGAGGGGGGTGGTCAGTCATGGAAACGGATACCCAGGACCCATGGGGTCGTCTGGCGGTATGAGCCATGTGATATGAGAGCAAGGTAGCTTAGCGGTATAAGTCAGTACGTGGTAGTAATACCCAGGACCCAATGGGTCAGCTGAGGGTACAATCCGTGTAGTAGTAGCTGAGTGGGAACATGTCACTTAAGTAGAGCATACCCAGGACCCGAGAAGGTAGAGTCGAACCCAAGGCCCATGGGCCAGGTGGGGGAATAGGTTACAAACAGGTAACTGAGTGGGGATAGTCATCATTAGTAGTTGTAAGACAAAGGAACCCAAGACGAGTTCCGGGGAGAGAACCGGCCAGGCGGTTGGGTCTAAAGGTGTACAGACACTCGTGAGCGGTAGGTGCACACCGAGGTCATGAACAGCAGTCCAAAATTAGTCGACAAGGAGTAGGCTACCAGGTCGGCCATGGAGTCCAGATGCACGTCGCGGCAGGCAATCCTCACCGCGGAGAAGTCAGGCTCCAGGGCCAGACACTCATGGACACAGTGGTCGTGTGCTTTTATACTTGTGCAGCTACTTTTGAAACGTTCAAGAACGTTCTAGAAAGTTCTGAGAGTTTCTCGAAAGTTCTGGAAGTTTCTTGAACGTTCTAGAGTGTTCAGGAGAATTGTAGAAACATGTGGACAACTCTAGCAGTTCAGGGAGGAAGCTCGGCATTGAAAGCAAATCGATAATTTTCTCGAACACACGCGATTTTCCAAATGTCATTGTCCCGGTCACAGAAGCAAAGTTTTTCTGGAATAACAGCGATTTCCTTTCTGTTCTAGACCTAACGGGTTAGGAAAACACACTTTCAACCCAGGAACAGAACAAAAGTGAAAATTTGTTACATAGTGTTATTTCCAAATTGTTATTGAGACTAAAACTGAGACTATTTACTGAATATAAAAACTTACATAGAAACACAGTCACCTACCTGTCTGCATAACGCAATGTATTGAGAGTGTGTTCACAGCAACTCATACCGGGTGACACCATAGCAATCTGCAACAACAAGTTTGACCATTCCATTGTGTCCAAAATCATTGTTTATCTTTGATATATCTTTTCTTTTATCACTGACCAATGAATGTGCACGTTCTATGGTCAAAGCAAGCATGCCTACCCTCAATTTGAAGTTTCAGTATTAGCTTTTTCAAATTTCAGTATTACTATTACAATTTCCGTATTTACTTTTACTACCTATTGTTTTTGCACTCATCCTTTTTGATATTATGCGAAGAATCCAGTGATAGATAGATTTGCTGCCACAATCTTCTTTTTCTTCTCCAAAGCTTCGTAATTCTTAATAAGATGTGGGCCTTCCACGTGCCGCTTGATGGCGGAGATGCCAAATTGGTTTCGAGTCGGTGAATAACGAAAGGACACTTTTCCGAATACGAGGCAAGATACGTCTGCCCCTTGCGCAGTTTCTTTGAAGATTCAGATTCACAATCACTTTGCTTAGCCATTCGTTTGGACGCCATGTTTTGAATTCTGTCTCACGAGCACCGATCTTCACTGCGACTGCGCAAAAACTTGTTCTGCAAACTTTGGTGCCTCAAACAGAAACTTCGATGCTATATGTCTCTACTGCAGACCTGCCTACCCCACTCAGAGTAAAAGCGGGAGACAGGGGATCAAAAAGCGGGAGATTTTGGCATCGACATCATCGACAAAATGCATGCATCTCACAAACAAAATTTGTGCCAATGGCAGGTTGTGTTCTACAATGACCTGTGTGATAACAGCCTCAGCATTTGTTGTATTTTGCTGCAAATCACTACTTTTTAAAAAATATCGGCCCAACTTCTGTTGTTTCGCTGTTGTTTTTTTCATTTTTTTCTCGATGTCTTTAGGCTTGGCCCTACTTAAATGTTTTTTTTTTACATCATTAGCTCCGCCGTGAGAAATGGAGAAAACAAATTGTACACCTAGCGTAATTGTCCCCTTTGGCAGAGTTTTCAATGTTTTTGAATTTAGTAGTGACTGCAGAGGTGCCAACCCCCTAATCTTCTTGTCAGTATTTCCGGACCCGTTTGTCAGTATTTTTTAACATTTGTCAGTATTTTTTTTTCTCGCAAAACCTAGCCTATGACACTATAAAGTAACGACAGGCTTCCCTCTGAAACAGAAGGCTATTTTTATAAAAGCTACCGTATCGTATAAATTCCGTATTTAATTCACTTCGCCGGAATTAAATACGGTCAATCCGTACTGGTTGGCACCTCTGAGTGAGGTTAGTTTTGAAAGAACACCTGTAGTTTCTTTTCTTGATCTTCTTGCTGTTGCTCGCTTGCTGAGAAAGTTCTTCGACTCCGTCTTCGTCTTCGGTTTCATGCAGTCTAATTCTTTTGGTCGCCATTTTCAAGCCTTGCAAGTCAACGAAAAGCAGTCTCTGACTGGACAAAGCCCGTAAATCAGCCAATCAGAGCAAGCGATACGGAAGCCGAAACCAAATATTATCCTTGACTAACAAAGTTGACTAAAGACCGCGCAAGAACGCGCAAAAAATATTTTCTAGTTTTTGACTTGAAAAATCTTGGAAAAATCGGAAAAATTGGGAGAAATTGGACCTTTGGCGGAAGAGCGGGAGATGCATGTCAAAAGCGTGAGTCTCCCGCCAAAAGCGGGAGAGTAGGCAGGTCTGCTACTGTGACTGCGCATGCATTGCGGCATTAAACCGGGTTCGACTGTCTTCGGAAAAACATCACCATGTGCATTACCACACGGCCATCGAGTTCGATTTTGTTCCCGATGTTGTTTTTATTTATTTCCGGACCGTGAAACAAGTATCCGTACGGGTAGGCATGGTTGAGTTACTATCTGAGAGAGAGAGAAAGAGAAAAAGAGAGTGAGAAAGGGAGGAGGACGAAAAGAGATTTATATTTTTTACAAACAAAACATTGAGATGATGCAATGGCCCACACTCACCATACATGTCCGTGACTTTTCCCCGATGAAAGAGTCTCGCAACACTTGCGTTAGCTTGCTGGCTCGAAATGGTAAGTGAGCACCATTGCGCCCAAGAGCACGTATACACTCCTGTCAAACACAACATTTTATATTACTCTGCAAAGTTGCTCATATGCTGGGAATGTCATATTCATAGAAGTATTTCTCAAATCAAGATGAACAAATGGAAAACTCCAGAAATTCACTTGAAGATAAATGAGAAGAAAATAAGCTCAGGCCAAATCTGTACACAAAGGTGATTATTTCTTCTTCCAATATCAATCTATAAAGACAAAATTATATCTTTACCCAAGAACTGATCTACATGAACACAAAATTATTTCTATATCAAAGGACTGATCCATACAAACACAAAATTATCCCTTCTTCCAAGTATTAATCTACACTATTTAATGTTACATGCCCATTTTGGTACAATACAATGCCTCGTACATCTTACCTTGAGTGCAAGTAAACTTTTGTTGATCTCCGCTCCCTCCATCCTAGTCTGTCGGTCAGAGCTGGACGTATCAACGCCTCTCTCATTACCTGTGTGCACAAACTATAAATCTCACAACGACTGAAAGTTAAAATTAAAAAAAGAAGATAAAAGCACAGGGATCAAGCTTACTGCATAATTTTGCATGCTGTTTGACATAAGCAAGTTAAAACTTTCCCCAGCTGAGCTAAAACTGTCAGCTAACTTGTCTTTTTCATAGCTGGCGAAATTTTGTCACAGATTTCACTTAAATCTGCAATATCTCTCATCATGTGTGATTTCAGTTTCATCTGTGAAAGTTATCAAGAGCTGAGTCATCATTTTAGTAGATTACTAACTTCACTAGTCGGACAAGAGAGTAGAAACTTCTGGCTTTCAAAACCACTGCACATTTCTTTGTCCAGAAGTATAAGAATGAACATGCACCCGCATATCAATTAAAACAGAAAAACAATAACTTAACTTCAATTCAGTGTTAAAATATAGGCTATCAATAATTATAATAAACTCACCAGCTAAATCGATCAAGGAAAACTTCCCATGAAGTTTGGGTTTTGTTCTGCAGAGGAAAAGACAAATGAAATAAAATAATTCAGCCCAATTCAAATATTGTCCTGTGAAATAAAATCACACTGACACAATTAATCATTGAATATATAATGATTAAACCACAGCAAGGGCTACAATAAATATTCTACCAATACCATTAACAAATCAACAACCAACTAGAAGGGCCAAGCCAATATGAATCGCATACTCATTTTGAGAATCTATGCATTATAAAAGTGGCCAATAGTGAAGTTAAACTAACAATAGAATAGCCTGATGAAAAGACTTTCAATACTCTTATGATCTTCCTTGAAGTGAGATAATTCAACTGAACTAGAAAGCCCATATGACTCACATGCCTTATGGAACTTGCAATATTTAACATTAGTTATTCATTGCTTATAGGGTCCAGTGGACTGCAAAGAGCTGAATCAGGACCACAACTTGGCTGAAAGAGGACTCACCCCTGATCCGCATTAAAGATCTGCTGAAATACCCCCAGTGGTAACACTGAAGGCACTCCACCAGCCGGTCACTGTACAATAAAAGCATCCCACGCAGGGGACGCTAAGGCTATACTCTAATTTATCAAACCCCCGTTTACAAAACAAAACAGAGTACAAACATCATTATGAAATATCAACAAAACACACATATATATTACATTACATGATTATTGCTTTAGGTCCAGCGGACTCTTCCGAGCCAAATCAGGACCGGACAACCCCCGATCCGCATAAAAGATCTGCCGAAACAACCCTAGTGGTAAAACTGAAAGCTCTCCACCAGCCAGTCACTTTACAATAAAGACATCCCACGCAGGGGACGCTGAGGCTGTACTCTAATTTATCGAACCCCCGTTTACAAAAACAAAATAGAATACAAACATCATTATAAATTATCAACAAAGCACATACATATAAAATGCATACATTGCTAAATAATAACATCATAAGAAGCCCTAGTGACCACCTGGCAAAAAGCGTCCAATATTCCCAAGCTGATCCAACAGACCTCACAAACAAATAAGGAGTCTTGTCCCGGAAGAGTTTTCAAGAAAAAAGGTAGGTGACTGGTCTAGCGAAGAAGAAGATAGTATAGCAGATTGATAGAACAGAGCAGGAATGAGAAAGAGCAAATGAGAAAGACAGTGACAGTGGGAATTTAAAGTACTAAATTTCCAGAAAGTGGGGATACTATTTATACTGAAACCCCCGACACCCCAACGGGGGAATATATATATATATATATATATATATATAAAATGCCTACACTGCTAAATAATATCATAGGAAGCCCTAGTGACCATTTCGCCGAAAGCGTCCAATATTCCCATCGCTAATACAACAGACCTCACACACAAACTAAGAGTTTTGTCCTGGAAGAGTATTCAAGAAAAAAGGTAGGTGACTGATCTAGCGCAGAAGAAGATAGTATAGTAGATTGCTAGAACAGAGTAGGAATGAAAAAGAAGAAATGAGAAAGACAGCGCCAGTGGGATTTAAAGCACTAAATTTCCAGAAAGTGGGGATACTATTTATACAGAAACCCCCGGCACCCCGACGAGGAAGGAAGGGGGATTGCTGAGGCAAGAGGTGGGTGGGAGGAAGGTGTGAGTACATAGACTCACACTGCTATGCATGCAAGTCACAAATTTCAAGCTCTCATGGATATGGCAATACACATCTTACCAAGTTCAGTAAAGTTTTACCATAAGGACAGACGGGGCAGACATTTGGTAAGAACATTAATTTTAACCTATTCTTCTCACCAAGATTAGCAGAACTCTAGAAGTTTAATTTTTTGGATGAATACATAGACTTACATTTAATCATGCACATGATGCAAAAATAATATAAAATAAACCAAGCAGGAGAAACATTTCCTGTACATAAAAATTAGTTTTACATTTTACAGTTTTCCCAAGCAGTCACCACAAACTCACATCAAATGCTATCGATTTAAAGCTGAGGATTGCAATTTTGTAAACTACAAACAAACCACGCAAAACCAAAAAAATAAAAAAGAATTTTTCTCTAACCAAAACATGTCGTGTTAATTAAACAAGCATTCATGTAGAAAGAAAATAAGTGCCTTACGCTCTTGACTTCCTTTTTGCTTTATTCCTATGAAACTGAACACACACATTCTCACACACTGCCAACATAGTTTCACTCACCCACCCTCCTCACTAGCAACCCATCCAAGCAACCACACACACACACAAATAACTTAAGATTCTTGTTCACACTACAAAACATATTGGGTAGGTGCATTTAAACTATGTTGGGTAGGTGCATTTCAATTTAAACCAACTTCCCAAATCACACAGCAAATTCCAGAATGTGTTCACTGTCCCAGCTTTTATTATATTGTTATCTTTTTAGTGGAAGTGTGGGTTGGGTGGAAGGGGGAAGTGGAGAGAAATAAAGATGGGCGGAAGTTGATGGGTACTGGATATGTGAATTAGCAAATAATCTGGGACATAACAACACTAAATGTAATTAAACCATGGACAAATTTGTTTTTAATTATGGTAAAGAATGTATTCATGATGATGTACTTGTTGCCTGCTGTATTACAGTAATGACATTGTTTACTAACATTGGACCCGATGAATGGATGTACCCACCATTGTTTGCTAAAACTGGAGCAATTTCCAAGTGCAAAGTCGCTTGGTTGAATAAATTCTAAATGGAGTAATGTTTGAATTTGTATGTGAATAACACTGTCCAAACAGTTTATGTGTATCGCAGTTTACCTGTATCGCAGGATTAGTTGAAAGACTGCATGTGACCGCGAGGAATGCTGGTTGGCAGATGTCTGCCCTGAAGTTCTGAAAATGTTACAATGATCACTGTTACATGTAGTCACTCACACCATACAAATGTCATACATCATCCTGTTCACTGTTCTGTGAACTTTCACAGCACCAGTGACATCATCGTCGACTTGTTAATGGTAGACTACTATATTAAGTATCAACTAAACCTCTCCTCATTAGAAAATGTAAGCTCTCATCTCCCCTGAACTGAAAAATGAAAATACAAAGAGGTCCACAATTCTGCCAGTCAACGTTTTTTAGTTCCCGAGCAAAGCATGGGAATTCCTGTTTATTTTTTGGATTTTTTGGAAGGGAAGGGGAGATGGTTCATGAATGTTGACATTTTGAAGATTTTACACATTACAAATTCAGCTTTTCTTGGAGATGCTTCTGCTGCTGAAGAAGTCCTAAAAAAAAAAACAAAAAAAAAACAGCATTAATTTCTATGTAAACATGTTAAACAAATCTGAAAAAGGACCAGTGACTGACACTGCAGTGAACAAACTATACCTGACATTGTTGCCATGGTTGATGAGCTGTAGAACATCTTCCACATTGTTGACAGGCTCTTCTCTCAAGCCCACCACCTGTACCTGGTTCTTATGGTCCTCCAGCACTCGCAGTCGAACCTTGTTGTTCAGCAGGTCGAACACCTGCAGCGAATTAGGTTACATTACATTTACCTAATCTATACACTAACTAGTATTTGCAGCTAAGGTCCCAGGGATCCTCGGTTCAGAGTTTTCAGATTGCTCGTCTTCTAGATCTTCATTCTACAGCAACATTAATACAAACAAAAAACTGTATGGGCCATCCATGCGAGTGATAATTTGCTTTAAAATCACATGAATGTGAACAGAAATTAGTGGCCCAAATTAAAATATTCAATGTGACAGATCCTTATTCAATTCAAACCAAGTGTTACCCCGCTGACAAAAATAAGCTTATAACAAATATACCTCTTTGAAAAGTATAGTTTCAATATGAAACAACACAGTACCAAAATATGCCTTCTATGACAAAATAATAATAAAATTGGATGAATAATAAAAATGATAAAATATATCCCTACTACCTTGCCACTGTAGATCTCAAAGAAGCTGGCACCCACTGCTAGATCGATCTTCTTATACTTTGAATGCAGCAGCTTGAACACATCACGTGCTGGAAAGTTGTAAAACAAAAGGCATGGTAATTGTACATGAAACCAATCTACAATACCATACTGAAGGAAAATGAACGAAGAGCAAACAGTTTATGTAATATAATTGTAATATAATTTTCATGTTGTAAAAATGGTTCAATGCTGCCAAACCTAATTAGTCACAATGAGTTATACAAGTTTTATTTACTTCTAGTAGGTACTCCAAATAGCGCCATTACTGTGTCCGCCCTATGGGCCAAAAGGGCTACTTTCACTGCAATTGTTCTCTTGATTGTTTTGCCCGATGTTGAATAAAAACATACCAAATAAATGCCTGAGCCTTTGATCTTTTATGCGTGTATTTCTTTGAGTGAAAGATATCCAAGTTTCAAAGTACGAAACGTGTTTTGCGATGCACTGCCTCGGTTGTGGCAGACGCCATCTTCACAGGGCGCTCTCAACCCCACCTCCATACAAAATGAAATCTCAGTTACTAGTTAGGGAATTAGTCTCCAACAAAAAAATCGACCAATGAAAGAATCTGTACTATTTTGGCTTTCTTCCGGTGCAATTTTTTTTTTAATTCAGTGGGAAATTCATTTTGTGATCTGTTGTGGAACTTTTTGTTGCTTTTTTTAGATAGCTTCTACTGAATCGATCTGTTTAAAAAGTAGCTCGTTGGAAAGGCAAATCTTTTTTCTACAATAATATGTAATCAGTTTAGGATTTTTCAGTTCACACTAGCTGAGATTATTTAGAAATGGAGAGTGGTGTTGAGCGCGACAGCTACCAATGTGCATCGGTAATGGCGGAGTACGATGTAAACAAAGGAGACTGAACCGCTTCAGTCGATCGTCAGTGTATCTTCTTGCACGTCGTCACAAGTCAATCTAAAGGCACTTGTTAGTAAGTTTAGCCTTTAAATACTTGTTAATAACATTTGTATTGTCGATAAATATATTTTTTCAAATGATAGGCCAATTGTTTAGCAATTATTTGAAGACCGGAAGTTGACAATCGAGAATCGATGTAGGTTGAATGGTATGGTCAAAAATATGTGAAATTAATTAAGATACACCTTTTCCACCAGATTTAACTGGTAACAAATTGTATCTGCATATATTAAAGATTCTTAGCATATATTCCATTGGTGTAAAATATGCACAGGGACTTAAGAAAAAACGATCTTGCTAAGTCACGTGACTTCAGCACTGTTTACTTTCGTTTTCATTTACAGCTAGTGAGCTAGAAACTTGTGGCAGTGGTTAGGCCTATAGTATATGTTTTAGGGCAATTTGTGTTGAAGCTATTTTTGTTAATGATTTTTTATTTGAACTGTTCTGCAAGCATCCAAATCTCTCCCAATTACTTCAAGACCCAATGTTTTTAAACATAAATTAAATTGCAGCCACATATAATTTTAACTTATCTTTTAGTTTTAGTACTTTTACTTAGCCAGGATTGAGGATTTTTTTTGTGTGTACATTAATTTTACCGATATATGCAATAATAAAAAAAAAAGCAATAGTGATTACATTTTACTTTGGTTTTATCTTTACTTTTATGCCATTGTTGTTCATTTGTATGTTATTTAAATTTAAGTCTAACAGTTGTTTGATATGAAAAACTATGTTGTATAGTTTTAATGTTTATGGTTGCCATTGTAAAGATTTATTATTATTATTATTATATTGATGATCCATAGTTCTTGTCATACTATTTTGATTTGCCCTTTCCTCTATTCACTCACCACCACACTGCTTTTTTTTCATGAAGTTTTCTTTTTCTTTCTTTTTGTTTTGTTTTATATTTTGCCTCCTGTGTTATATTAATGCAATGCAGTCCTTTTTTTTTTTTTTTGTAGCTGATGAAACATACAACAAACTGAAACTGAGTTTCCTGCCAACCAAGCGAGGTGCTCCACCACGCCCCCCATCAGACTTGTTGTGTACGAATCGACTACTCCTCCAGCTGGTCGCTCTCTCAGAAGAAAACTTGTTTCGTTGGCCAAAAAAAGAAGACATAGATTTTGATGTCAGCTTCCATTTTGTGTTTAGATGGGATTTTGAGTGCCTGCCAGTGAGAAATGACTTTAGACTATGGCGTGTTCGTGATGTGGATGACATTAGTGCAGCGTACATGCAATTGTTAAAAAAGTAAAGTGAATTTAAAATGTTTTCTATGCTGTGAAGAGCATTTACATGGTATTTAATTACATTTCTCTCAGCCTGCTGATTCCATCAGTATATTATACTTTTCTGTAGGTCAATTAGAATCTGAGTTGTGAAATATTGGCGTTTTACAAATTCAGCATTATCGTTTCATCGCATTTAAGACTTGTTTTGTTGGCCCAAAAAAGAGGACAAAGATTTTGATGTCAGCTCCCATTTTGTGTTTAGATGGGGTTTTGAGTGCCTGCCAGTGACAAATGACTTAAGAATATGGGGTGTTCGTGATGTGGATGATATTAGTGCAGCGTACATGCAATTGTTACAAAAGTAAAGCAAATTTAAAATGTTTTCTATGCTGTGAAAAGCATTTACAAGGTATTTAATTAAATTTCTCTCAGCCTGCTGATTCCATTGGTATATTATACTTTTCTGTAGGTCAATTAGAAGCAGAGTTGTGAAATATTGGCATTTTACAAATTTAGCGTTGTCGTTTCATCGCATCTGTTATACAGTTTTTTGCATTTTTCATGATTTTAACCCCTTGAACCCTGGATGCCCCACCAATTCTGAGCCCCATCCCCTGGGCTCCCCGGAGAAAAATGGCATTTTTAGCATGCTTTTAGTAAAACAACGAAAACATAACCAAAGTGTTAGACAACCCAAAGTACTTCAAATGTCATCTCTCCATCTTCATTATCATCCCACAATTGATCGATTACTTCCTGAGTTGTGTACAGTCGCTTAGCGACGCTTCCTTGATTTGTAGACCTTCGTTTCATGACGCAAAATTGAGAAAAAACCGTCACAAAAACATGCACTGTGCTGCACTAGAGCGCTGACATTTTGCTTTACCTTATTCCCAATAACCCTCAATAACCCTATTCCAAACAGCAAGTACTAGAAAGAACAGTAAGCTGTGTACGGGCCGCAAGATTAACGGTAAGGTTACGAGACCGATTTATCGGTCTTTCGGGGCACAGCTGTTTAAGGGCTAGACCGATATATCGGTCTTTCGGGTTCAAGAGGTTAAAGGTGTGCTTGAAGAATAATTATGTTTCTTCATGGACTAAACATAAATTATTTTTGTTGTATGGAATATAGAAGCTCTAGAAAAATGATTTAGTGATCATTCACTTTCATATTTAATGTCTGGCAGTGGTCAGAAAATGTCAAAATATGCAATTTCAAGTTTGGGGGAAAAAAAACAAACGTTAAATAAATAAACAAAAATTCATAGCTCGAAAACTAATGCACATACAGAAAAAGCAAATACACCATTGGAATCAGCATGACATTTCCTTTCATTTAAATGCATTTTCGTTTTAATAGTCAATGTTCTTAAAAAATGTTTGGAGTACCTACTTCTAGTTACTACTATTACAACGGTCCATTTAGCTGTTGACTACAATAGGGTGGAACTGACAGGATTATCTCCTGTCCACTTGGTCCACCATACTGGTCGACTCTGCTTGAGATGTCCCTTCACCCTTCTTTACAGCCCACATCTACATGTGGGTCAAACCAAAATGTCATTCATCGCATTACTCTCTCACTGCAATTATATTAAATTTTTCAAATTGTCAGCCTGTATTTTTGTCAAAATATGCATGTGAAGAACAAACCTGCTAAACAGTAAATGCCCTTGGCACAGTCCTGCTGACCTTTTGTGCTAAAATCTCCACCCATTGTCTGAAAACAGTGAAAAGCATACATAAATAAATGACCAGGGTGTCACAAAGAGCCAACATCAATGCTACTCTAACATGCTCTGTGCTTTGGAAACAAACTTTAGTTCACTGGCCGATCTTTTCCAATGTAGAAAATGTAGATGACAGGAAACGCAAGAAATGTTAAGTGCATGGTAAGATTGCATGTAGAAATGATAAAAAACACAAACAAAGCCTGATAGAACCTCAATCATACAGGGCTACCACTGCTTGTGCCCCTGAACATGTTAACAACAGTTTCTGCAGAATGTAAATAAGAAAACTACTTACATGTGTTTTCCCACTCCCCGTTTGTCCATAAGCAAAACAAGTAGCCATGCCACCATCAAATATACTCTCTACCAGAGGTTTTGCTGTGTACCTGCACACAACCATTTCAGATTACATTTTGCTATTGCCAGATAAAATATCTAGAAATAGTCTGAAATAGTTGGTAATCACCATGAGTCAGTGCCATTCTACGCTTTTCACATGTTCCATAGGATTGTCAGTTATCGTCATTGTTAAGTGCCATTCTACACCAAGCTTGCCTACCGGAAAAACCGGCAGGCAGCTCAAAACCAGATTTTGAAAGCTTTGTCCAGATTTTTGCTTAATGGATATTTTGGCCTTGTAACGCATTAATATTGACATTGTGCACATATCAAATACATGTAGCAATGCATGTTTACTAAGCAGATAATAAAGTATACAAATGTAAGGACAGGTGAAGAATTCTCAGTTCAGTTTTGCAGAAGAGGGCAAATAAACTTTCTTTCACATAAGCAACATTACACATACTTCAGATTACAATGTATGCATGTATTCGGCATCAGTGCTTTTCATCTGCACCTGGCTTTGGATGGACATATAGCCTTCAGCAACTTCTTCAAAAATTTTCATGTGATTTTAATGCTAAGCACTTTGGCAGTCATTGAAAAGGCCATGTGATAGTTAGACAAGTGCACTTTTTGTTGTAAAAAAAAAAAAAAAGGTAAAGGTAGTCCCATAGCCTAGTGGCCGTAGGGGAGCGTGATGTTGGAGATCACACTTATCTTGGGCCAGCGTAATGAGGGTGATGCCCAACTCTCTCCCTCGCTGCTTTACCTTCCCCACCCTCAAGAGAGTAGGTACTCAATCACAGTTGAGTCAACTGGGGGCGTTGTTGTTTGTCGCTTCACACCTTAGCGGTCACCCATCCAAGTGCTAACCGCACCGGACGGTGCTTCACTTTCGACACAGTAGCGAGTTGTAGACTTTCAAAACAACTTTCTTTCTAGCCTGCTGTTTAGCCTTTGGTTCATCTATCTCCCATCAAAATAGGCCTGCATCACGTCTTTGCATAATTTTTTAGCCGGTATATACAGCATTGAGCAAAATGGAGAAAACAAGAACAAAAGTGCGGCGAACTTACGATATGTGTGCATGCGCCATCTCGGTAAGGGAAGTAACTACACAGTGCATCTCTTAATCAAAAGAACATTGTTAAAAAGTTTTTTTAAATCTTTTTTTTTAGCGAGCTGACCAGACGACCATATTGCAAGGTTTAAAACTGTGTACAAATAGGGCGACCGAATATACAGTAGGGAAGTCTGCAACACTTTTCACAAAACATTTTGCTTTTCCCATTGGGCTAATTGAATAGTACCCTCCAGATTTTATCCATAAGCAAATTATTGAAGTGAAATCTTGAACAGCAACATGACCTACCTATAAACTGTCTCATTAGAAGCATTCTCATCAAAAGCATAGCAACATGACCTACCTATAAACTGTCTCATTAGAAGCATTCTCATCAAAAGCATAGCAACATGACCTACCTATAAACTGTCTCATTAGAAGCATTCTCATCAAAAGCATAGCAACATGACCTACCTATAAACTGTCTCATTAGAAGCATTCTCATCAAAAGCATAGCAACATGACCTACCTATAAACTGTCTCATTAGAAGCATTCTCATCAAAAGCATAGCAACATGACCTACCTATAAACTGTCTCATTAGAAGCATTCTCATCAAAAGCATAGCAACATGACCTACCTATAAACTGTCTCATTAGAAGCATTCTCATCAAAAGCATAGCAACATGACCTACCTATAAACTGTCTCATTAGAAGCATTCTCATCAAAAGCATAGCAACATGACCTACCTATAAACTGTCTCATTAGAAGCATTCTCATCAAAAGCATAGCAACATGACCTACCTATAAACTGTCTCATTAGAAGCATTCTCATCAAAAGCATAGCAACATGACCTACCTATAAACTGTCTCATTAGAAGCATTGTCATCAAAAGCATAGCAACATGACCTACCTATAAACTGTCTCATTAGAAGCATTGTCATCAAAAGCATAGCAACATGACCTACCTATAAACTGTCTCATTAGAAGCATTGTCATCAAAAGCATAGCAACATGACCTACCTATAAACTGTCTCATTAGAAGCATTCTCATCAAAAGCATAGCAACATGACCTACCTATAAACTGTCTCATTAGAAGCATTGTCATCAAAAGCATAGCAACATGACCTACCTATAAACTGTCTCATTAGAAGCATTGTCATCAAAAGCATAGCAACATGACCTACCTATAAACTGTCTCATTAGAAGCATTGTCATCAAAAGCATAGCAACATGACCTACCTATAAACTGTCTCATTAGAAGCATTGTCATCAAAAGCATAGCAACATGACCTACCTATAAACTGTCTCATTAGAAGCATTGTCATCAAAAGCATAGCAACATGACCTACCTATAAACTGTCTCATTAGAAGCATTGTCATCAAAAGCATAGCAACATGACCTACCTATAAACTGTCTCATTAGAAGCATTCTCATCAAAAGCATAGCAACATGACCTACCTATAAACTGTCTCATTAGAAGCATTCTCATCAAAAGCATAGCAACATGACCTACCTATAAACTGTCTCATTAGAAGCATTCTCATCAAAAGCATAGCAACATGACCTACCTATAAACTGTCTCATTAGAAGCATTCTCATCAAAAGCATAGCAACATGACCTACCTATAAACTGTCTCATTAGAAGCATTCTCATCAAAAGCATAGCAACATGACCTACCTATAAACTGTCTCATTAGAAGCATTCTCATCAAAAGCATAGCAACATGACCTACCTATAAACTGTCTCATTAGAAGCATTCTCATCAAAAGCATAGCAACA
Source organism: Oncomelania hupensis (assembly GCA_036898135.1). Lineage (NCBI taxonomy): Eukaryota > Metazoa > Mollusca > Gastropoda > Littorinimorpha > Pomatiopsidae > Oncomelania > Oncomelania hupensis. The sequence goes on from CM072516.1 coordinate 72,706,408, forward strand.
TGACCTACCTATAAACTGTCTCATTAGAAGCATTCTCATCAAAAGCATAGCAACATGACCTACCTATAAACTGTCTCATTAGAAGCATTCTCATCAAAAGCATAGCAACATGACCTACCTATAAACTGTCTCATTAGAAGCATTCTCATCAAAAGCATAGCAACATGACCTACCTATAAACTGTCTCATTAGAAGCATTCTCATCAAAAGCATAGCAACATGACCTACCTATAAACTGTCTCATTAGAAGCATTCTCATCAAAAGCATAGCAACATGACCTACCTATAAACTGTCTCATTAGAAGCATTCTCATCAAAAGCATAGCAACATGACCTACCTATAAACTGTCTCATTAGAAGCATTGTCATCAAAAGCATAGCAACATGACCTACCTATAAACTGTCTCATTAGAAGCATTGTCATCAAAAGCATAGCAACATGACCTACCTATAAACTGTCTCATTAGAAGCATTCTCATCAAAAGCATAGCAACATGACCTACCTATAAACTGTCTCATTAGAAGCATTCTCATCAAAAGCATAGCAACATGACCTACCTATAAACTGTCTCATTAGAAGCATTCTCATCAAAAGCATAGCAACATGACCTACCTATAAACTGTCTCATTAGAAGCATTCTCATCAAAAGCATAGCAACATGACCTACCTATAAACTGTCTCATTAGAAGCATTCTCATCAAAAGCATAGCAACATGACCTACCTATAAACTGTCTCATTAGAAGCATTCGTCATCAAAAGCATAGCAACATGACCTACCTATAAACTGTCTCATTAGAAGCATTCTCATCAAAAGCATAGCAACATGACCTACCTATAAACTGTCTCATTAGAAGCATTCTCATCAAAAGCATAGCAACATGACCTACCTATAAACTGTCTCATTAGAAGCATTGTCATCAAAAGCATAGCAACATGACCTACCTATAAACTGTCTCATTAGAAGCATTGTCATCAAAAGCATAGCAACATGACCTACCTATAAACTGTCTCATTAGAAGCATTGTCATCAAAAGCATAGCAACATGACCTACCTATAAACTGTCTCATTAGAAGCATTCTCATCAAAAGCATAGCAACATGACCTACCTATAAACTGTCTCATTAGAAGCATTCTCATCAAAAGCATAGCAACATGACCTACCTATAAACTGTCTCATTAGAAGCATTCTCATCAAAAGCATAGCAACATGACCTACCTATAAACTGTCTCATTAGAAGCATTCTCATCAAAAGCATAGCAACATGACCTACCTATAAACTGTCTCATTAGAAGCATTCTCATCAAAAGCATAGCAACATGACCTACCTATAAACTGTCTCATTAGAAGCATTCTCATCAAAAGCATAGCAACATGACCTACCTATAAACTGTCTCATTAGAAGCATTCTCATCAAAGCATAGCAACATGACCTACCTATAAACTGTCTCATTAGAAGCATTGTCATCAAAAGCATAGCAACATGACCTACCTATAAACTGTCTCATTAGAAGCATTGTCATCAAAAGCATAGCAACATGACCTACCTATAAACTGTCTCATTAGAAGCATTGTCATCAAAAGCATAGCAACATGACCTACCTATAAACTGTCTCATTAGAAGCATTGTCATCAAAAGCATAGCAACATGACCTACCTATAAACTGTCTCATTAGAAGCATTCTCATCAAAAGCATAGCAACATGACCTACCTATAAACTGTCTCATTAGAAGCATTCTCATCAAAAGCATAGCAACATGACCTACCTATAAACTGTCTCATTAGAAGCATTCTCATCAAAAGCATAGCAACATGACCTACCTATAAACTGTCTCATTAGAAGCATTGTCATCAAAAGCATAGCAACATGACCTACCTATAAACTGTCTCATTAGAAGCATTGTCATCAAAAGCATAGCAACATGACCTACCTATAAACTGTCTCATTAGAAGCATTCTCATCAAAAGCATAGCAACATGACCTACCTATAAACTGTCTCATTAGAAGCATTCTCATCAAAAGCATAGCAACATGACCTACCTATAAACTGTCTCATTAGAAGCATTCTCATCAAAAGCATAGCAACATGACCTACCTATAAAACTGTCTCATTAGAAGCATTCTCATCAAAGCATAGCAACATGACCTACCTATTAAACTGTCTCATTAGAAGCATTCTCATCAAAAGCATAGCAACATGACCTACCTATAAACTGTCTCATTAGAAGCATTGCTCATCAAAGCATAGCAACATGACCTACCTATAAACTGTCTCATTAGAAGCATTGTCATCAAAAGGCATAGCAACAGACCTACCTATAAACTGTCTCATTAGAAGCATTGTCATCAAAAGCATAGCAACATGACCTACCTATAAACTGTCTCATTAGAAGCATTTCATCTAAGCTTAGAACATGTACCACCTACTGTCTCATAAAGCATAGCAAAACATAGCAACATACCTACCTATAAACTGTCTCATTAGAAGCATTGTCATCAAAAGCATAGCAACATGACCTACCTATAAACTGTCTCATTAGAAGCATTGTCATCAAAAGCATAGCAACATGACCTACCTATAAACTGTCTCATTAGAAGCATTGTCATCAAAAGCATAGCAACATGACCTACCTATAAACTGTCTCATTAGAAGCATTGTCATCAAAAGCATAGCAACATGACCTACCTATAAACTGTCTCATTAGAAGCATTGTCATCAAAAGCATAGCAACATGACCTACCTATAAACTGTCTCATTAGAAGCATTGTCATCAAAAGCATAGCAACATGACCTACCTATAAACTGTCTCATTAGAAGCATTGTCATCAAAAGCATAGCAACATGACCTACCTATAAACTGTCTCATTAGAAGCATTGTCATCAAAAGCATAGCAACATGACCTACCTATAAACTGTCTCATTAGAAGCATTGTCATCAAAAGCATAGCAACATGACCTACCTATAAACTGTCTCATTAGAAGCATTCTCATCAAAAGCATAGCAACATGACCTACCTAAAACTGTCTCATTAGAGCATTCTCATCAAAAGCATAGCAACATGACCTACCTATAAACTGTCTCATTAGAAGCATTCTCATCAAAAGCATAGCAACATGACCTACCTATAAACTGTCTCATTAGAAGCATTGCTCATCAAAAGCATAGCAACATGACCTACCTATAAACTGTCCTCATTAGAAGCATTCTCATCAAAAGCATAGCAACATGACCTACCTATAAACTGTCTCATTAGAAGCATTGCTCATCAAAAGCATAGCAACATGACCTACCTATAAACTGTCTCATTAGAAGCATCTCATCAAAAGCATAGCAACATGACCTACCTATAAACTGTCTCATTAGAGCATTCTCATCAAAAGCATAGCAACATGACCTACCTATAAACTGTCTCATTAGAAGCATTCTCATCAAAAGCATAGCAACATGACCTACCTATAACTGTCTCATTAGAAGCATTCTCATCAAAAGCATAGCAACATGACCTACCTATAAACTGTCTCATTAGAAGCATTCTCATCAAAAGCATAGCAACATGACCTACCTATAAACTGTCTCATTAGAAGCATTCTCATCAAAAGCATAGCAACATGACCTACCTATAAACTGTCTCATTAGAAGCATTCTCATCAAAAGCATAGCAACATGACCTACCTATAAACTGTCTCATTAGAAGCATTCTCATCAAAAGCATAGCAACATGACCTACCTATAAACTGTCTCATTAGAAGCATTCTCATCAAAAGCATAGCAACATGACCTACCTATAAACTGTCTCATTAGAAGCATTCGTCATCAAAAGCATAGCAACATGACCTACCTATAAACTGTCTCATTAGAAGCATTGCTCATCAAAAGCATAGCAACATGACCTACCTATAAACTGTCTCATTAGAAGCATTCTCATCAAAAGCATAGCAACATGACCTACCTATAAACTGTCTCATTAGAAGCATTCTCATCAAAAGCATAGCAACATGACCTACCTATAAACTGTCTCATTAGAAGCATTCTCATCAAAAGCATAGCAACATGACCTACCTATAAACTGTCCTCATTAGAAGCATTCTCATCAAAAGCATAGCAACATGACCTACCTATAAACTGTCTCATTAGAAGCATTCTCATCAAAAGCATAGCAACATGACCTACCTATAAACTGTCTCATTAGAAGCATTGCTCATCAAAAGCATAGCAACATGACCTACCTATAAACTGTCTCATTAGAAGCATTCTCATCAAAAGCATAGCAACATGACCTACCTATAACTGTCTCATTAGAAGCATTCTCATCAAAAGCATAGCAACATGACCTACCTATAAACTGTCTCATTAGAAGCATTCTCATCAAAAGCATAGCAACATGACCTACCTATAAACTGTCTCATTAGAAGCATCGTCATCAAAAGCATAGCAACATGACCTACCTATAAACTGTCTCATTAGAAGCATTGTCATCAAAAGCATAGCAACATGACCTACCTATAAACTGTCTCATTAGAAGCATTGTCATCAAAAGCATAGCAACATGACCTACCTATAAAACTGTCTCATTAGAAGCATTGTCATCAAAAGCATAGCAACATGACCTACCTATAAACTGTCTCATTAGAAGCATTGTCATCAAAAGCATAGCAACATGACCTACCTATAAACTGTCTCATTAGAAGCATTGTCATCAAAAGCATAGCAACATGACCTACCTATAAACTGTCTCATTAGAAGCATTGTCATCAAAAGCATAGCAACATGACCTACCTATAAACTGTCTCATTAGAAGCATTGTCATCAAAAGCATAGCAACATGACCTACCTATAAACTGTCTCATTAGAAGCATTGTCATCAAAAGCATAGCAACATGACCTACCTATAAACTGTCTCATTAGAAGCATTCTCATCAAAAGCATAGCAACATGACCTACCTATAAACTGTCTCATTAGAAGCATTCTCATCAAAAGCATAGCAACATGACCTACCTATAAACTGTCTCATTAGAAGCATTCTCATCAAAAGCATAGCAACATGACCTACCTATAAACTGTCTCATTAGAAGCATTCTCATCAAAAGCATAGCAACATGACCTACCTATAAACTGTCTCATTAGAAGCATTCTCATCAAAAGCATAGCAACATGACCTACCTATAAACTGTCTCATTAGAAGCATTCTCATCAAAAGCATAGCAACATGACCTACCTATAAACTGTCTCATTAGAAGCATTCTCATCAAAAGCATAGCAACATGACCTACCTATAAACTGTCTCATTAGAAGCATTGTCATCAAAAGCATAGCAACATGACCTACCTATAAACTGTCTCATTAGAAGCATTCTCATCAAAAGCATAGCAACATGACCTACCTATAAACTGTCTCATTAGAAGCATTGTCATCAAAAGCATAGCAACATGACCTACCTATAAACTGTCTCATTAGAAGCATTCTCATCAAAAGCATAGCAACATGACCTACCTATAAACTGTCTCATTAGAAGCATTCTCATCAAAAGCATAGCAACATGACCTACCTATAAACTGTCTCATTAGAAGCATTCTCATCAAAAGCATAGCAACATGACCTACCTATAAACTGTCTCATTAGAAGCATTCTCATCAAAAGCATAGCAACATGACCTACCTATAAACTGTCTCATTAGAAGCATTCTCATCAAAAGCATAGCAACATGACCTACCTATAAACTGTCTCATTAGAAGCATTCTCATCAAAAGCATAGCAACATGACCTACCTATAAACTGTCTCATTAGAAGCATTCTCATCAAAAGCATAGCAACATGACCTACCTATAAACTGTCTCATTAGAAGCATTCTCATCAAAAGCATAGCAACATGACCTACCTATAAACTGTCTCATTAGAAGCATTCTCATCAAAAGCATAGCAACATGACCTACCTATAAACTGTCTCATTAGAAGCATTCTCATCAAAAGCATAGCAACATGACCTACCTATAAACTGTCTCATTAGAAGCATTCTCATCAAAAGCATAGCAACATGACCTACCTATAAACTGTCTCATTAGAAGCATTCTCATCAAAAGCATAGCAACATGACCTACCTATAAACTGTCTCATTAGAAGCATTCTCATCAAAAGCATAGCAACATGACCTACCTATAAACTGTCTCATTAGAAGCATTCTCATCAAAAGCATAGCAACATGACCTACCTATAAACTGTCTCATTAGAAGCATTCTCATCAAAAGCATAGCAACATGACCTACCTATAAACTGTCTCATTAGAAGCATTGTCATCAAAAGCATAGCAACATGACCTACCTATAAACTGTCTCATTAGAAGCATTGTCATCAAAAGCATAGCAACATGACCTACCTATAAACTGTCTCATTAGAAGCATTGTCATCAAAAGCATAGCAACATGACCTACCTATAAACTGTCTCATTAGAAGCATTCTCATCAAAAGCATAGCAACATGACCTACCTATAAACTGTCTCATTAGAAGCATTGTCATCAAAAAAGCATAGCAACATGACCTACCTATAAACTGTCTCATTAGAAGCATTGTCATCAAAAGCATAGCAACATGACCTACCTATAAACTGTCTCATTAGAAGCATTGTCATCAAAAGCATAGCAACATGACCTACCTATAAACTGTCTCATTAGAAGCATTGTCATCAAAAGCATAGCAACATGACCTACCTATAAACTGTCTCATTAGAAGCATTCTCATCAAAAGCATAGCAACATGACCTACCTATAAACTGTCTCATTAGAAGCATTCTCATCAAAAGCATAGCAACATGACCTACCTATAAACTGTCTCATTAGAAGCATTCTCATCAAAAGCATAGCAACATGACCTACCTATAAACTGTCTCATTAGAAGCATTCTCATCAAAAGCATAGCAACATGACCTACCTATAAACTGTCTCATTAGAAGCATTCTCATCAAAAGCATAGCAACATGACCTACCTATAAACTGTCTCATTAGAAGCATTCTCATCAAAAGCATAGCAACATGACCTACCTATAAACTGTCTCATTAGAAGCATTCTCATCAAAAGCATAGCAACATGACCTACCTATAAACTGTCTCATTAGAAGCATTCTCATCAAAAGCATAGCAACATGACCTACCTATAAACTGTCTCATTAGAAGCATTCTCATCAAAAGCATAGCAACATGACCTACCTATAAACTGTCTCATTAGAAGCATTCTCATCAAAAGCATAGCAACATGACCTACCTATAAACTGTCTCATTAGAAGCATTCTCATCAAAAGCATAGCAACATGACCTACCTATAAACTGTCTCATTAGAAGCATTCTCATCAAAAGCATAGCAACATGACCTACCTATAAACTGTCTCATTAGAAGCATTCTCATCAAAAGCATAGCAACATGACCTACCTATAAACTGTCTCATTAGAAGCATTCTCATCAAAAGCATAGCAACATGACCTACCTATAAACTGTCTCATTAGAAGCATTCTCATCAAAAGCATAGCAACATGACCTACCTATAAACTGTCTCATTAGAAGCATTCTCATCAAAAGCATAGCAACATGACCTACCTATAAACTGTCTCATTAGAAGCATTCTCATCAAAAGCATAGCAACATGACCTACCTATAAACTGTCTCATTAGAAGCATTCTCATCAAAAGCATAGCAACATGACCTACCTATAAACTGTCTCATTAGAAGCATTCTCATCAAAAGCATAGCAACATGACCTACCTATAAACTGTCTCATTAGAAGCATTCTCATCAAAAGCATAGCAACATGACCTACCTATAAACTGTCTCATTAGAAGCATTCTCATCAAAAGCATAGCAACATGACCTACCTATAAACTGTCTCATTAGAAGCATTCTCATCAAAAGCATAGCAACATGACCTACCTATAAACTGTCTCATTAGAAGCATTCTCATCAAAAGCATAGCAACATGACCTACCTATAAACTGTCTCATTAGAAGCATTCTCATCAAAAGCATAGCAAACATGACCTACCTATAAACTGTCTCATTAGAAGCATTCTCATCAAAAGCATAGCAACATGACCTACCTATAAACTGCTCATTAGAAGCATCTCATCAAAAGCATAGCAACATGACCTCACCTATAAACTGTCTCATTAGAAGCATTCTCATCAAAAGCATAGCAACATGACCCTACCTATAAACTGTCTCATTAGAAGCATTCTCATCAAAAAGCATAGCAACTTGACCTACCTATAAACTGTCTCATTAGAAGCATTCTCATCAAAAGCATAGAACATGATCCCTACCTATAAACTGTCTCATTAGAAGCATTCTCATCAAAGCATAGCAACATGACCTACCCTATAAACTGTCTCATTAGAAGCATTCTCATCAAAAGCATAGCAACATGACCTACCTATAACTGTCTCATTAGAAGCATTCTCATCAAAAGCATAGCAACATGACCTACCTATAAACTGTCTCATTAGAAGCATTCTCATCAAAAGCATAGCAACATGACCTACCTATAAACTGTCTCATTAGAAGCATTCTCATCAAAAGCATAGCAACATGACCTACCTATAAACTGTCTCATTAGAAGCATTGTCATCAAAAGCATAGCAACATGACCTACCTATAAACTGTCTCATTAGAAGCATTGTCATCAAAAGCATAGCAACATGACCTACCTATAAACTGTCTCATTAGAAGCATTCTCATCAAAAGCATAGCAACAGGGTACCTATAAAGTTCGAAAAGACAACTAAAGACAACTAAAGACAGCTAAAGACAACTAAAGACAGCTAAAGACAACTAAAGACAGCTAAAGACTACTAAAGACAACTAAAGACAACTAAAGACAAAGGGCAAAAAGACAACTAAAGACAGCTAAAGACTACTAAAGACAACTAAAGACAACTAAAGACGGCTAAAGACACCAGGGGTAGAAATTTTAGAGGGTATACAAGGCTACAAACAACTTAAAGAGCCCAAAAACACCTGCCATCTTTGAAAGACATTGGCTATGGCAGAAATTTGTTGCCGCGTAGAAAGTACAACGGATTAAAAAAAAAATAACAATAATATTTTTGAAGTATATTATATAAGATAATTGATTTAGATACAAAGTGAAAGCTGTTCTGGGTGATTGTGTAGTCGGATTTAATGAAAATGCAATGCCCGATTCGAAAATGAGGCTATTGTTTGTGAAGCAAAGCTAGTACCTCGTTTGCAGACGAATGTTTTAACGGGTTAACTTGGTACGCAAAACCGGTACTGCAGCGGCCCAAAGAGAGCTTTAGAGTGCACGGAAACCTTACAAATATTTCAGAATTTGTGTAACTATATGTTTTAAAAAGGTTTTCTCACCCCCTTCGCCATCATAATGACAACCCCCGTTGGCGTGCCGGGGGTTTCAGTATAAATAGTATCTCCACTTTCTGGAAATTTAGTGCTTTAAATTCCCACTGTCGCTGTCTTTCTCATTTGCTCTTTCTCATTCCTGCTCTGTTCTATCAATATGCTATACTATCGTCTTCTTCGCTAGACCAGTCTCCTACCTTTTTTCTTGAAAACTCTTCCGGGACAAGACTCCTTATTTGTGTATGAGGTCAGCTTGGGAATATTGGACGCTTTCTGCCAGGTGGTCACTAGGGCTTCCTATGATGTTATTATTTAGCAATGTAGGAATTTTATATGTATGTGTTTTGTTGATAATTTATAATGATGTTTGTATTCTATTTTGTTTTTGTAAACGGGGGTTCGATAAGTTGGGGTGAAGCCTCAGCCGTCCCCTGCGTGGGATGTCTTTATTGTAAAGTGACTGGCTGGTGGGGAGCTTTCGGGTTTACCACTAGGGTTGTTTCAGCAGATATTTATGCGGATCAGGGGTTGTCCGGTCCTGATTTGGCTCGGAAGAGTCCGCTGGACCTAAAGCAATAATAATGTAATGTAATGTAATGTAATCATAATGACATTGAGCACCCCATCGTTCTTATTCATTTATTTATTTTGTGTTACAGTTACACACAAATTCTAAACTATACATAGGTGTCTTTAGCCGTCTTTAGTTGTCTTTATCCCGTCTTTAGTTGTCTACCGTCTTTAGCCGTCTTTAGTTGTCTTTAGCCGTCTTTAGTAGGTGTCTTTAGCCGTCTTTAGTTGTCTTTAGCCGTCTTTAGTTGTCTTTAGTTGTCTTTAGCCGTCTTTAGTTGTCTTTAGCCGTCTTTAGTTGTCTTTAGTTGTCTTTTCGCACTTTATAGGTACCGTAGCAACATGACCTACCTATAAACTGTCTCATTAGAAGCATTCTCATCAAAAGCATAGCAACATGACCTACCTATAAACTGTCTCATTAGAAGCATTCTCATCAAAAGCATAGCAACATGACCTACCTATAAACTGTCTCATTAGAAGCATTCTCATCAAAAGCATAGCAACATGACCTACCTATAAACTGTCTCATTAGAAGCATTCTCATCAAAAGCATAGCAACATGACCTACCTATAAACTGTCTCATTAGAAGCATTCTCATCAAAAGCATAGCAACATGACCTACCTATAAACTGTCTCATTAGAAGCATTCTCATCAAAAGCATAGCAACATGACCTACCTATAAACTGTCTCATTAGAAGCATTCTCATCAAAAGCATAGCAACATGACCTACCTATAAACTGTCTCATTAGAAGCATTCTCATCAAAAGCATAGCAACATGACCTACCTATAAACTGTCTCATTAGAAGCATTCTCATCAAAAGCATAGCAACATGACCTACCTATAAACTGTCTCATTAGAAGCATTCTCATCAAAAGCATAGCAACATGACCTACCTATAAACTGTCTCATTAGAAGCATTCTCATCAAAAGCATAGCAACATGACCTACCTATAAACTGTCTCATTAGAAGCATTGCTCATCAAAAGCATAGCAACATGACCTACCTATAAACTGTCTCATTAGAAGCATTCTCATCAAAAGCATAGCAACATGACCTACCTATAAACTGTCTCATTAGAAGCATTCTCATCAAAAGCATAGCAACATGACCTACCTATAAACTGTCTCATTAGAAGCATTCTCATCAAAAGCATAGCAACATGACCTACCTATAAACTGTCTCATTAGAAGCATTGTCATCAAAAGCATAGCAACATGACCTACCTATAAACTGTCTCATTAGAAGCATTCGTCATCAAAAGCATAGCAACATGACCTACCTATAAACTGTCTCATTAGAAGCATTGTCATCAAAAGCATAGCAACATGACCTACCTATAAACTGTCTCATTAGAAAGCATTGTCATCAAAAGCATAGCAACATGACCCTACCTATAAACTGTCTCATTAGAAGCATTCTCATCAAAAGCATAGCAACATGACCTACCTATAAACTGTCTCATTTAGAAGCATTCTCATCAAAAGCATAGCAACATGACCTACCTATAAACTGTCTCATTAGAAGCATTCTCATCAAAAGCATAGCAACATGACCTACCTATAAACTGTCTCATTAGAAGCATTCTCATCAAAAGCATAGCAAACATGACCTACCTATAAACTGTCTCATTAGAAGCATTCTCATCAAAAGCATAGCAACATGACCTACCTATAAACTGTCTCATTAGAAGCATTCTCATCAAAAGCATAGCAACATGACCTACCTATAAACTGTCTCATTAGAAGCATTCTCATCAAAAGCATAGCAACATGACCTACCTATAAACTGTCTCATTAGAAGCATTCTCATCAAAAGCATAGCAACATGACCTACCTATAAACTGTCTCATTAGAAGCATTCTCATCAAAAGCATAGCAACATGACCTACCTATAAACTGTCTCATTAGAAGCATTGTCATCAAAAGCATAGCAACATGACCTACCTATAAACTGTCTCATTAGAAGCATTGTCATCAAAAGCATAGCAACATGACCTACCTATAAACTGTCTCATTAGAAGCATTGTCATCAAAAGCATAGCAACATGACCTACCTATAAACTGTCTCATTAGAAGCATTGTCATCAAAAGCATAGCAACATGACCTACCTATAAAACTGTCTCATTAGAAGCATTGTCATCAAAAGCATAGCAACATGACCTACCTATAAACTGTCTCATTAGAAGCATTCTCATCAAAAGCATAGCAACATGACCTACCTATAAACTGTCTCATTAGAAGCATTCTCATCAAAAGCATAGCAACATGACCTACCTATAAACTGTCTCATTAGAAGCATTCTCATCAAAAGCATAGCAACATGACCTACCTATAAACTGTCTCATTAGAAGCATTCTCATCAAAAGCATAGCAACATGACCTACCTATAAACTGTCTCATTAGAAGCATTCTCATCAAAAGCATAGCAACATGACCTACCTATAAACTGTCTCATTAGAAGCATTCTCATCAAAAGCATAGCAACATGACCTACCTATAAACTGTCTCATTAGAAGCATTCTCATCAAAAGCATAGCAACATGACCTACCTATAAACTGTCTCATTAGAAGCATTCTCATCAAAAGCATAGCAACATGACCTACCTATAAACTGTCTCATTAGAAGCATTCTCATCAAAAGCATAGCAACATGACCTACCTATAAACTGTCTCATTAGAAGCATTCTCATCAAAAGCATAGCAACATGACCTACCTATAAACTGTCTCATTAGAAGCATTCTCATCAAAAGCATAGCAACATGACCTACCTATAAACTGTCTCATTAGAAGCATTCTCATCAAAAGCATAGCAACATGACCTACCTATAAACTGTCTCATTAGAAGCATTCTCATCAAAAGCATAGCAACATGACCTACCTATAAACTGTCTCATTAGAAGCATTCTCATCAAAAGCATAGCAACATGACCTACCTATAAACTGTCTCATTAGAAGCATTGTCATCAAAAGCATAGCAACATGACCTACCTATAAACTGTCTCATTAGAAGCATTGTCATCAAAAGCATAGCAACATGACCTACCTATAAACTGTCTCATTAGAAGCATTGTCATCAAAAGCATAGCAACATGACCTACCTATAAACTGTCTCATTAGAAGCATTCTCATCAAAAGCATAGCAACATGACCTACCTATAAACTGTCTCATTAGAAGCATTGTCATCAAAAGCATAGCAACATGACCTACCTATAAACTGTCTCATTAGAAGCATTGTCATCAAAAGCATAGCAACATGACCTACCTATAAACTGTCTCATTAGAAGCATTGTCATCAAAAGCATAGCAACATGACCTACCTATAAACTGTCTCATTAGAAGCATTGTCATCAAAAGCATAGCAACATGACCTACCTATAAACTGTCTCATTAGAAGCATTCTCATCAAAAGCATAGCAACATGACCTACCTATAAACTGTCTCATTAGAAGCATTCTCATCAAAAGCATAGCAACATGACCTACCTATAAACTGTCTCATTAGAAGCATTCTCATCAAAAGCATAGCAACATGACCTACCTATAAACTGTCTCATTAGAAGCATTCTCATCAAAAGCATAGCAACATGACCTACCTATAAACTGTCTCATTAGAAGCATTCTCATCAAAGCATAGCAACATGACCTACCTATAAACTGTCTCATTAGAAGCATTCTCATCAAAAGCATAGCAACATGACCTACCTATAAACTGTCTCATTAGAAGCATTCTCATCAAAAGCATAGCAACATGACCTACCTATAAACTGTCTCATTAGAAGCATTCTCATCAAAAGCATAGCAACATGACCTACCTATAAACTGTCTCATTAGAAGCATTCTCATCAAAAGCATAGCAACATGACCTACCTATAAACTGTCTCATTAGAAGCATTCTCATCAAAAGCATAGCAACATGACCTACCTATAAACTGTCTCATTAGAAGCATTCTCATCAAAAGCATAGCAACATGACCTACCTATAAACTGTCTCATTAGAAGCATTCTCATCAAAAGCATAGCAACATGACCTACCTATAAACTGTCTCATTAGAAGCATTCTCATCAAAAGCATAGCAACATGACCTACCTATAAACTGTCTCATTAGAAGCATTCTCATCAAAAGCATAGCAACATGACCTACCTATAAACTGTCTCATTAGAAGCATTCTCATCAAAAGCATAGCAACATGACCTACCTATAAACTGTCTCATTAGAAGCATTCTCATCAAAAGCATAGCAACATGACCTACCTATAAACTGTCTCATTAGAAGCATTCTCATCAAAAGCATAGCAACATGACCTACCTATAAACTGTCTCATTAGAAGCATTCTCATCAAAAGCATAGCAACATGACCTACCTATAAACTGTCTCATTAGAAGCATTCTCATCAAAAGCATAGCAACATGACCTACCTATAAACTGTCTCATTAGAAGCATTCTCATCAAAAGCATAGCAACATGACCTACCTATAAACTGTCTCATTAGAAGCATTCTCATCAAAAGCATAGCAACATGACCTACCTATAAACTGTCTCATTAGAAGCATTCTCATCAAAAGCATAGCAACATGACCTACCTATAAACTGTCTCATTAGAAGCATTCTCATCAAAAGCATAGCAACATGACCTACCTATAAACTGTCTCATTAGAAGCATTCTCATCAAAAGCATAGCAACATGACCTACCTATAAACTGTCTCATTAGAAGCATTCTCATCAAAAGCATAGCAACATGACCTACCTATAAACTGTCTCATTAGAAGCATTCTCATCAAAAGCATAGCAACATGACCTACCTATAAACTGTCTCATTAGAAGCATTCTCATCAAAAGCATAGCAACATGACCTACCTATAAACTGTCTCATTAGAAGCATTCTCATCAAAAGCATAGCAACATGACCTACCTATAAACTGTCTCATTAGAAGCATTCTCATCAAAAGCATAGCAACATGACCTACCTATAAACTGTCTCATTAGAAGCATTCTCATCAAAAGCATAGCAACATGACCTACCTATAAACTGTCTCATTAGAAGCATTCTCATCAAAAGCATAGCAACATGACCTACCTATAAACTGTCTCATTAGAAGCATTCTCATCAAAAGCATAGCAACATGACCTACCTATAAACTGTCTCATTAGAAGCATTCTCATCAAAAGCATAGCAACATGACCTACCTATAAACTGTCCTCATTAGAAGCATTGTCATCAAAAGCATAGCAACATGACCTACCTATAAACTGTCTCATTAGAAGCATTCTCATCAAAAGCATAGCAACAGGGTACCTATAAAGTTCGAAAAGACAACTAAAGACAGCTAAAGACAACTAAAGACAGCTAAAGACAACTAAAGACAGCTAAAGACTACTAAAGACAACTAAAGACAACTAAAGACAAAGGGCAAAAAGACAACTAAAGACAGCTAAAGACTACTAAAGACAACTAAAGACAACTAAAGACGGCTAAAGACACCAGGGGTAGAAATTTTAGAGGGTATACAAGGCTACAAACAACTTAAAGAGCCCAAAAACACCTGCCATCTTTGAAAGACATTGGCTATGGCAGAAATTTGTTGCCGCGTAGAAAGTACAACGGATTAAAAAAAAATAACAATAATATTTTTGAAGTATATTATATAAGATAATTGATTTAGATACAAAGTGAAAGCTGTTCTGGGTGATTGTGTAGTCGGATTTAATGAAAATGCAATGCCCGATTCGAAAATAAGGCTATTGTTTGTGAAGCAAAGCTAGTACCTCGTTTGCAGACGAATGTTTTAACGGGTTAACTTGGTACGCAAAACCGGTACTGCAGCGGCCCAAAGAGAGCTTTAGAGTGCACGGAAACCTTACAAATATTTCAGAATTTGTGTAACTATATGTTTTAAAAAGGTTTTCTCACCCCTTCGCCATCATAATGACAACCCCCGTTGGCGTGCCGGGGGTTTCAGTATAAATAGTATCTCCACTTTCTGGAAATTTAGTGCTTTAAATTCCCACTGTCGCTGTCTTTCTCATTTGCTCTTTCTCATTCCTGCTCTGTTCTATCAATATGCTATACTATCGTCTTCTTCGCTAGACCAGTCTCCTACCTTTTTTCTTGAAAACTCTTCCGGGACAAGACTCCTTATTTGTGTATGAGGTCAGCTTGGGAATATTGGACGCTTTCTGCCAGGTGGTCACTAGGGCTTCCTATGATGTTATTATTTAGCAATGTAGGAATTTTATATGTATGTGTTTTGTTGATAATTTATAATGATGTTTGTATTCTATTTTGTTTTTGTAAACGGGGGTTCGATAAGTTGGGGTGAAGCCTCAGCCGTCCCCTGCGTGGGATGTCTTTATTGTAAAGTGACTGGCTGGTGGGGAGCTTTCGGGTTTACCACTAGGGTTGTTTCAGCAGATATTTATGCGGATCAGGGGTTGTCCGGTCCTGATTTGGCTCGGAAGAGTCCGCTGGACCTAAAGCAATAATAATGTAATGTAATGTAATGTAATCATAATGACATTGAGCACCCCATCGTTCTTATTCATTTATTTATTTTGTGTTACAGTTACACACAAATTCTAAACTATACATAGGTTTCTTTAGCCGTCTTTAGTTGTCTTTAGCCGTCTTTAGTTGTCTACCGTCTTTAGCCGTCTTTAGCCGTCTTTAGTTGTCTTTAGCCGTCTTTAGTAGGTGTCTTTAGCCGTCTTTAGTTGTCTTTAGCCGTCTTTAGTTGTCTTTAGCCGTCTTTAGTTGTCTTTAGCCGTCTTTAGTTGTCTTTAGTTGTCTTTTCGCACTTTATAGGTACCGTAGCAACATGACCTACCTATAAACTGTCTCATTAGAAGCATTCTCATCAAAAGCATAGCAACATGACCTACCTATAAACTGTCTCATTAGAAGCATTCTCATCAAAAGCATAGCAACATGACCTACCTATAAACTGTCTCATTAGAAGCATTCTCATCAAAAGCATAGCAACATGACCTACCTATAAACTGTCTCATTAGAAGCATTCTCATCAAAAGCATAGCAACATGACCTACCTATAAACTGTCTCATTAGAAGCATTCTCATCAAAAGCATAGCAACATGACCTACCTATAAACTGTCTCATTAGAAGCATTCTCATCAAAAGCATAGCAACATGACCTACCTATAAACTGTCTCATTAGAAGCATTCTCATCAAAAGCATAGCAACATGACCTACCTATAAACTGTCTCATTAGAAGCATTCTCATCAAAAGCGTAGTCAAAGCGGAAGTTCTGGTTTTCCAGGTACTTGGTTAGGTCCACTTTCTGTTTAGGTTCATGGACAATCACATTCTCTTTGTTAGGGACTGTCAGAACGTCTGGCTCATTTCTACCAGTTTCTGAAATGACAAGTGTTCATGGAAAAAATATTAACGCTAAAACAACAAGTTTTCAAAACAATATTGTGAAGAAATAATTTCTTTGGTTATAAAAATACTTTTAACACTGTTGTATTTTGACAAAAGTTTTACAATAAATTCAGAGAATTCCCAGCATTTGTCCACACCATTTTAATTTGGCAAATTTCAATAAATGCTTAACAAAATATGTACCAGAAGCTCATACTTCTAACTCCTATTTGTGTTGGTGAATATAATCCTATATTCCAGTCTTACAACATGTGTCTATAAAAACAGGTGTCATCACCTCTTACATATTATAAATGCACAAAACATTTTTCAAAGTCCCACTCATCGGCCTTACACTTTAAGCTAATATACACTTTAAGCTAATATACAGTTTAAGCTAATATATTTTTGGGTACTGAACAAAATAAAAGGGATTTGTTATTATATGATTTCCATTACCCCTTACTTTCAAACACTATCAATAAATATTAATACCTTTCTTGTTCATTGGCCTCTTGCGAACGCACACACAAATCTGATGATTCTCGATAGGATCTGAAGAAGTGATGGGTCTATACTCCAGATGACTCCGGAACTCCCTAGCAAAGAGGGGAAAAATTTAGATTGTCAAAGCAATATGGAAAACACCCACAAAATATGGTGAAGTAAATTAAAAATAAATAAATTACAATAAAAATATAAAACAACTTGTAACGCTTACATCAAAATCTGAACCTGAAAACTATGTCATATCAATGACTTGAAGAAGAAATACCGCCATCAAAAAGAAAACAGAATATATAAGCTTACTTGATCATGGCCTTAAACTCCCAGTTAGGGTCAGATGTATCATAATCTTGCTCCACTTGTTCCCGGATGGCTTGCTGCACCGCTCGCCGCTCCTCTCGCTTCTGTTTAATTTTCTCAATCTCCTTCACCACGTTGGACTTTCGTCGCCCTGCTGCTGCTGCAGCTGCCACTGCTGCTGCTGCTGCTAATATACAAATGCAGACAGACACTGTTAAAATCCAGGTCTATACACAATGCAGAACCTAACTCGCTTTTCACAACTTCAGCCTTTGAAACAATGACAACTTTTCAAGAGTAACCCCCAACCATTTCCTAGGTGTTGCCCAACACAAGATACAGTCACAAACAATACTTTTGTTTGTTATATTTACATATATTTATTTATTTTTCTTACAAAACATTCCAGTATAAACTTGATATGCTTTATTGATCAAGTGATGAGAAAATAATATTTAAGTAACCATCACAGGCATTTCAAAATAAGCTGCTTTACCCTCAATTTTTGCAGTGAATTTATGACAAGTTGCCTTTGCTCACAAACTGCATGTTTTGTAGGCCACCGTGGTAAGATTTAACATAAACGCAAAACATCAATTATGTGTTTGAATCAATAACAGATCTCACCTGGTCCAGCAGGAGCAGGTGCAACTTTGGGTGCTGGAGGCTCAGGTTGTCCATTCTGTTCTTTAGAAGGCGCTGGCTGTCGTATGTAGCTAGGCCTGGCCCTAGCTGAAGATACTTAACAGAAGAAGGTTATACACTGTAGGGAAACATGGAAAAAGACATCTATCAACTCATTTTTAGAAGAAGTTAAATTAGAGGGAATATATTCGGATAATTTTAAGCAGGTTTGAACTTACAACTGATTTTAAAATACCCAATCTTGGGAGTTTATCTACCTTTCCTCAACAAAGGCAAAGAACAGCATGGCTTCAACTTAGTGGCATTTGTGGCGATTATAAAAGTGGTAAGGTTGCTGTGCTCCCTTGTCATCTCCATCTTTCTATACGCTTGAGAAACATGGACCCTCACAGCAGATCTACAACGAAGAATACAAAGCATGGAGTTGAAGTGCTACAGAAGACTTCGGCGCATTTCCTAAACTCAGCACATCACCAATGACGAAGTCCGACAAACCATCACACAAGCCAGTGATGGAGATCACGTACAATCGTACGTATTTCACGTACTGAGTTCGGAAATCACGTATTGAAAATGTAATGAAAGGGTATAAACACGCACAAAGTCAGTGCCAACGGGGTATGAAAACGTAAAGCTAAGTTGCTGGGAGGTATCATCAGGTACAACTATTTCGGTCATGCGTACAGCTTTCGTTTGATTTGGATCGTGTGCCTGTGCGTCCTGCGTGACCGCCTACCACCATCTCTCCCCTCCTATTCATTCTGTCGCTTCCGAGAAACAGCCAATCATATGCACGATAATATTCACTATTTTTTCTCGACGCTTTTGATTGGCTATATAAGACTGACAACAAAACATTAAACATGGCCGACAAGCAGCAATCTGAGGGGAAGCCGAAGAAAAGGAAAAATAAAGCAGACAAAACTATTTGCTCCAAAAAATTAAAACAAGATGAAGGAAAAGAAAAACAAATTTTTTTTGTCAGCCTTTGGCTTTGAGTGCTCGGTAAGAGAAGAAAAAGGTGAGCCGCAACCGGGCCCGGCTGAAGAAACTCAAACTGATGAAAAGACTTTCCACGCAAAGTGTTTATTACGTATGTTGGTGTACCCCCTAAAAAACTGAAAGGGGGTATAAAAAAAAACCTTATGTTTGCAATGAGGGTATGAAAACCCCCACATGTTTTGGTTGAGGGTATAAATACCCCTAGCTTAAAAACTTTCTCCATCACTGACAAAGCCATTGGAAAACATGATGACCTGCTCACAGTGGTGAAGAAACGGAAACTCCGATGGTATGGCCACGTCACCAGATCATCAGGCCTTGCAAAGACCATCCTGCAAGGCACAGTGCAAGGAGGTAGAAGAAGAGGGAGACCGAAAAAAGGTGGGAGGACAACATTCGAGAATGGACTGGCTTGACATTGAGCGAAGCCATCCGGGTTGTTGAGACTTGAGGGCAGAGAAAGATGAGGTATACTGGTTAAACGATCATCTGTGGTGCCCCAACGACCTCAGAGTTATGGGATAGGATATAAAAGTGGACTTCAAATTATGAGGTAAACACTAAACCAAACAAAAACTATAATAACGATATTGTGAAAAATGTTGAATAAAAGTAAAAGGTGATTTATAAATGAAACCAAAAAGTCTGTATACAACACTGTATTTTTTACAATTGTTATTTCATAGGCAGTATAAACTATCATTATGTACACATACCAGGGATCCAAGTAAAATGTGCTGCACCTTCAGATCTATTGTCTTCTGTAGGAACATTGCCTCCTGCATTTATTAATGGAGAAACACTGTAAGTGTCTGAACCTCTGCGATTATCCATCCTGTCAGCCTTTCTAATTCTTCTTGCGTTAGCACTGAATTCATATCCAACGTTTCTATTGTCAATGGCACTGTTTTTTTGTTTTTGAAGAGCCGACTGTTCTTTCCATTGATAATTCATTTTAGTTTTTGTGTTCTTGTTTACCACAGCTTCTTTCTGTGTATCGTCAAACTCGGCTTCATAAGTTGGGAAAAAAGTAACCATTTCCATTTCTTTTCCACTTTCATCACAAGCATCTATATCATAATTCCAGTTGCTATGCAAGGAATGGTCATCATTCTCAGAATAAACACTTTTTCGTCTCTTTTCAAACAAACGTACGTC
Source organism: Oncomelania hupensis (assembly GCA_036898135.1). Classification (NCBI taxonomy): domain Eukaryota; kingdom Metazoa; phylum Mollusca; class Gastropoda; order Littorinimorpha; family Pomatiopsidae; genus Oncomelania; species Oncomelania hupensis. Next base: position 72,727,344 of record CM072516.1, read on the forward strand.
TTTGCTCACATGTCTCGTATTAGCACTTAATCGGGGTTTATCAACTTTACTAATGGGTCTTGTATCAGTTCTTGACTTGAGTCTGCTAGATTTAGGACTTTGCTGGTCCTGTTGTAAGATGGACTCTTCCACACTACCACCCCTCAATTTTCCTGCTTGGTCAGTTGTCACAAAATCACAGTCATCAGGATCAATAGTTTCATCTACTCTGTTGTCTGTCTCTGGGAGGTTGCCAAGTGTGCTGGCTTGTCTGGAGCTCGGCTTTATGTAGGTCTGAGAGCTGCCACTGCTTCCCATCTTTAATTCTTTAAAGATCTCCCCTGAACAGCCAAGAACTGAATCTACACGATGTGTCCACAATCACTGGACAGACAAGGACTCTATTTATATGTCCACAAGAGTTGAACAGCCAAGAACTAGTGTGCAGTTACAAATAAGTGTTATTTCTACAACAATGAATAGCTAAGGTTATTCAGAACCCAGCCTATGTTTAACTGACTAGCTAGCTCCAAACAATGCACTGCCAAGAAATGAGTCTATTTTTATCTTCAAACAACGCCCAGCCTAGAACAGTACTTTTAACTGAATAGCTTGCAGAACAACAAACCGTTCAATGTTCTCAACCGTGAGCAGAGTAATGGCTACTTCATTAAGATCAGACAAAGCTTCCAGCCATGATGCAAATTACTGAAAATGTCTTCACACAAAGTCTCCATGACCAAAAATACAACCTCATTCACAAAAGTAAGATAACCTAACCCTAACTATGGGCAAGATTAGTTACCTGCGTTTAGCGGCGTTACTGTAACCATTTTTGCACTTAGTACTATTAGACTAGGCTGACAATTAGCTCAAATAGGTGAACCTGACTGCTCAACCATAGACAGCTATTCTTGGTGCATTAGAGATTCTAATCAATAATAAGGGCAGGGTGGAAGCTTGAGGTAGAGAGAAGGGGAAGGCAAAGAGGGGTGGGGGGAGGGGGGGTAACTGGAAAATTCAGTCTACCATCCATCCTCTTCTCGGGTAATGGGAAATGAACCAGTAACAAAAGATGCTTCTCTAGTTGCCAATAGCAACTATGGGAATGTTTGTTACAGGCAATTAACATATTGTGTGATATGCATTGTAAGTATCAGCACATGGTGTACTGTCAATTATTTCCCGATGGGAAAAGCAAATATTTTCTGTGGAACAATTGTTGGTAACTATGAACACAGCAAACAGAAAATCCACATCTGAATCAATACACATGCAGCGGATGACCAACAAAGCAAAACAAAAATAATGGAAGAAAATAAGTAAAATCCTCACCCTTATTTGGAGCTTTAGAATTTCCTCCCTGCACATCACTGCCAGAACTCTTATTACTCTGTCAAAACAGACACAAAAATAGAAAATGAAAGCTGACAAGGAATATGTGTATAAGGAAGAAGAGAAGAAGTAAGAATGAGGAGTGTAAGAAAGAAAATGGAGCTGCTTTTGAAGATGTTTACTCTACCATGTCTGCAAACTCAAGCCTGACAAGGGCAGCATGCCACCAGCAACTAGCAAAGAATCAATACCAACAGAAAATCATTGCCTACTACATATGCAAAGTACTTGATAATCAATCCTGCTGATTCAAATCACATAGTTGCAAACTTCTAATCAAAGAGCACCACTAAGTAGGAACTCACACCCTATATCATGTCTATCTTCCAAATTTCAGTGACATGTCAAATCGTAAAACATTTGTTTTATTTTCATGTCATTACTTCATTAATTTATAATAAATTATTTAAAGTATGTTATTTCTTTACTTGTTCATTTCTTTCTTTATTGGTCTTATCCTCCACTATCACAAAGATTTTATAGTAATCAACTTGGTATTGTAAGGCTAAGACTTCAAAAAACAACAACAAAATAGATAAGCCATGCAATCACTGCTGTTCTAACAATAGGCAATTTGTTTAAAACAAATCAAGATGGCAAGCCACTTTATTGTATTTCCAGAATAATAAGCATTTCAAAAGTATTAATTTTCTTGCCAGCGTTTTGATTATCCTAACGAGGCAAAAAGAAAATGAGGGATGATAGGCCACTATCTGAACTATCTGCAAGCCAAAAATTATTAAAATTGGATCAGCCAAATTTTAGATATAGCACAAAACATGTCTAGAAAATGGTACAGCACAATGACCTTGAGCTTTGAGAAAATGGTGAAGTACAATGACCACACACAAAAAGGTAATGAGATCTTTCTTATGTTTCAATGGCTTTTTTTTTTTTTTTTTTAAACAATGTCCAAGACACAGAATAAAGCAACAATACTCATTTTATGACAAACCTAGAAGAGTAAAGCCCATGATTCACGTTCCTTACGGAACTTGCAATAACATAAAAATGACTGCCCAGAAAAACAGAAATGGTGGCGTTAAAAATGCAAATACCGATTCTTCTTGCGATGATCTTGACCTTGAGATGACGCTGACCTCCGGTTACAATAGGACACTCTACGGTCAAATAAACTATTGTAAACTGTATTATGCCGCACACAAAAAACACAAACACACAAAACCAGTGACATTGATTTGGATGACCTTGACCCTCAATGACATGAACTCTGATGCTCATGTATGATTAAATAACCCAATGTTGATGCTTATGATGGGTCAAATTTAGAGCCATTCCAGGGTAGGAGGGTTGAAAGGGGAGAGTGGGGGAGGCGGGTAAGTACATTAATTCACACTGCTACAGGCAACAGTCACAAAACTGATAACTGGGTGAACCCAATAAAGTCTAGTCTATCCCACATATAGATCAGGGCTCCCCATTTGCAATTAATCTAAGAATAAGCTCACTTCCATTATAAAATATTAAGGATTTTTTTCATTTCTTGTTAAGCATTTTAAGGAGTGGGAAAAGAAAGATTGACAAACGCCACAATAGATGGTTTCGTAGTAAAACAAGTCAAGTAACCAAAAAATCCAATATGTCACAAACCTACGTCACATTAAACTATGACGTCAATCACTAAGCATAGAGCGACGAATTTTGAGCTTTGTGACTGGTTGATAGCACAGAAGGTATACCAATGGAAATCGAGTAAACTTTTCAGTCTCCATTGCAATGCTAATTTTAGATATGATTCTTCCCGAAACAGTAAACACTCTAGTAAGAAGCAACTGTTCAACAGACAATCACTTGGAGAAAAAAAAACTTGTTGCCTCTCTTAAAATTTATTTATTTATTTATTTAATCGTTCTTATATAGCGTTTTACAACTCAAGAGCTGCTCAAGGTACAGGCCAATACAGGATCTAACTCAAGCAGTGATGGAGATCACGTACAACTGTACGTGTTTCGCGTACTGAGTTGGGAAATCACGTAACGAAAATGTAATGAAAGGGTATAAACACGCACAAAGTCAGTACGAAAGGGGTATGAAAACGTAAAGCTAAGTTGCTGGGAGGTATCATCAGGTACAACTATTTCGGTCGTGCGTACAGCTTTCGGTCGATTTGGATCGTGTGCCTGTGCGTCCTGCGCGACCGCCTACCACCCTCTCTCCCCCTCCTATTCATTCTGTCGCTTCCAAGAAACAGCCAATCATATGCACGATAATATTCACTATTTTTTCTCGACGCTTTTAATTGGCTATATAAGACTGACAACAACCCAACATTAAACATGGCCGACAAGCAGCAATCTGAGCGGAAGCCGAAGAAAAGGAAAAATAAAGCAGACAAAACTAATTGCTCAAAAAAATTAAAACAAGATGAAGGAAAAGAAAAACACCCTTTTTTTCAGCCTTTGGCTTTGAGTGCTTGGTAAGAGAAGAAAAAGGTGAGCCGCAACCGAGCCCGGCTGAAGAAACTCAAACTGATTAATAAGACTTTCCACGCAAAGTGTTTATTACGTATGTTGGTGTACCCCATAAAAAACTGAAAGGGGGTATAAAACCCCCCTTATGTTTGCAATGAGGGTATGAAAACCCCCACATGTTTTGGTTGAGGGTATAAATACCCCTAGCTTAAAAACTTTCTCCATCACTGTCAAGCCGCCCGAGGTGCCAACTTGCAGCTTTTGGGTACATCGTAATAACGCTCCAGACAACTGAGCACAATCCTGGGCAGCCAGGGATGGGGGAGAAGGACCTAGGTGCATGCTGGGTGTGTTCTTGACACCGGCACTCACCCGTCTAGGACATGAGCATCAGGATCTTTAAAGTCCAATATGATGGAATGTATCCGACACAGACTATACCTCGGTTTATACTCTCATCCGAAGGAGTAAATCGCGTTCACATTCTCATGACGTAGACAGATTTTTCAGGCATGTTTCAGCACCAATTGTAACATTTAAGACGTACGTCCCACTCTTGATGGGCGATTCTAAGGGCAGTAAGGCGTGATTTTAAGGGTCTAAGGCATGATTACGTCCCCCCTCCCCCCCCGACCTTGGCGCAGGGGATCTTGGCGCAGGGGAGCCTTTGTAAATTAATTAGAAAAAAAATCGAAGGGCAAAGGTCATTGTCTCGCATGCTCCTTATGGAACCCAATGTTTAGCATGAAAATGAGTGCCAAGAAAAACAAAATGAAATATATATAGTAGCATTAAAACACACCATATCAATTCCTCAGTGCTGCAGGCTATTTATAGCTTGCCAGCACCACCCTTCCAGGGATATGAAGCATCGGCAAAGCTATTTAAAGCTAGCCTGGCTGACCAGCCCTCAAATTCTGAAAAGCTTTGGAGGAGCCGCTGTGAAAATGCAAATACCGACTTTCATCTTTCTATGCTCTTGACCTTCAGATGACACTGACCTCTGGCTCTAAATGGCAACAAATACCTTGGGATGACCTTAACCCTCAAGTGATCTCATGCATGTCTGATCAAATAACCCAATTGTTACATATTACAATTATGGGTTAAATAAACAGGCATTCCACTGTACAATTATCTATTTTTTCTATGTTTTTTCAAGGACTAAAATGACCTCTGACCTTCAAGATCAACTGAAAAACTGAAAAATATATGTGTTACACTCAGTTCGATGTTGGTGTTTTCTATCAGTATCTGATTCAGCCCCGATGCTTGAATTCCTGATAGTTGTGTAACTCAGATTCGTTTATTCACACAGCCCGTCCAAACAGCATACAAGTCACAAAGTCGGCGTATGAAGTTTTCCACTTTTATTCAGCACACATCAACAACTACATACAATTCTCAATTCAACTCAACAACTTTCACAGCAACTTTCCAAATCACTATCAACAACTTTACTGTCCCAACAACACACGGAGCATCGAATAAATAATTTTTCCTCTCCTTCGAGATGACGACAGCTCGTTCTAGAAAATGACGCATTACAACCAACCAATCAGAATTAAAGATCGTCATCACTGACTTACGTCAATACATATTTTTATATCTTCCAGAACGACCTCTTGCTTCGACATGTATCGGGAAGTTTCTATCAAGAGTAAACACGCATATCCAGAAGATTCTCAAATAATATCGACTAACGCAAATTATCAACGTTATACAAAGCCTCTCCTAACAACAATGCAAACTCAAATCAAAGGTAAATAAACTCCATTATTGAATACTTTGCAAAACGAAACGATTAGATCTATCGTACATGCTTCAGCCATACTATCCTTTGTGTTTCAACGTAACATAACCCCCCACTCAAGAAGAAATTTACCTAATTTCTTTCAACAACGTTGAAACGTAATGCACAAATAAAGTACAGAATTAAAACTTATTTAAGACTTTCTGAATACTGTAATTGCGCTCAGCTTATCTACACAGAGTCAATGGTTTTCATCTTCAAGTCTATCTGGATATTGTCAATGTTCACAGTTCATCCACACAGTCAATGTTCTTTACTCACACACTCTGCTGAGGAAGTCCGCACCAACATTGTCTGATCCTTTGATAGATTCTACTCGCATGTTAAAGTTCTGCAAGTACATAGCCCATCTCATGATCCGACTGTTCACAAACTTGGCAGAGTTCAAGTAAGTTAGCGGCTTGTGATCAGTCTGTAGGACGAACTTCACTCCTTGAAGGTACAGTTCGAACTTCCGGATTCCCCATATGATGGCAAGGCACTCTTTCTCCATGGTCGAGTAATTTTTCTCAGCCCTGGACAGCTTCTTGCTGGCGTAACTGACCGGAAATAGTTTCCCTTCGTGTTCTTGCATCAGTATGGCGCCGATGCCTTCGTCCGCTGCGTCTGTTCTTAAGACGAATTCTTTGGAAGTGTCAGGCAGTCGTAGCACCGGATCCTTCGAAAGGAGGTCGCGCACAGTCTGGTATGCCCTCTCCTGAGACGGTCCCCACTGCACTTGGTTTGGACAGCCTTTCCGCACCAGGTCCGACAAGGGTGCTGTGATGGCGGAGTAGTTTGGTACAAACTCCCTGTAGTATCCAGCCAACCCCAGGAAAGATCGCACCTGCTTCTTGGTTTGGGGACGTGGAGCGTTCAGAATCTTGGTGACGTTTTCTAGTAGAAGCCCCTTTTGTCCTTCTTTCAGCGAATGGCCGATAAAGTCTACGTTGTCAGTCCCCAGAATGCACTTACTGGGTCTCACGGTCAGGTTGGCTTCTGTGAGACGGTGAAACAGCTCCCTCAAGGTCTGCAGATGCTCTTTCCAGGTGCGGGTGTGGACTAGCAGGTCGTCCCAGTAACACACGACGTTGTCCATCCCTTTGAGCATCTTCCTCATTCCTCTCTTCAGGGTGGCTCCGCTGTTGACCATGCCAAAGGGCATCCTTAGGCACTCGTACGTCCCATCAGGAGTTATGAAAGCAGTCTTTGGTATGTCCTGTTGACGCACGGGGACTTGCCAATAACCCTTGCTGAGGTCAATCTTTGAGAAGATTTTACTCCCCGATAGTTGGCGGAAGAGGTCTGCTGCGGTAGGCATCGGCTCAGGGTCGAAGACGGTGATCTTATTAACCTTCCTGTAGTCGATGCATACTCTGTTGCTCCCGTCCTTCTTCTTCACGACCACGACAGGTGACGCGTAGGGGGAACTGGACTCCCTGATGATGCCCATCTTCAGCATCTCATCGATGTCTTTCTTCAAGGATTCACGGGCCTTGAAAGGGATCGGGAAGGGCTTGGATCGAACAGGGATATTCGAAGTGAGGTGGACTTCGTGTTCGACCAAAGTTGTAGAGCCAGGGACATCGCTGAAGTTGTGGGGAAACTCGCCCATAAGGTCCTTGAGCTTCATCTTTTGACCTTCCGTCAAGCTTGGTCCTAGCTTAACATCGTCGATGCCTTCTTTGCTGTGGAAGTCTCCAAGTTCCAACAGTTCCTCGCTATCAAAGCTGTTATCGATCTCAGCTGCTGTTGCTGCATGCACAGTCTCTGATGGCCTTTCACGTACAGCTTAAGGAGGTTGGCGTGGTATATCTTGGAATGCTGGCCGACCTTCACCTTATAGTCGTTGATCCCCACCACGGTCTCCACTTCGTACGGGCCTTTCCACTGCATCAGCAACTTATTGTGATCAGTAGGTAGCAGCACCAGCACTTTGTTGCCAGGTTTGAACTTCCTGTTCACAGCCCTACGGTCATAGTAGTGCTTTCCACAGTCTTGGGACTTCTTCAGGTTTTCTCTGGCTATCTCGAGAGTCTGCTCCAGCTTCTCCCGTAGCTCAAACACGTACTGGTAGCTGTTCTTCACCTCTGGGGTGTCTACTTCTTTCGTCCACAGTTCTTTTAGGATGTGCATCGGCCCTCGGATGGTTCTTCCGTACAGCAGCTCGAACGGAGAAAAGCCGGTGGACTCCTGCGGTACTTCTCTGTAGGCGAAAAGTAGGGCGTTGATGTAGCGATGCCATTGTCTGGGCTGCTCGCTGCACAGTTTCTTCAAGGTGGACTTCAGCGTAGCATTGAACTTCTCGACGAGCCCGTTGCACATTGGATGGTAGGGTGTCGTAGTCAAATGCCGGATGCTCAGCAGTCGGTTGACCTCCTTCATGCAGTCAGAGACGAACTGCGTCCCGAGGTCTGTCAGGATCTCTTCAGGCACTCCGAGTCTGCTGAACATGTCCACCAGCGCCTCTGCAACAGTCTCAGTGTCAATCTTCTTCAGTGGCACTGCTTCTGGGTACCGAGTCGCATAGTCCACTAAAGTCAGTACCCATCGATGACCTTCTTCACTCGGAGGTCTTATTTCGCCGATTAAGTCTAAGGCCACCCTCTTGAAAGGTCGGTCGATCAGAGGCATCCTCTGCATAGGCACTTTCGGGACCCTTCCTCGAGGTATGGTCTTCTGGCAAATGTCACATGATCGGCAGAAACGGCTGACGTCCGCATGAAGTCCTGGCCAGTAGAACACCGCCTGGATTCTGTCCGACGTCTTCTTGATGCCCAGGTGACCTCCCATGATTGAGTCATGCGCTACTTCCATCACTTGGCGCCTTAGGGGTAGCGGTACCAAAACTTGACGTAGTGGTTTACCTCCGTTGACCCTCGGGTGCTGGAAGATTCGATACAGGATCTTGGCCTTCACCTCAAAATAGACCGTACCACTGCCTTTGGTCACGTGGTCTTGGCGGTTCCTGTACTTGTTTAAAGTGCTATCAGCTTCCTGGAGCTGGATCAGCTTATCTCTGTCCACGATGGCAGCTTTGGAGTTGTCGGCGACCTTCAGTGGCGTAGACATCTTGTCTCTCTTGGCCTGGGCCCTGGTAGTAACAGCACCGACGATCTCTGGTCGGCAGGGCTGAGCCGGAGTAACCACATTGTCCCGTAGCAGCTCTGTAAGGTCTCCATCGGGAAACGGCAATGGATCCTCCTCCACAACTTCGACGTGTTGGGTTGAGGCAGGACTCCACTCTGGATCGGGGTCGTCGGGTCGTCTCGCGCCGTCGATATTCCCGATCATCAAATCATACAGCGGCTTCTTCAGGTAAACCGCTTCGACTTCGCCTATGTAGAAAGGGGTGTTGACATGAATCTTCGCAACTGGCGCTCTCACACATTTGCTGTCGGCCATAAGTGTCCATTTTGAATCGCCAGTGAACTGTTCTTTAGCGATTAGGTCTTCTCTGACGATGACCCCACTGCAGCCAGAGTCTCTTAGAACAGTCACTTCATGATTTCCGACGCGTCCCTTGGAAACAGGCATGTTCTGGACGGTCACAGCTGCGCTGGCGACGACGGGGATGGATTTTCCGTTGGCAAGAAGAAGTTGGCCATCGGTCATGCACTCTTGCACGTCCGCAGGGGTAGCTGTGCGCTTGGTCTCACTCGGAAGAATGACGCTCCCGCCGCACACTTGATGGTCAGATCTACTGGTTTGCCGTTGATTGGAAAACCGCCTCTGCCGGTTGCCCGCCGCTGCGTTGTCCGTACTGCTCCGCTGTCCGCTATTTTTGTTTTGAGGACAGTTAGAAGCTCTGTGGTCTGTAGCGTTGCAGGTGAAACAGCCCCTTGAATGCCCTTCCCTGGGAGGAGGCGTGGAGTCTGTCTGTCTCTGGCTCGTCTGGCTTCCCTGGATCTGGTTCACATGGTTTCCAGTCTTCTGAAAATGTTTCGTCGCGCTGGGTAGCCCCAGGGTTTTCCCATGAGCGATGAGATATCTTTCAGCAGCCTCAGTCACATCTTTAAGCGTCTGCAGCTTTTGTTCTTCTAAGTGGGTCGCTAGGTCCTTGTGACAGGCATTGAGAAATTGTTCTTTCACAATCAGGTCATGGAGACTGTCGTAAGACTTCCTTTCGCCTGATAACTCCACCCACTTGTGTAGATATGACGACAGGCGCTCCACAAACTGCTTTGGCGTCTCGTCTGACTTAGGCCGGCATTCACGGAAGCGTTTACGGTAGCCCTTCTCTGTAAAGTTGTAGCACTGCAATAGGGCCTCTTTCAAGACGTCGTAGTCTTTAGCGTCATCGTCCGACAATCTGGTGTAGACGTCGAGTGCTTCTCCCGTCAGAAGTGCACTTAGTCGAATCGCCCAGTCTTGAGGTTGCCAGTTAGAGCTTTTGGCAAACCTTTCAAACCTCGCCAAATAACTGTCGATCTGGTCCTTCCCGTCGACGAAAGCTGGCAATTTTGGAGCCATGTGGTCGCTGACGACTTGTGGCGCATGCTGATTGTTTTGGATACGCGCCAACTCCAGCTGGTACTGACGCTCAGCCTCTAATTGTCTCTCGTCCATCTCTCTTTCTTCTCGGCGACGCTGCGCTTCGAACTCTCTTTCTTCTCGACGTCGTTGCTCTTCTTTTTCTTGACGCCGCTCTTCTAGTTCTCTTTCTTCACGGCGACGCTGCTCTTCTAGTTCTCTTTCTTCACGGCGACGCTGCTCTTCTAGTTCTCTTTCTTCACGGCGACGTTGCTCTTCTAGTTCTCGTTCTTGTATTCTCTCCTGGGACTTGACGTACTCCGTCAACTGTTTCCCTTTTAGATTCAGTTGAATCCCTTTCTGCCAGAAGTCAGCCATCTTGATGCTTCTGGAAAGTTCTGGAAAGTTCTTTTCTGGAAAGTTCTTTTTCTAGAAAGTTCTTGACTGTAGAGTTCTTTTTTTCTGGAAAGTTCTTGACTGTGCTGTACCTTTCTAGACTGTTCTAGAACAGCACGCTTTCTGCAGTAGCGCTGATGCTTGTCACTAGTCGCCTTCGCTGACGCAGGCCCCGCTGTCCTCGTCGTATGCGACGCTGCACCACGCTGGTGTTGATGTACACGCTCCTGTGCTGAAGTAGACGCGACGTCCGCTCGACGCTCGCTGTAACACTGGCGATGTAGCTCCGAGACTGACCCTCGACGTAGTCCTGCGGCAGCCACGTAGTCCCGATCTGTTGTTCGCTCACGAAGCAACTCTTCAGCGACTACACGCCCTTGCAGTCAACCCGAACCTATCGGTGATGTAGTCCCAGTGTGTTGGCCCCTCTCGACGCAACTCGTTGGCGGCTACCCTCGATGACTGCCTCTCGTAACGTTGACTCGCTTGTAGCAGTTGAACCCTTGGCTATGGCGTGAATCGCGGCTTGACCCCCAAAATGTTACACTCAGTTCGATGTTGGTGTTTTCTATCAGTATCTGATTCAGCCCCGATGCTTGAATTCCTGATAGTTGTGTAACTCAGATTCGTTTATTCACACAGCCCGTCCAAACAGCATACAAGTCACAAAGTCGGCGTATGAAGTTTTCCACTTTTATTCAGCACACATCAACAACTACATACAATTCTCAATTCAACTCAACAACTTTCACAGCAACTTTCCAAATCACTATCAACAACTTTACTGTCCCAACAACACACGGAGCATCGAATAAATAATTTTTCCTCTCCTTCGAGATGACGACAGCTCGTTCTAGAAAATGACGCATTACAACCAACCAATCAGAATTAAAGATCGTCATCACTGACTTACGTCAATACATATTTTTATATCTTCCAGAACGACCTCTTGCTTCGACATGTATCGGGAAGTTTCTATCAAGAGTAAACACGCATATCCAGAAGATTCTCAAATAATATCGACTAACGCAAATTATCAACGTTATACAAAGCCTCTCCTAACAACAATGCAAACTCAAATCAAAGGTAAATAAACTCCATTATTGAATACTTTGCAAAACGAAACGATTAGATCTATCGTACATGCTTCAGCCATACTATCCTTTGTGTTTCAACGTAACAATATGAAAGATCAATCTATCATCTCTAAAGGCAAGTTTGGACTTTATATCTCTCATAGTTTAGGGTCAAGGTCAATCCAACTTTTGGACAGCTCCAGAGAACTTGACCTTGGAGTGAAATTAACCAAATATGCACAGTATGTGTGTCTCACTGATATCTATCTTGCATCACAGAATCACAAATTCAATATTAATAACCTAGAAAAAAAAAAGTGAAATTTTGTGGAAAAATAGCTTTTTTTTTTTTTTTTAAAATTAACATTTGATTACTTTGTGACCTTGACCTAGTGATCATTTTCGAGGTTTCATATACCATCTTAATAAGCTTGGTTGTGATAGTTGAAATAGACTCTGTGTATTTAGCCACTTTAAAATTTTGGCACACACAGACAGTGGATGACGTACAGAGAGATGGACATTTTTTCCCTATATTATTTTGGGACTATTTTAGGACTCATCTCGCACAGAATTGCAAAACCCTGGATTTTTTTTTGGGTGAGTAAAGTCTAATGACCCACATTGCTTCAGGTGAGTTAAACAAAAATATCAAGAGATTATCACCTACACCATCAAATTGTAGGGCAAAGCGATGTTGAAATTGTGATGTGAAAAAACATCATTTCATAAGGGCCAAGGAGTTATCAATTTCTGTAGTAATTATTCAAATACAATAACAACCTTGACATTATAATTATTAGTAGTATTGTTGTTGTTGTAGAAGATATGGAAGGTAGTATATAATGTTAATATGTACTTGAAGCAAATGCATCTGAAAACTGACACATGCTACAAAACCTCAGAACCACAAGCACAAAATATCACATGCACCACAAAACTTGAATATAATGTACCAAAGCTATTAATTTGTGTAGAGAAATAAACAGTGAAGATATGAAAACAGACGATCAAGCACTAGTCTAAATCAGTGAGTGTACATATCATTTGTTCCTGAAGTATGACTATAGTTCATGTTTGGAAATACAAGTTACAGCAGTCTTTTGTGAAGATCAGGAAATAATGGTAGGTCAAGGTTACGAATAATAAGGCTAGAAATAACAACGCTTGCATGAGTTGCTAAGCAGTAAAACCCCTTACACCTGGATACTCAAGTGTCAAAGATATCCCTAGCAAGCAAGCTCTTGCTGTAATGATTCAATGTACATGCACACTACGGGCGTTTGCTATGACAAGAAATCTACACAATTAGCTATAGTGCTCTACATATTATATATTGACAATCACGATATTATTTGTATCTAGACTGATATCGAGTTACGCATATTACATCAATTTATATTATACTGAAAAAACTGACATTATTATATAAATAATCTATACCAGTTAGCACATACTAATTAATACACTAAAGAGTAAACTTGATTTAACACTGATACAGCATTAAACTTAAACAACAAAAGCAAAACCAGCCTCCATGTATGCTTAGAAGCAGATCAACATAAAAAACAAAATGCAGTGACACATTGAAGTTCTGTGAATGACACTATTTTTAACACCAAGCAATACATTTTAAACACAGTAATCAATGTATTTCATCAGAAATCTATTTTTAAATGTTTTGATAAACAGTTGAACTTGGAACAAACCTTATTATAAATACACTTTACTGATTATTTTAAAAGAAACTGAAATTTAAGGAAAACAAACGAACAACAAAAGTGGGGGGAAAAACTCCCAATTCAATATGCAGTACAGACCACTATATTCATAAATGGAACAGAATCAACAGATGTACTCTGGTCACTGCCTTCCTGACTGTAACTTTGTGCACAGTCTGGACCTGTTGGTAAAGGTTGGCAGTAACTTTGCCTCTGCCAATCAAAATTATTGAACGTAAGTATAAACAGAATTAGCGAAGAATGGCTTGTGTAACTTACATTACATTACATTACATGATTATTGCTTTAGGTCCAGCGGACTATTCTGAGCCAAATCAAGACCGGGCTACCCCTGATCCGCATAAAAGATCTGCTGAAACAACCCTAGTGGTAAAACTGAAAGCTCTCCACCAGTCAGTCCCCCCACCATAAAGACATCCCACGCAGGGGACGCTGATGCCGTACTCCAATTTATCGAACCCCCGTTTACAAAAACAAAATAGAATACAATCATTATAAATTATTAACAAAACACATACATATAAAATGCCTACATTGCTAAATAATAACATCATAGGAAGCCCTAGTGACCACCCGGCAGAAAGCGTCCAATATTCCCAAGCTGATCTAACAGACCTCATACACAAATTATAAGGAGTCTTGTCCCGGAAGAGTTTTCAAGAAAAAAGGTAGGTGACTGGTCTATTTATTTATTTATTTAATCGTTCTTATATTTAATCGTTCTTATATAGCGCTTTTCCAGCTCAAGAGCTGCTCAAGGCGCTGGCCGACACAGGATCTAACTCAAGCCGCCCGAGACGCCCACCCGCAGCCTTTGGGCGCATGGTCTGACACCCGGACAACTGAGCACAATCCTGGGCAGCCAGGGATGGGGGAGAAGGACCTAGGTGCATGCTGGGCGTTTTCTTGTCACCGGCACTCACCCGTCTAGGACATGAGCGTCAGGATCTTTAAAGTCCGTTATGATGGAATGTATGCGACACAGACTAGACCTCGGTTTATACTCTCATCCGAAGGAGTAGGAAAACAGGAGTAAAGTGTCTTTCCCAGGGAAACAACACAAAGGCCCGGCCAGGGCTCGAACCCGGGACCTTCCGATCCGTAAGCCGAAGCACTACCATTAGACCACAGTGCCTCCTATGTGATGATATTCTGGGGAAGATACGTTTATTTTACTAGGGGGTAAGACTTATTGATAGATGGGCGATGTGCTACCACTATCGATCGTTCTTTTACCAGAATTCCGAAAGTTGTGTGAGAGACAGATCACGGCACTTTGAACACATAAAATTTATATTTGTTCTCGGGAATTTTAGTATCATTTGGCTCACCTTGAGAACCGGTGATGACTAATCGCTAAACTAAAAGCGAAGAAGAAGATAGTATAGCAGATTGCTAGAACAGAGCAGGAATGAGAAAGAGCAAATGGGAAAGACAGCGACAGTGGGAATTTAAAGCACTAAATTTCCAGAAAGTGGGGATACTATTTATACTGAAACCCCCGGCACCCCAATGGGGGTGGCTTGTGTAACTGCTAAGACACTATAGGAATTAAAAATGGATTCCATTGATGACATGCCACCATTACATTTTTTAACATGGGAAAACACTTCTGAACCCTTAAATTGTTCAATATTCAGAAAATGCTGGAATACACAATGCAATGCAGAGAAAAAACACATTAACTGTATCAATTAAGTTTTTGTTGTTGTTAACAGTATTAGATAATATTCCAAATACACAATTTGTACAACACCAAGAATTATTGGTTAATAACCGTTATTACTATTTCTCTTAACACGATTGCTTAAAGTTTGTAACCACATTTCAGCAAGTATAATTCCCCCAGTTTCATCCTCCAAAAAAGAATCAAGCGTAAGACTAGAGGGAAAGAAATGGATGCTATATATGCATTTTTCTCCACTAAAAATTTTAAAAAATACATTATACAAAAGAAAAGAAGAACTAGAAAGTCAAAGCCAGGGTGGAGAACAACTGAATCAAGAAATCTCTGAAAGTTGGCCGGGGCCCAGGGGCCACCTTAGGCCCCGGTGGGGTCCAGGGGCCAAGCCCCGGTAGGGGGTCTATGGGGGCGAAGTCTGCCTTGTTTGTCAACTGCTTTGGTTGCTTCCAAATGTCTAGTAGAATTCATGTGCTCCATCAAAGTTGACAGCCCCCGATTAGCATACACAACATCTTTGGAACACAAGATGCAACGGGCCATTCCTGGTGTGACAACTTTCCGAAAACAATCAGAGATGCGCTGCTCTCCATCTCCAACTTTTACTTTTTTTTCGGTCCATTCCCATCTCCACTTGTTCTTGATGTTATCATCGCCATTGTACTTGTCACTTTGGTTGACAATTTGCGCAGAGCAAGACATTGTTTGTGATTTCAAAAGACTGCTAAGACATTGAAAAGAATCACTGAAGCGTAACACAAAGGAAGGATGATGCGCGCGCTTTATAGGCTACTGTTCCCAGTCGTGGTTGCCCGATTTTGTTTTCTTGCTCATAATAGGCCTATATAGTAGGCCATATAGCATAGCTCTGTATAACAGTCGCGGGCAGACACTTTCTCTGTACGAATTGAATGACCGACAAAATAACTTGGGTGCGGCACGGAGGTGTTCCGCGAAAAATATATCGGACAAAAAATAAAAATCTCGGAACTCAATATTTTTTTTATCGGAAATGCAAATGCCTTCCGCGGAAATCCGCGGATCCGAGGAAAATTCTCCACCCTGCAAAGCCCATATGACTCACATGCTACTTACAAAACTTGCAATATTTAAACTGGAAAAAAAAGTGCCCAGAAAAAACAAAAGGAAATACCAACTTTCATCTTTCTATGCTCTTGCTCTCGAGATGACATTGACATCCGGCTCCAAATACTCATGTACAATGAAATAAATTGCAGCAAACGTTGTATTATGGCCCCCCACCCCCCCCCCTCCGGTGACTTTTGGATGACCTTGATCTTAGGATGACCTTGACCCTCATGTGATCTTTTATGCATGCCTGATCAAATAACCCAATGTTGTTGCATAATATGGGTTAAAAAGCCATTCCACTGTACGATGACCTATCTTTTGTATGTTTTTACAAGGCCTAAAATGATCTTGACCTTCAAGATCAAACGCAAAAACGAAACATATATATGACCTTTTAAGATCCAACACAAAAACGGAACACGTATGAAAGATCAATTTATCATCTCTAAATACAACAAGTTTGGACCGTTTGGACCTCTCATTATTTGCGGTTAAGGTCACTTCAAAGTACCTATACAAACCAACTTTAGACAGCTCCAGTGGCCTTGACCTTGGAGAGAGGTTGACCAAATTTGCATAGTATGTTGTCTCACTGATACATCAGAGAATCATAACCTAGAAAAAAAGTGAAATTTTGTGAACAATTGTTATTTTTTTACTAATATTTTGGTGATTCTGTGACCTGGACCTTGCTGTGAAATCACTGATTTCATGGTCTCATGGGTATACACCATCTTACCAAGTTTAGTTGTGATAGTTGAAATATGCTCCGAGTACTTAGTTACTTTAAAGTTTTTGCATAGACAGATGGCTGACAGACAGACGGCCGGGCTGACATTTTTTAATATCACTTTTTGGACTATTTAGGACTCGTCTAGTACAGATTTGCAAAAACCTGGAAAATTTTATTTTCAGGGGGTGAGTACACTGACTCACATTGCTATGCATGTGAATTAAAAACTGTCTGTAAATACTAAAATTAACAGAAAACTCATCTGTTTTAGAATGTGATTAAAGTGAGTCTGTGCCCTTGCTTAAATTTTTTTTTTTAATTTACTATGAAAAAAACCCACCAACAGCAAACAAACCAACCCAAACCAACTTATAAACTGTTCAGTTCACACAAGTCTAATAGACTAGACTAGTATTTGCTTAAATACTGTGAATTGCAGCCATACACAATACAGCAAACTGACGGCCCAAGCTTCAACATGTGGCTAAGTATGGAAATAAACTGGGCCTGTTGTCCAGTGTAACGCTTATTGCCTGTTGTCCAGTGTAACGCTGTGTTGAGGTCCTGACCACATTTTTTCGAAAGCGGCCTGTTATGTTCATTTTAGTTTTCATCTCAATAAATAATGCTGATTATTATTTTGTGCATGTCGGAACATGGCCTCAGACTCACTTTAAATGATTTGGTGCATATTATTATTAGTACTGGCAATTATACTTTTCTGCTACAAATGACAGGAAAGAGTCAGCAGAAAGATGAAATCTATCTCACTAAATTACACTAACTTGCTTTGAAGTCACCGTTTGTCCCAAAATACTGTTTTCCTGCATTAAAGTTCAAAAGAAAATATCTTACTAACAAGCTGAGTTTTAATAAAATTGTCTCCACACAAATATAATCTTTGTCATTATGTTACTAGTATAGGTGTTAAAGGTTCCAATGGCAAAACAGTTCCAATGAATATGAACAACCAAATCTTTCCTTCTGGTTCTGCTCCTGCAGCAATAGTCTTAATAATAAAATCAAGGAATATGGGGCTGCAAAATCGCCACAGCACTTTACCATGACTCAAAATTCTTCACAAGATTTCATGCTTGACACTCATATGTGGGCAGGGGAGGGTGGAGAGGGAGGGGGAAAATTGTTCATTTCACTTCGAATTTGAAAAGACTAAAATCTAAAATAAGGAAAGCTTTGCACATGCCAGTGTTTGTTACTGTTAGCTTTGCTACACACGGAGAAATGTTGCCCACATGCTGAGCATCCATGTACAAGGAAACATGCATTAAATTAAATAATAGATCCCCAAACTTGACAACATCTAAAGCAGCCACCACCGGATAAAAACTGAGACAGTTAATCAATAAGAATCCAAAGGGCTACACATGTGAACAGGCCACTGATGTCTGAGTACATATGAAACAGGCTACACAACATCAACCACAGAAGGAGCGTCCAAAATGCGGAGGCAGGCTCCACTCTACCTTGCCGTTGGGGACCCTGCGAATTGGTTGGGGGATTTGACGGCCTGCATTGCTCTGCGTGGAAGAAGCACGGCTCCTGGGTTTGGGCGGACGGGCAAATTCCTTATCATCTGTGTTACTGTCCGCAATGCTAAGGGGCTCATCATCATCATCGTATATGAGAATATCGCCATTCTCTACATCATCCTCATCTTCCTCGTCACCTTGGCTGCCACGCTGCATGTGGGGGTGAAAGGGCAATGACGTTGATGATGACAATAAATGACACATGAATTCAAGATCAACTTAAAAATGCAAATGAAAACACAAAGACAGATTCAAACACACCATGCAGGAAGAGAATGATTTAACTGAGTGCTCGGAAAAAGGGTAGACTAGAAGGGCAAAGCCCATATGACTCACATGCTTTTTATGGAACTAGCAATATTAAACATGAAAATGAGCGTCCAAAAAAACAACAACAAAAAAAAACGACGGCATTAAAATGCAAAAAACGACTTTGATCTTGATCTTTCTATGCTCTTGACATTGACCGCTGGCTCCAAATACACTCATGTACTATCAAATAAAGTACAGCTAAAGTTGTATTATGCAAAAAAACGTTGACCTTGGGATGATCTCGACCCTCATGTGACCTCTCATGCATGTCTGATCAAATAACCTAAAGTTTTAGCATGGGTTAAATAAACAGCCATTCCACTGTACGATTATCTTTTTTTTCTGTGTTTTTAACAAGGCCTAAAATGACCTTGACCTTCAAGATCAAACGCAAAAACGGAAGATATATAAAAGATCAATCTAAATACAACAAGTTTGGACTTATATATCTCTCATAGTTTAGGGTCAAGGTCACAAGTTTCAAAGTATCTATACTAACCGACTGGATAGCTCCAGTGACACTGACCTTGGAGAGAGGTTGACCAAATGGTATAGTATGTGTGTCTAATTGATATCTATCATGCATCAAAGAATCATAAATTCAATATTAATAACCTAGAATAAAGTGAAATTTTGTGAAAAACTCATTTTTTGGACTAAAATTTGTTGACTTTGTGACCTTGACCTTGAAGTGAAGTAATTCCTTTACTTATCATTTATTAGGTCTCATGCGTATACACCATCTTACCAAGTTTGAATGTGATAGCTGAAATAGGCCGAGATATTAATCCACTTGCAAGTTTTGCACAGACGGCGGAAAAGCGGACAGATGGACAGACATTTTTTTAATGTCCTTTTTAAACTATTTCATTCGTAGTCGTACACATTTGCAAACATTTGGATTTGTTAATAGGTGAGGTAGGAGGAAGGGTGTGGAGGACGGGAGGAGTGGGATGGAGTGGTGAGTACATAGACTCTGTTACACTCCGTTTGATGTTGGTGTTTCCTATCAGTATCTGATTCAGCCCCGATGCTTGAATTCCTGATAGTTGTGTAACTCAGATTCGTTTATTCACGCAGCCCGTCCAAACAGCATACAAGTCACAAAGTCGACGTATGAAGTTTTCCACTTTTATTCAGCACACATCAACAACTGCATACAATTCTCAACTCAACTCAACAACTTTCACAGCAACTCTCTATCAACAACTTTACTCTCTAAATCACTATCAACAATAACACACCCACAGCAACTCTGCACACGATTAAATAACCTCTCTCTTTTCTGGAACAATTTGGTACATTGTAGAAATGACGTACTGCCACCAATCGAACTAAAGATCGTCATCACTGACCTACGTCATACCTATTTCCTCTACTTCCGGGAACATTCACGACCTTCGATATCCATCGGGAAATTTCTATCGACAGATCACGAAAATTCTTCAATAATATCGACCAACGAAAATTATCAACGTTATACAAAACCACTCCTAACAACAATGCAAACTCAAATCAAAGGTAAATAAACTCCATTATTGAATACTTTGCAAATCGAAACGATTAGATCTATCGTACACGCTTCAGCCATACTATCCTTCGCGTTTCAACGTAACAGACTCACACTGCTATGCATGCCAGTAAAACAATTCATTCTTAATTTGCCAAATAAAAAATAAACATTACAAAACAAGTCATCAGGTGCTTCTTACTGGAAAAAATATGTGAAATTAACTTAACAACTAGCTAATAACTATAGGATACATTTGATTTTGAGAAATGCGAATGAATTAAAACAGAAGGAATAAAATAATTATTACACTACAGGCCGGAGAATAGTTGAACGAGAAAAACACTGAAACTGGTGCAGGGGCAGCACTCTGTTCAGTACGCTGAAGGATAAACCTGTTTTAAAGATGAATTGGTACCCTTTCATGGCACACAAGTGCTTAATTCATACCATACCTTTAAGACCTGTCAAAAATGGAGTGTGTGATGAGCCAAGGATGCCAAGCCTAAACTGTAGAAACCACAGGGTTGAGGTAGTTTATTTTGATAGGGCAGTAATACTGATAGCTGCTTAAAAGTTTTATTCAGCGTATTTGATCAACAAAATGTATCCAACTATATATAGGTAGTCAAAGCCCTTCATTGGCTCTTGTCCGCTCGCCAGTTTTGACCCAGTTTAGACTTCACTTTCAACACTTATTATTAATGTAAAACTGCATTAAAACGAACAGTGGCTGTATTCAAATAAAAATTGAAAGCTTTATCTTTACATCTGTGTTGTTTTTAATGCATGTTTATGCGAAAGATTCCGAGAAAACAGCTTTTGAATACGCCCCTATCCGAGCGCTGAATGACGGTGCGAAAAAGTTGTCAGCGTCGTTTGCTGAGAGGTGGTTCGTTTCAAACGCTAAGCGCTTTGAGATAGTTCATTGGATGGCCTAAAAATAAGAACCAATGAGAAGTTCGGATACTTAGCTTCATTTACATATAAATATGGTGGGCTCTCATGTGTAAACCTTTTGTTTGGAGCCGAACAAAGTGGATAAAGCGGTTTTGATGTAAGTTTGATTTTAACTAGAAGTTTAAAAATTAGCAAGAAATAAACAGCAGACTTTCCTTTATAAATTAAAACTAGGGTATTTATTAATTTGTGCATTACTCTATCGCGGAGCGCTTTGCCGTAGAAAAGTGTACCCAAACGGTGTTCGGGAATTCTTGCGGCCATGGCCAACTCGTAGGCCTATTCAGCGACACGAGTGCTGAGCGTAGTAGCACACTAGTAGGCCTATAATTTGCCGGCATGCACTGCGAATTTTATGATTTCCCAACTTTGAAGCACCAAAACGGCTGAACATTACATGGGATAGGCCTGAAGAAAATTGGGCTTGGAGTATAACATTAGGTACCGGCAGGGTAAAATTTGGTTTTAAGTTTTCACACAAGTGAATGGTACAGAGTTATAGATTGGGGTAGAAATAAGAAAACAAAAAAAAAATTATGGGTCTATCTCAATTAGAACCAGAGATACAGCTATTTTCGTAACGAGTTTTTGTGCCGCGAATTGCGTAATTTTGCCAAAATTGATATTTTGCAAAGTTTAGATGTTCATAACTTAAAAATTATAAAGCCCATGAGCCTCATTTTTGGAGTAAGCAGAGTCCTGGTAGTGACAAAATAGCCTATTTTTTTTGGGACCTGGCAGTTGTCAATAGAATGAACTGCTGAACTCCAAAAATGCCCCCCCAAAAAATTTTCCCTGTGGAAAGATTCAGAAGCAAATAGCTAATAACTTCAAACGCATGCTATTTGATCATTTTTTATCTGATTTCATTGATTTAAACTGCATTTGTCTTGTTATATAGAGATCTTTTAATTGATATGTATGAAGGTACAGTGAAAATTAAAATAGATTTTTTTTCTTTTTGTACCCCCCCCCCCCTCTCTTGCAAGACCCCCACCTCCGCGTGAATTTGTTCTTATGCGTATGTTGGCAACTATTATTTAACATATTTTCTGAGATGTGATACACAATAGTGCAGACAACAGTTTGTGGACCTTAACTAGCAGTAGCATTTACAAAGGAGTCCAACTTCTCCTTGCCATTTGGTCTTTTAATGGACTTCTGCAGGGAACAGTACTTCTCATAGATTTTATCCATGCTTTTCTTGTCTAGCTGCTTGGCATTGGCTCCTAGGAAAGTCAGGACAGGCTGGCAGGTGGTTTAGGATTTTCTCTCAGTCTTCACAAACCTCACAAGATCCACAACAACTCCATTTGTGAGTGTGCCTACAACAATGAATATGAAAGGAAAAAATAAGTGCAAGTGCAACAATGCTGATCTCAACACATGACATTTATGATAAAATACTTGAGATCCATCATCCTGTAGTGTAATAAACATGACATGTAACACGCATTTAAATTAATAATAATTACTAATAATAATTAATTTTAACACATGTAAACAGTAACGTGAGTGCTAATAAAATTTTAAAACTAAAAAAGCAGTGCGTAGGCCTACCAATTCTAGTCTCTAGAAGAACAGCGTTTGTTGCTGAACGCTACTTTCGGTTTCTATAGGCCTACACGTATAAATATTACATCAATCATCGATAATCCCACAAGAAAACTACACAACTATGCGTGAATTATGGTTTTGCGAAACCTGAGAAAGAATTGTGTGACTATATGTAACGGCTAAATGTTTGCATTAAAATTAGCCGATGGTCGTATCTGAACCATCACTCGATGTTTGAACACTTCTAAGACTAATCTAACACTACATCGGTCGAACTTTCAAAAAAAAAAAAACACGTTTCGAGGTATACATTAAACAAAACTATGGGCAATAATAATTTTATCCGAAAACCATCTGTAATTATCAAGTGTACTTACCAATTGATTATCCGATTTCGCGAAGAAATGGCGACAAACACACATCGTTAGAAGCTGACATTTTCAGATCGTCCGCCATGACAGTTCGGGTCAACCACAAAGCACGCTTGAATGGGTACTCGTCTTTTACTGGCTCGCGTCAACGGGAGGTGGATCATGTGACTAAGTTGCGTACACCATTGAAAAGGTCGAAAACCCAGCTTTCCGAATCATCTAATTTTGTTGGCATTTTTTCCACCCGATTAAAAGATATTTGCAGTTGAAGTCGTTCCTAAACTTTGACTGTGAATTTCAACGAGAAAAAAAATAACGACTAAAACAATATTTATTCGAAACGAATCGTTGGCTTTTCGTCTTTTAACCTGACCTAATTTGCATATTATGAATGAACTATACAGCCCGCGAGCAGACGTTTCGTGAGGTATGTGTGTTTGTCGCTCGCGCTGCCTTCACTGGAAGGTTGAAAATGGCGATGTGCGGAGCAGCTTTTCGCTGCCGATTGCGATCGTTCTCCCTTCTCCCTCAACACAACCCATCAACAAGAACACACAAAAAGTAGATAAGTAAAACGATCGGGTTTTATTCTTTCTTATTCATAGTTTTTTTTTACAAAAATTGAATTAAATCGCAACACAAAAATTAATTCAAAATATGCCATTTTCACCACATTTAGACCTTTCCCGCATAGCGTAATAAGAGGCTGCCGGTACCTAATAACATATGAAGGGGTTACCTGTCAAAAATCAGCTTTCTAGTATCAATATTGGCTTCACTTTGAGACTCCAAAGTTGTCAATTTCTTCAATTCCAAAACGTTGCCAAAACAACACCAACATTCGGCATTTTCAAACATTAATAACTTTTTACCTATTTGTCCTATGGGGGAAAAAAATATACCACTGTGTTCAGAATGAAAAGCTCTTTAAATCTATGTCAGTTTTGTGATGAGGAAATCATTTTTTTTAAATGGCTTTTGACTACCTACTATATACCAAACTATATACTAGTGGCTAGAAGGTTTCAAATCCCAGATACAACACTTCCATCCTTGAATCTTTTCTTTAGTTTCCGTTGATGCGATTTAGCAGTTGATTTCTCAGCTTATACAGCACAATTAACTTTACAAAGACTAAGAGTAAGAGCTTTAGATTTGTGTATTTCTTGCAGCAAAAGATGGTTTAATGTTTGGTCAATAAAAACTGTGTGGAGGTCTCATAAAAATCACTGAGGTGCAAAGCACCAACTTTTGTTTTCAAATGCATACAAATTCAAAAGTATCCTAACATCTGGAAAAAAAAAAAAAAAAAAAAAAAAAACTCCCCACTGGCATAATATTTTTTAATGCTTTTTGTAAAGGAATTAAAAATTACTTGTTCAGAAAATACTGTGCAGTAAAAAATCATAATCTTTAGAAAAAGTTTGATGAAATTATTGCATGTATGAATATATCTGCCATTGAATTTATTGCTTCTACTTCTAGTAAACACATATTTAATTATTGTTTCAAGATTCAATAATTCTTTATTATCTCAAACAGAGAAATTTAGACGCTTTGGTGACAGTACTACAACAAATCGCAATAAATGTGTAAGAAAAAGCTATAACACATTAAAAGGTTGAAAAATACATTAGACCAGAATAAAGCAACAGGCAACAATATTTAGTAACAAAATAACACAAAGTCCACAATTAAAATTTCATACTTATTTTTATACTTATTTTTTATATGCATACTTATTTTTATACTTCTTTTTTTATATGTATGAAATTTTAATTGGGGACTTTGTGTTATTTTGTGTAGATCTGGCAGAGTGAGCCTACACCATGGACCCAGTCGCTTGTCTGTCATCACTCTTCCCAAAAAAGGTAACCTTCAGGAATGTGAAAATTACCGCACCATCAGCCATCCCAGCAAGGTCCTCCTGAAAATAATACTCAACAGGTTGAAACCCCAAGCTGAACAAATCATAGCTGAAGAGCAAGCAGGATTTAGGGCAGGGCGGTATTACTGAACAGATTTTCAACCTCAGAATAATCTGCGAGAAATACCTACAGCACCAACATCTATGTCATGTGTTCGTAGACTTCAAAAAGGCATTTGACCGAGTCTGGCATGCAGCTCTGTGGGCAACCATGAGAGTGTACAACATCAGCCCTAAAATTATTGAAGTCATCAAAAGCCTGTATGACAAGGCTACCAGTGTAGTCTTCCACAACAGCACCATCGGAAACTGGTTCAGAACAACAATCGGTGTGCGTCAGTGATGCCTACTCTCTCCAACACTCTTCAACATCTTCCTAGAGCGCATCATGTCAGATGCCCTTGCAGACAACGAAGGCACAGTCAGCATAGGGGGAAGAGCAATCTCCAATCTTCGTTTTGCGAATGACATTAATGGATTGGCTGGAGAGGAACAAGAACTTGAACAGCCGGTACAGAGGCTTGACACCACCTCCAGATCCTTTGGAATGGAAATAAGTGCAGAGAAGACCCAAATGATGACCAACAACACCAATGGCATCAACACGGACATCAAAGTCCAAGGTCAATCCCTCAACACAGTGCATAGCTTCAAATATTTAGGAGCCATTGTATCAGACAATGCGTCCCGACATGAAGTCCTCTCCAGGATCGCACAAACAACTGCTGCCCTGGCGAGGTTGAAGCCAATTTGGAAAGACAGGACCATCAGTCTACATTCCAAGGTAAGGCTGCTGCGCTCCCTTGTCATCTCCATCTTCCTATATGCTTGCGAAACATGGACCCTCACAGCAGATCTCCAACGAAGAATACAAAGCATGGAGATGAGGTGCTACAGAAGACTTCTGGGCATTTCCTATACCCAGCACATCACCAATGACGAAGTCCGACAGAACATTACACAAGCCATTGGACAACACAATGACCTGCTCACAGTGGTGAAAAAACGGAAACTCCGATGGTATGGCCACGTCACCAGATCATCAGGTCTTGCAAAGACCATCCTGCAAGGCACAGTGCAAGGAGGTAGAAGAAGAGGGAGACAGAAAAAGAGGTGGGAGGACAACATTTGAGAATGGACTGGTTTGACACTGAGCGAAACAATCAGGGTTGCAGAGGACAGGGAAAGATGGAGTACGCTGGTTAAACGATCATCTGTGGTGCCCCTACGACCTCCGAGTTATGGGATAGGATAGGATAGGATAGGATAGGATAGGACTTATACGTAAATAGCCCTGTCAACTCCAAACATACCAGAAAATATTTTAATGTACTTTCTTGATCACATTTCTGGAAGCGAAAACTACACAGTTCAATGCTGGTGTAAATGATGTGCAATTGCACCATTATTAACACAATTATCAGCCCAGCACTCAGAAGAAATGAAACTGAAAATGGGAAAATGACATATTGCTATACATACCTTCGCTGTCCCAGTGTCTCGAGCTGGTCCACCCTGTGCAGGATTCAAACTGGGATTCAGAGCAAAGATTGCTTCAACCTCAATCTGAAAACGACAGAATAAACTTTAAACTAGTATAAAGTTTGAAAATTCCATGACAAACTTGCTAACTATTTCTGGGTGTTTGACGTTTTTGTAAGGCCTAAAACAACCTTGACCTTCAAGATTAGATTAGATATTCAATGTTTATAGGGTCCAGCGGACTGCTAAAAGCCGAATCAGGACCACACAAAACTATTCAAAAGCAGACTAGAACGTTAACTGCCATTAAAATATGATAAAAGATGTATATAAAATTACCTTTAATGATGAAATTTAACCAAGCACACAAACAACTTAACAAGATGACATAAATTATATGCGATAAAACCAAACCAAACCAACATTACGTAAAAATGTAAACAGATTTTGACATTGAAAACTTTAAAAATCTCATTAAAAGGTATTGAGCTAAAATATTTTTCTCTTTCATTAACCAGATCAGCACATTTAGACATAAAATGGCAGATGGAAAAGGATTTGTCACATGCAAAGCACCACGGTGGTTCTTCACCTTTCAAAAGGAAATTAAGTGGGACCTAAGTATGAAGGCGGGCCAAAACAGTTTCTTCTTTGCGAGTGGATGCAAAGTTAGGCAAAGAAGCAGACAAGTCTGGCAGAATTTGGAACAGTTTGTAAAGTTCTTTGTTCTTGATTTGATTAGTCTATTCAGTCTGCCAGAGCCATTTACAATAAGATCCAGTCATACATTGCAGGTCAGAGTAGGGAACAAACTGGAAAACCTCTGAAGGGAAATCAAGACGGAGAGCTTCTTTTGCCGCCTTGTCCACTGCAACATTACCTCATATGCCCATGTGACTAGGCACACATGTATAAAAACTATTGTTTTACTTTTACCTTCAGACACAAGTTGTGTGTGGAGATCATGAATCTCCGCCAAAAATGGATGTGATATGTTGGATATCTTTTTCGTGGAAAGAGCCTGAATCTGGCATGATTAAAAATGAGGATCATTTGGACTGATAAACCTGCTTCAGAGCTAAATGAAATGCCTTGAGCTTGTTTTTAGATCCCGAGCTATTCACAGATGTCGGGACCAATTGTGTTTTTAATTGTTATTGTCAATGATTTATGCCATTACCAGACGTGCAAAGCAAATTCTTCTGTGCGTCACATTTGAAGCGAATAAAGAATCTTATGTCTTAGCTGTATAAACAGAACAAAAATCCGGTATACGCAGTTGCAAAGGCTGGTCGGGGTGTCTCTCACAGAAAACTGCAAAGCTGGATCTTCTGAATTTAAAATGTCAGATGAATGTAAAAATGTCACACGGTGTAAAATATCAAGCTATGATCTCTACTTACAATTTATTTATTTATTTATTATTTATTTAATCAATGTTATATAGCGCTTTTCCAGCTCAAGAGCTGCTCAAGGCGCTGGTTGATTCAGGGTCTAACTCAAGCCACCCAAGGTGCCCACCTGCATCATTTAGAGCACAATCCTGGGCGACTGGTGATGGGGAGGAATGACCTAGTGCGTGCTGGGTGTAATGCTGTAGCAGGTACTCACCCGTCTAGGACATGAGCTCATCTAGGACATGAGCATCAGGATCGTAGTCCATGTGATGGAATGCATGCATGCATGCATAGATAATTAGATTAGACCTCAGTTTATAATCTCATCCTGGACTTTTTATCTCATAGAGTCATACTCATAGCTTAGGGTCAAGATCACATCAAAGTACACATTATATGAATAGATTGTGGACTACTCCAGAGACCTTGACATTGGAGCAAGGTTGAACAAATTGGCAACTTTGTTTCTTTTTTTTTTGAGTGGGAGAGGTGGAAGGTGGGGGGGGGGAGAGAGTTTTAAAAAACATGGTTAGGGAGGAAAGGGGGAGGAAGGAAGAGATAGGAGACGGGGATGACGCATGCATGCAAGTCAAAATATGTTGCCTAGAAGATAAAAATGTTTGGATTATTTTTAGACCTCACCTTGCGGAGATTTGCAAAAAACTTGGGTTTTTTTGTTTGTGTTGGGAACATCAAGTGATCAACTCACATTT
Organism: Oncomelania hupensis; assembly: GCA_036898135.1. Classification (NCBI taxonomy): domain Eukaryota; kingdom Metazoa; phylum Mollusca; class Gastropoda; order Littorinimorpha; family Pomatiopsidae; genus Oncomelania; species Oncomelania hupensis. The sequence goes on from CM072516.1 coordinate 72,755,914, forward strand.
CTGCATGCATGTGAGTCAAAAAGTGGAACTACAATATCTTTTGACTTAATAATTAGTAAAATTTATAGTTCTCACAATATGCAACCCAACTAATCAAGTTCCTTTTTTGACCATTTCACTTTAACAGATTTCAAAACATAAGACAGTATTAGTATTATTATAAACAGGACACCAAGATCCTTCTTGATAGAAGTTGATTTAAGCTTCGGCCTTCTGCCTCAAATCTCCATCCTTAATAATCATTATGTGGATTATTTATCCCAAGATGTATAATCTTACACTTTTGCACTAAATCATCTATGATCTATACACTTCTGAAGCTTCATCCTACTCCTAGACTGGTAAAATCAATCTCGTTGTAGGTTTTCATATACTACACTCTACAGTCCATGTGTATGATTCAAGGAGTAAAGTTATATGATTGCACAACTCCATTCCTTTTCAAACTCTTTTTTTCTACTTTTGTTTTAGACGGACACTCACCTCTTTTCCTTTTGTCTCTCCCTTTTCAAACCACTCCACTGTAGCACTCTGTGTTTCTTGATTAATGCCACTGATCACAGCTGAGTGAATACGTCCTGTACATAATTTCATAAAACAAACTAACTTCAGAAATGAATCTGACAAAATATCATGAACTGATGAAGCCCAGCCTACATTTTTTTATTAAAACATTTCACAGCAGACTCAGACTAACTTTGCTATCCTATTTGTTATCAATATCATATGTGTTAAAAAAACACTACTACTACAAGAAAAGAGCATTGCACGATTCGTTGTTTGGCTGTTTGTTTACATGCTTTGCCAGTATGTTGTCAAGTGGGACCCGCTCAAATAATACATGGTGTAAACAATTCAAGTGAACAGATAATAGTATTTATCACTTTGGTACCACCTTCTCTTCCATTTTTATATTACTGCTTTGCGCATTGTAATTATTACTTCAATTCCAGAACTATTCTATTTGACTTCGATGGGATCTGACAAAATTTGAAAACACGTAAAGAACTTCAATAAACATCTGTGCTTCATCACATCATAGCAATAATTCCTGAAAACTAACGCTTTGCACTTATACAATCATGGCAAATAAAACACTATGAATTTTAAAAGTAATTACCATGATCTATGTAATTAAATGTACAAAAATAATAAACATGTGCGCCGGGATTTCAAATTGAAATTCCTAACAAATGACTTGTTCACCATTGGTCATTAGCAACCTGTCTTACCGTCAGTTCTCTGAATGTCGACATTCAGACCGATACGAAGCAATGATAAGTCTGTCATTTTTGTACAATATGAACGTGTTTCAAATTATTCGGGTTGAATTTTCACACTAAGTTCGTTGAAAATGATAAACATAGCTCTCTCTTCCGTTGCGTCTATTGAAATGGTCGTCTGCGCATGCGGTTCTTCAAAATTCTTGCGCATGACAAATAGACGAAACCACAGACTCATACTGCACGGCTCACGGTTCGTTTGCGATCTTTTTAGGGATAATTGTAGCCGACGACATGTTGCGTGAAATTCAAAATAAACTCCGTGCAAACCTTTAACTATTTTTCTACGTACACCAACTCTTTATTATTCTTCTTCTTATTATTGTTGTTGCTGTTGTTAAAAAAACAAATTTATTTAATTAAATGTAATTTAACAAAAATTATCCTGTCCTATCCTATCCCGTAACTCGATAGTCGTTGGGGCACCACAGACTCACACAGATGATCGTTTAACCAACGTACTCTTATCTTTCTCTGTCCACAGCAGTCCTCATGGATTCACTCAGTTTCAAGCCAGTCCATTCTCGGATGTTGTCCTCCCACCTCTTTTTATGTCTACCTCTTCTTCTGCCTCCTTGCACCATGCCTTGCAGGATGGTCTTTCCAAGGCCTGATGCTTTGGTGACGTGGCCATACCATCGGGGTTTCCGTTTCTTAACCACTGTGAGCATGTCATTGTGCTGTCCAATGGATTGCGTGATGGTCTGTCGGACTTCGTCATTGGGGATGTGCTGGCCAGCTGGGTATAGGAAATGTCCAGAACTCTTCTGTAGCATCTCATCTCCATTCTTTGTATTCTTCGTTGTAGGTCTGCTGTGAGGGTCCATGTTTCGCAAGAGTATAGGAAGATGGAGATCACAATTAAGATCGAGCACAGCAACTTTACCTTGGAGTGCGGACTGATATGGTCCTGTTTTCCCAAAGGGCTTAAATCTTGCCAAGGCAGCAGTTGTTTGTGCTATCCTGGAGAGGACTTTCTGTCGGGACCCACTGTCTGATACAATTGCTCTTAAATATTTGAAACTGTGCACCGTGTTGAGGGATTGGTCTTGGAGTTTGATGTCAGGGTTGATGCCATTGTTGTTGTTGGTCATCATTTTGGTTTTCTCTGCACTTATTTCCATTCCAAAGGATCTGGAGGTGGTGTCAAGCCTCTGCACCAGCTGTTCAACTTCTTGTTCCTCTCCAGCCAATCCATCAATGTTATCCGCAAAACGGAAGCTGGAAATTGCTCTACCCCCTATGATTACTGTACCTTCATGGTCTGCCAGCTAGGGCATCTGACATGATGAGCTCTAGAAAGATGTTGAAGAGTGTTGGAGAGAGTATGCATCCTTGATTCACGCTGGTTGTTCTGAACCAGTTCCCTATTATGCTGTTGTGGAGAACTGCACTGGTAGCCTTGTCATACAGGCTTTTGATGACTTTTAACAATGTTGGGTCGTATATTTAAAATTATCACATTAAATCCATTTAATTAAATAAATTTGTTATATTGTATGGATTTTTTTCCTGCAGAAGTTGCATGTTTAAGCATGGCATTCAAATTGAAGTTGCCACTATACTTGACTTGCGCTTGTGGCCTGTTCTACCAATTAGTGATTTACTAAATGGCAAGAACTGCGAGGTGGTCAGGGTAACATTAATCAGTTCTGGCACTCACAGTCATACAGAGATGGCAGGTCTTTCCAAAGGACTGCATGAATTTGAGCCTTGGTTTGTTTGCAAAAAATGTGTAGGGTGGTTTAAAACAAATACTAGAAAGGCACTTATTTATTTTTTATTTATTTTATCATTTTAAAATATAACTTTTTTTTAGCTCAAGCTTATACCTTTTTTCTTTTGTTTTGCAAAGGCAATATATATATATATTTTGGTTAATCAGGTTTATTTTTTGGTCATGTCACAAAAAATATACAAAAAAACAATTTAACGAAGTCTACATCCTAGCTTATACTTAGTTATTCATTGCTTCCAGGGTCCAGCGGACTGCAAAGAGCCGAATCAGGACCACAAAATCAAGATCACAACTTTGCTGGAAGAGGACTCACCCCAGATCCGCATAAAAGATCTGCCGAAACAACCCTAGTGGCAACACTGAAGGCACTCCACCAGCATGTCACTTTACAATAAAGGCATCTCATGCAGGGGACGCTGAGGCTATACCTACAGGGTTCGCACGGTCTTTAAAAGTTTGGGAAAAATTGCACTGCCTTTTCAAGTCTTTATAAGTCTTTAAAAACTGACTTGGGTCTTTGAAAGTTTGGGAAAACTGTCAAAGCAAAGTATTTATTTGCAACAATTCCATATTTGTGTTTGTTCAATCCAATCGTTAGAGCCGAAAAAAAAGTTTTATATATTAAAGATTTCTTAAATGGAAGAAAAATATTAATAAAGGTAGGCAATTCTTACTCATCTTCCTATAATATTAATATGGGCATACCACAAGAATCATTAATATTTAAAATTTCTGAAGGCCAAAGAACACAGACTTCAGCCTGACATCGACTCAGTGCTCAAGTCTGCAGACAAAAAAAAACAACCGCTGGATGTAGAGAAACATGGCTGCCTGGGACTATTGGCAGAGTCTAATACCATCCATTACATTACATTACATAAATGTTGCTTTAGGTCCAGCGGACTCTTCCGAGCCAAATCAGGACCGGACAACCCCCAATCCACATAAAAGATCTGCTGAAACAACCCTAGTGGGAAAACTGAATGCCCTCCACCAGCCAGTCACTTTATAATAAAGACATCCCACGCAGGGGACGGCTGAGGCTTCACCCCAACTTATCGAACCCCCGTTTACAAAAACAAAATAGAATACAAACATCATTATAAATTATCAACAAAACACATACATATAAAATGCCTACATTGCTAAATAATAACATCATAGGAAGCCCTAGTGACCACCTGGCAGAAAACGTCCAATATTCCCAAGCTGATCCAACAGACCTCATACACAAACAAGGAGTCTTGTCCCGGAAGAGTTTTCAAGAAAAAAGGTAGGAGACTGGTCTAGCGAAGAAGAAGATAGTATAGCAGATTGATAGAAAAGAGCAGGAATGAGAAAGAGCAAATGAGAAAGACAGGGACAGTGGGAATTTAAAGCACTAAATTTCCAGAAAGTGGGGATACTATATTATACTGAAACCCCCGGCACCCCAACGGGGGTATACCATCCAAAAGGGTATCCAAGAAAAAGAAACATCACTGAAGGAGTTTGATGGGCTGTTACTGCAGGGTCAATCTAACTTTTAAATAGCTTTTTTTTTAAAGTGTTTTCTTACTTTCTGTTGCTAACCCATTCTACAGATCAACATGAATGCTATCCAAAGGGTTGAACACTTAAACAACACAAAGAGAAGTGGAAAAAACACATGTTCAACCAATAGTGTTTGCGACTTACCATTTGTTTATTGACATTTGTATTACAAGTCTAAAACGTGCTCACCACCAGGCAGGTACTGTTTTGAATTTGATTAAATTGACTAACTCCAGAAGAAATTTTGCCAAGTCCATGCTATTACTCGACATTTGTAGGTTCGTAATTTGCTCTTGATTTCTGTTAAAAGGTCTTTGAAAAGCCTTTGAAAAGTCTTTGAATTTTTGGGCTAGATGTCTGTACGAACCATGCTATACTCTAATTTATTGAACCCCCGTTTACAAAAACAAAATAGAATACAAACATTATAAAATATCAACAAAACACATACATATAAAATGCCTACAAAGCCAAATAACATCGTAAGAAGCCCCAGTGACCACCTGGCAGAAAGCGTCCAATATTTCCAAACTGATCCAACATACCTCACACACAAATGAGGAGTTTAGTCCCAGAAGAGTTTTCAAAGGTAGGTGACTGGTCTAGCGAAGAAGAAGACAGTATAGTAGATTGATACAACACAGTAGGAATGAGAAAGAACAAATGAGAAAGGCAGCGACAGTGGGAATTTAAAGCACTAAATTTCCTGAAAGTGTGGATACTATTTATACTGAAACTCCTAGCTTATACTCCGATCCGAAAGTGTGTGTGTTTACGCCCGTATTTGTCACGGCGATCAGACATACCCTTCTGATATTTAGCTTTATAAATCATTTATTCATTTGTGCAACCTCATGGCAAATTGGGGTAGTGATAACAGTGACAACAACCCAAACCAATCCACCAACCAACCCAAACAAAGTGCGAATATGTCTGAGTGAACATTAGTGGTATATTCTTTTATCAGATCCCAGGCTCTGCATCAGGAACCGGGGTATCAGGTTGCAAATAAATGTGTTCAGAATACTAAACAAAAAATTAAAAGTTTTACTTGCAAAAGAAAAATTAGACTTCTCATAGACACACAAGCGAAGATGAAGAAGAGAATAGTTCACAACATCAACTTCACAATAAATAATCAGTCAAACGACTAGAAAGAGATAATTATGACTTCATTTACTCGATGTTCATAACATATGCCTGTGGTATTGAGAGATGCATAATTACTGTATCAAGTAGCCCTTTGCTAAGATGTTTTCAAGGACCCTAAAGTCTATTTAAGCTGCTTATACACCTGCCTGAAGGCTTTTACCTATTAAAAAAAAAAGAAAAACCTTGACTGCTTATATAACGACTTAAATCTCGTCATACAATTTAGTGTGACAAAACATGCTATGACCTGCCATTATCATTGTGACGTTTTTCTCTCGGTATAATTAAACAATCAGCAACACATTAACAAATACCCACCACTTGGAATGCTCAAAACATTATTCGTTTCACATTCGTAACTTAGGTAGGACATCTAGATCTATTAATTGGCGGGTGGCCGCCACCCCACTTCTTTTTTCCAAATAGCATATTTGCATACAAAATTACATTACATTTTAGAAATGTATGAATGTTACCATGTTATTTCTAATTCTGTTTAACCAAGCTAGAATTTTTGGTAAATTTTTGTGACAGCGAGTCAGATTTATTATTATGAATATTTATCCTCAATCTAGGCACTTAGATACAGAACAACTCTAACTTAAGTACATTACATTACATGGTTATTACTTTAGATCCAGCGGACTCTTCCGAGCCAAATCAGGACCAGAGAAGTGAAAGAGGACTCACCCCTGATCCGTATAAAAGATCTGTAAAACAACCCTAGTTGTAACACTGAAGGCAATATACCAGCCGGTCACTTTCCAATAAAGACATCCCACTCAGGGGACTCTGAGGCTATGCTCTAATTTATCGAACCCCCGTTTACAAAAACAAAATAGAATACAAACATCATACAATATCAATAAAACACATACATATAAAATGCATACATTGCCAAATAATAACATCATAGGAAGCCCCAGTGACCATTTGGCAGAAAGCATCCAATATTCCCAAGCTGATCCAACAGACCCCACACACAAATGAGGAGTTTGGTCCCGGAAGAGTTTTCAAGAAAAAAGGTAGGTGACTGGTCTAGCGAAGAAGAAGATAGTTTAGTAGATTAATAGAAAAGAGTAGGAATAAGAAAGAACAAAGGAGAAAGACAGTGACAGTGGGAATTTAAAGCACTACATTTCCAGAAAGTGGGGATACTATTACTATTTATACTAAAAAAAAAACGCACCCCCACGGGGGGATCTAACTTAAGTATAAAACGAGAAAAACTCATGAACTATTAACATATATATAAAAATTAATAACTCACACACCTTAACTTGAAAATAGTTGTCGGTCCAATGCTCCTTTGGTAGCAAAAGGACTAATAACCTTTTCCATTAACACACAAAGGAATGTAATCAAGTTCAAAAAAATTACCAATAACTCACTAAAGCTATCAATACTTCTCGAGTTCTTGTGACTGTTAAAATACTTATGTTCTGTGATCAAGACTAGCTGTGCTTCAATTAGGGTAACAAATATTCAGTATAATAACACGCAATGGCGTAACACTATTATTACTGCATTGTTTGCAGAACCGTTTTGAACATTTTTGTGGTATATTTCACAAATAACTCGACACCCCCGTTGGGGTGCCGGGGGTTTCAGTATAAATAGTATCCCCACTTTCTGGAAATTTAGTGCTTTAAATTCCCACTGTTGCTGTCTTTCTCATTCCTACTCTTTTCTATCAATCTGCTATACTATCTTCTTCTTCGCTAGACCAGTCTCCTACCTTTTTTCTTTAAAACTCTTCCGGGAAAAGACTCCTTGTTTGTTTATGAGGTCTGTTGGATCAGCTTGGGAATATTGGACGCTTTCTGCCAGGTGGTCACTAGGGCTTCCTATGATGTTATTATTTAGCAATATAGGCATTTTATATGTATGTTTTGTTGATAATTTATAATGATGTTTGTATTCTATTTTGTTTTTGTAAACGGGGGTTCGATAAGTTGGGGTGAAGCCTCAGCCGTCCCCTGCGTGTGATGTCTTTATTGTAAAGTGATTAGCTGGTGGAGAGCTTTCGGTTTTACCACTAGGGTTGTTTCAGCAGATCTTTTATGCGGATCGGGGGTTGTCCGGTCCTGATTAGGCTCGGAAGAGTCCACTGGACCTAAAGCAATAATAATGTAATGTAATGTAAATAACTTGACAAGTTGATCAGATGAGAGTAAAGAAAGAGGAGAAAGCAGCCTGGGTACACACAAACTTAACAACATTTTAAAGTCATACAGATCTTTTTTCCTAATAGGATCATCAAATATAGAAATGACATAATTCAATCAATCATTATGACACAAGACATAGGAGGAAATTCATTCAATCAATCATTCCACATTATTTGACACCATTTAAAACTGTATTACTAGTGGTGGATAGCTGGGGGGAAAAAAATCATTCACAATTCAATTTTTTTTTTTCAAATCACATATCCGCCATCAAATACAGCTCAAAATGCAGGTGACAGAAGTTTTATATCCACAAGCTACAATCACTTCATGCTACTCATGTTCAAGCATAAAATCCCAAATGCATTTGGACACCACAACCTCTAGTACGCCTCTGCAAATGTTCATAATTCCGGATTTCTTAGTCAACCCAATCCCCGACACAGAAATTTTGTCACTTTGGTACAATCAAGCTAATACATATCTATTGTGACCTAAACAAACATATCTGAGGCCTTCGATCTAGCAGTAATCTGCAGTAGGTAGGTCTGTGCCCAACAGCACATGAGACTTTAAGAGAGGAAGTAAACCTGTCTAGTCTCAGCTACTCTATATAATAATAATAATAATAATAATAATAATAATAATAATAATAATAATAATAATAATAATACAGGATGGTATCATGCACTTTTTTCTTCAATCAAACTCAAAGCGCTGTGATCTCTTCGACTGCTAAAACAGAAGGCAAAATAGAAATCAATGTTTATTTTTAAAATTTTAAATTGACTGCGTCCAATACCATTACTGAAGGGAGAGAGGAAAGCGGAGTACTGGAGAACACCCTGTGTCCTGAACAGTCTCATACCAAAATCAGGTAAGTTTGCCAACACGGGGTTCCAACCCAACCCAAAACCTTCAGCACAAGAAACCATAGCTCACTATCAATTGAGCTAAAAGTGGACTAGAATTTTACATTTGAGGGGAGAGGGGGGAGGGAGGGGGATGGTGGCCTTGCTACAGAGTAAACAGCTACAAGAAACAAAAATTCTTACAGTATAGTAGTGTTACAAAAATCTGGTTCCAACATGTTTGTGATTATCGTTGCATTACAGATTTATGCATGCAAAATAAACTAGATACAAGGACTATTATTAGGTAAGTAATTTACATGCCACTCCTTTTCATTAGAATTTCAGTCAAGACTTGGAACTTGTAACATCAAAAAGAAAAAAAACAACACCACAAAAACAAACAATTATTAATAGATACAGATTATTTCCTAGATGCAGTCAAAACATGGTTTATCAAATAAATATTAATCATATGTCCTGAGTGTTGTTACAGGAGTTAAAAATGATAGAAACACAGCAACAGGTAATCATCCAAAATGGAGATGGATTAATAATTATAATCTGCATTCAGATCTTTCTTTCGTGGAGCTGAAGATCCTAATCTTTTTTTTTTCAAGGAACCTGGAACACACATCATACAAGTGATTACATTCTTTGTACACTAAATTATGCTAAATGGTTTCCAATATTAATATTTTTCAATGCCCTTTCCAGAATTTTTCTCACGTGATAATGACTTTTCACTGGCTTGTTTGTTAAATACATTTATATCATTTCAACTTATTTTTGTTTGGGCGATACATTTTAAATATTCAATTCATAATACATGCCACTCCTTCCTGTCACTCCTTCCTGTCACAAATACAGAGGTGGCAACCTCCTAATCTTCTTGTCAGTATTTCCAGACCCGTTCATCAGTATTTTTTAACACTTGTCAAAAAAACATTTTTCTCGCAAAACCCAGCCTACGACAGGCTTACCTATGAAATAGCAGATTTGCTATTTGGAAACAATCTGAAAGGTGGTGAAGACTATTATGGAGGGAACTCGTACAGGTCTATTTTTAGACTAGGGGTATGGTACGGGTAGGGTGGGGTTGGGTTGGGTTGGGTAGGGTAAACCTAACCCAATCCTACCCTAACCCCAGTTGACGTCAGTCTAAAAATAGATCTGTACGAGTTCCCTCCATTATAGTCTTCACCCCGAAAGGCTAAGAACGAGTGTTTTCATTGGACAAATGGATCACGTGTTTGATTCAGGTCGCGCATGCTTAGAAAATACCGCAGGCACACAGCAACGTTCAGTGAGTGCACGCGTACTATTCTGAGACCAGAAACCGGTACAGAAGCACCGCTGGCAAAGATAAACGATCGGCAACTTCTCCTCCGTATTCTTATTAAAGCTACAGTATTTCCGTATTTAATTCACTTCGCCGGAATTGAATACGGTCAATCCGTATGGGTTGGCACCTCTGCAAATACTATTTCATGTAGCTCCCAGAACACATTAATTCTTTGCAGCTTACATCAAATTCCACAGCAGGACACACTTTGCAAGTGGATAAACTCTAAAAAACTTGATTTGTAAAAAAAAATTAAATGGAGCTCAGCAACTGACATTGAAAACAAGCATGGCAAATTTAAAATATGTCTAACAATGATAATAATTGGAACATGATATAAGAACTCTTTTGTCGTCACCATCATTGGTCTATGTCTGAGGATAGACATCAGATCAAGAAATATTTGCAAACCTGGTGTTTGTGTGTATGTGTTGTTAATGTAATTATCAATGATATAATTATTTCAAAAAAATATGAACATACTGCTATATTGAGAGCCTGTTCCAGATCTTCCAGCAGATCTTCGACATCTTCTAAGCCCACAGAAAGACGGATGAGGTTGTCAGAGATGCCCAGTTTCTCTCGCTGATCAGCAGGAACCGAGGCATGAGTCTGCACAGCTCTGAAAACCAGCAAGAAAAATATGATATAAGTTAAAAGAAAACATACAAGCTTCTACTACAGAATATAGAATTTATTCCAATGAGCGACATTACTCAAGGAATTAGCTTCAATGTTGAACACACACCACAGACACCCAATTCATCATCATTCTTATCATCTATGCACCAAATTATTATAAAATACTAAAGATACTTTATCAATTTAAAGTTCTCAAATTGAAAGGCTATTACGAAATCATAGCAAGTATGAAGAGATCAAGACGATTTTTAATCAAAATTTGATGTCTGGTGAGCAAGGGAGTGTGGCAACAAAGAGTATGTTCTCGGTTGTCATTATTACTTACATATTTATAAGTGAAACTGTGAAAACTTTCTTTGTAAACTAGAAGGGTAAAGCCCATATGTTGAACTTGCTCCAATAGGGAATCTATTCACAGGAACTACTAAAGATTTTTTGATTCCTTGGAAAGAAGTAAACGAATTAATAAATAAAATAAAATTGTAAGACTGTAACACTTACGGCAGTTCACAAAGACTTTCGTAACCTCCCAGACTTTCAGCCAAAGTGAAGACCTGAAATTATAAACTGTTTGTAACAATGATACCAATGCCTACAGATTTATGAGAAAACAAATGGGAAAACGTTTGTTTCATGGCATCTGTAAAACATTTGAAGTGTAGAAATGTAACAACTGATGACATTTGCCCATTTTTACCCCCAAACCAATAAATGTATGTTGTTTGTTTTAAATCTAGTTATATGCTACGCAAAAAAACATGTTCTACTAGATAAACAACTGATGAGTTTCAAAATGTGTACCTCATGCCAACAAATTCATGCTCCTTTATCTAGTTATGTTTACACAGAAAACACGCTTTTACTAGATAGTAGATATGAAACATGTTAAGTTTCTAAAATTTTTTAGATACAGAATTACATCATAACTTAGTTGTGGTACTTCATGTTCCATGGAGAATAATGAGACCCCACCACACACAATTACTTTTCACAGCATCAAACAGTGGTCATCAACCCTTTTGTGCTCCAGCTAGATGTAATATATGGTAACACATTCATGCAGCCTTCATACACACCTTGAGTGCCTTCAGGAAGTTGGATGCCTCAGTGAGACCACCCTTGATGTTAAAGGACACCATGCCACTTGTCCCCTTCATCTGGCGCTTGGCCAGTTCATGCTGTGGATGAGACTCCAGTCCTGAAACAACAGAAAAGAAATAATTGAACTGCGTTTCATTTGTTTTGTTGTGTACAAAAGGCATATTCAAGCAACATGGACCCAGTCCATTGTTAACACTCTTAACAAAAAGGGTAACTCTCATGAGTGTCAAAACTATCACACCATTTTTCGGTTGTCATTATTACTTACATATTTATAAGTGAAACTGTGAAAACTTTCTTTGTAAACTAGAAGGGTAAAGCCCATATGATTTTAGGAGGCCGATTTGGTACAGGTTAATGATGGAGAGGATAGTGATTTGGACTTTCACACCATCAACCATCCCAGCAAAGTCCTCCTAAAAATAATACTTTTCAGGTTGAAACCTCACTAAGCAGATTTTCAATCTCAGAATAATCTGTGAGAAACACCAGTTAAAACCCCACTAAGCAGATTTTCAATCTCAGAATAATCTGTGAGAAACACCATCAGTTTACACACCAAGGTAATGTGCTGCGCCCCAATTTCCAGCTTCTTTAACTCTTGTGAAACATGGACCCTCACGTCACCAACGACGAAGTCTGACCATCATACAAGCCATTGGACAACACAATGACAAGCTCACATTGGTAAAAAAACTGAAACCCTTATGGTATGGCCATCTCACCAGAACATCATGCCTTGCAAAGACCGTCGTGCAAGGAGGTAGAAGATGAAGGAGTTAAAAAAAGAGGTGGGAGGACAACATTCGAAAATGGACATGACACAAGCCATGAGGGTTGCTGAGAACAGAGGAAGATGGAGTACGCTGGTTAAACAATCATCTGTGGTGCCCCAACGACTTACAAGTTACGGAATAGGATAGGATTGGACCTCAGAAAGACAAATAAAAGGGTTGAAAGAGGTAAAACACACCTGATTAAAGGATTCTCTATACATGTATTTCGCTAAAACGCTTCACCAGGAATTACAAACCCACTCAAACTTGTACATTTGAAATGCAATATATATTTTAAAATAAAGTGGATTTGAAAATAGCAAATCTTCACTATTGCTATTTGAACTCCAAAAATGGAATTATAAGCAGTTTTTCACTGATGTGAAAGAATGCTCAGGTCCTAATATAATGTATACCTATAGAGCAAAACATGTTAACATATATTTAACCCTCTAACACGCGGAGCGACCTAGAGCGACCGATATTTTTGCTATGTGCATACGCGCGGAGCGACCGGTAGCGGCCGGTAATGACGTGGTCTGATCAGAGCCTGCCATGTGGAAATCTATTTATAGCAAACGTGCGAGATTCTCGCACACGTGATCGTGACTTCCTGCTGTTTCCGGCGGTGTTTTCACGGCATTTTTAGAATGTGTAGAACGCACACAGTGAATTTTCAAAGTTTGATTAAAGTTTGAAGTTTGAGAGGCGGAGAATTATGGCGTCAGATTCTTGCAGAATCTGATGAAGAAAATGACCCATTTGAAGGATTTTAGGAGGCCGATTTGGTACAGGTTAATGATGGAGAGGATAGTGATTTGGACTTTCACTTTGACGATCTTTTTCTGTCGGATTTGAATAACAAAAACGATGAACAATTGGTGCTTTATTATTTGAGTCAGTGATCGTATTGCCGCATGTTGTGCAGTATGCAATGTTGACATTCAGATTTTTTTTCCCAGTTGCAAAACATTGTAAAAATGTTTGTGTAACATTTCATTTTGAAGAAAAATATGTGTTTGATTTATTAATAATGATAAGTGGAACATAATTTTGGGTGGTGCATTTTTAATTAATTTTTGTATGTGCATGGTGTAGCATTTTGACGGAGTTACTTGCCTTGACCTAGGAAATAGAAGCACATAAGGCTTAGACTCCTGTGGGGGTTAGAGGGTTAAAACATTTGACAAACTGTTCTTTCCTCTTCTGAGCAAGTGTAGTGGGGACGTTCATTTTGAATTTGGTACTCCACAAGACTATATCATAATATACCTGGATGGACAACACGTAGGACCTTGGGGTTCTTCTCCAGGAAGCGAGCCACAGCCAGGCCGTTGATCATGTGCTGCCTCATTCTCAAAGCCAGTGTTTTCAGGCCTCTGTTCACCAGGTAGCAGTCAAATGGGGATGGCACTGCTCCAATAGCTGAAGAAGTAAAGATCAAATGATGGTCATTATTATTCTTCTATAGCTACAGCAGCAAAATTCAACAATCAGAAGAAGACAAGAGGGCTTTCTTAAGATTTTATATTTAATCGTTATTAAATAGCGCTTTTTCAGCTCAAGAGCTGCTCAAAGGCTGGACAATACAGGATCTAAGTCAACTTGCCCACTCTCAACCCAATCCCACCTGATGCTATAATGGCCGACTACTATAGGAATCCTGAGCAAAGGGAAGCAACTCTGTACAACAGCAACACTCCTTACAAAATAAATCACCCCAAATCCACTAATGTACTTAATTGAATGAAACTTTAAATAAAATAACTGTAACAAATGATTGTAGTTTCAAGTAAAATGTTTCTTGCGTCAATCTGTTACACTCGGTTTGATGTTGGTGTTTTCCTTTATCAGTATCCGATTCAGCCCCAATGCTGAATTCCTGATAAGGTGTAACTCAGATTCGTTTATCCACGCAACCCGTCCAAACAGCATACAAGTCACAAAGTCGACGTATGAAGTTTTCCACTTTTATTCAGCACACACCAACAACTGCATACAATTCTCAACTCAACTCAACAACTTTCACAGCAACTCCAACTATCAACAACAACTCTCTCTCTTTTCCCGAATAATTTCGAACCCAGTAGACTAAAATGACGCACTACAGCCAATCAAATAGAAGATCGTCATCACTGACTTACGTCATACATATTTCTTCTCCTTCCGCCATACTTCGATATTTATCCCGAAACTTCGATCGATAGTAAACAAGCGGGTCCAGAGTATTCTACAACAATATCGACCAACAAAAATTATCAACGTTATACAAAGCCTCTCCTAACAACAATGCAAACTCAAATCAAAGGTAAATAAACTCCATCATTGAATACTTTGCAAACCGAAACGATTAGATCTATCGTACACGCTTCAGCCATACTATCATTCGCGTTTCAACGTAACACAATCTTTCCAGAATTATGTGTTGAAAAACAACAACAAGTTTTATGAAAAAACGGTCTGATTTGGGTGTGTTGCTTCAAATCATCTAAAAATGTGCATTCATCCGTAAAATAACAGAACTGCCAAAGATCATTAGTAACACATTTATTTACGAGACGATTAAAGTATTCTGTTGTCACCTTATTTTTTGTGTATGCATTTGTGTACGAAATCTCATCTTTGCATTGCTTCACATGCAACAAAGTATGCATGTCTGTAAACTTTAGAAAAAATAAAGCAATGAAAATTAGTCACGAAAATTATGTTCCCTAAGTACTGCAGATCAATATCAGACTTGTTGCCTTTTCCAACTTGTTCAACGGCAAATCCTTCAAAAGGAGTATCAGATTCATCACCTTTTTCAACTTGTTCAACAATAAATCCTTCAAAAGGAATATCAGACTCGTTGCCTTTTCCAACTTGTTCAACGATAAATCCTTCAAAAGGAGTATCAGACTCATCACCTTTTCCAACTTGTTCAACGATAAATCCTTCAAAAGGAGTATCAGACTCATCACCTTTTCCAACTTGTTCAACGATAAATCCTTCAAAAGGAGTATCAGACTCATCACCTTTTCCAACTTGTTCAACGATAAATCCTTCAAAAGGAGTATCAGACTCATCACCTTTTCCAACTTGTTCAACGATAAATCCTTCAAAAGGAGTATCAGGCTCATCGCCTTTTCCAACTTGTTCAACAGTAAATCCTTGGAAAGGAGTATCAGACTCATCGCTAAAACTACACAGTATTTGATGCCAATGATCTAAACTTGCGTCATTGTCCATTTTGAAGCCAAACACAAGTCACAACTTAAAAATATCTCTTAATAGCTGTCATGTGGTCGATTGCTTCATAGTACGCGGATACAGGAAGCTTAAGCAAAGCACTCAATGCGCATGCGTATTTCTAATTGCATTGTAGGGTACGGAGAAACCAAAAATAGACTGAATCGGGTATAGGTTTAGCAGGCCATATCGGGTGATTCAGGGAAGCGATAGTGCACTTCCGCAGGCCATATCAGGCAATTCAGGTGGTATTGGGTTAAAAGCTTTGTTTTCATTTTATTTAGGAGTGGACTACTTTTTAGTAAGTGACATTAGGAGTTCATGCGCATCTCTACTATTCAAAGTGAAAAGCCATGAACTTTGTGTACCACAAGAAAATAATATTAAGGAAAATGTGCTTTTCGCGACACTTCATGGTAATATTTGTTTATTATAAAGTGCATTTGCCGAATGAATCTCCCTTTCAATCCATTACCAATAACACCACATGCAGTTTAGTTGTACGAAATGAATACCACACGCATCCAAAAAATCCTATTGTCTTACAGTTCTGCAGGGTTCGGAGTCTTCCGTGAAGTTTCTCATCACTCAGTGCTGCTGCTCCCATCACAACATCACTATGACCTGTAACATAAAGCAACTTACATTACATTACCTGATTACTGCTTTAGGTCCAGCGGACTCTTCCGAGCCAAATCAGGACCAGTATAGCCAAATCAGGACCACAAAATCAAGACCACAACTACGCTAAAAGAGGACTCGCCCATGATCCGAATAAAAGATCTGCCGAAACAACACCTAGTGGTAACACTAAAGGCACTCCACCAGCCGGTCACTTTACAATAAAGACATCCCACGCAGGGGACGCTGAGGCTATACTCTAATTTATCAAACCCCCGTTTAAAAAAAAAAATATATATATATTGACATCATTATAAAATATCAACAAAACACATACACATAAAAGTGACTAAGTGCATAAGGAAAAGGAAGAAGAAAAACAAAGGGAAAGGAAGAAAAGGAGAACAACAAGGACAAATACAGAAAGGAGGAAGAAACTCATGAAAAGAAGACCCCTGATGAAACCAGGACGCTCAAGAAGAGGTCCCAGCCTGTAAAATGTTCAAATTAAAGAACCAAATCTGTGCACTCAAGCGCAAAATGTTAGTAATTTTGCAATATCAAAAAATGCATGTTTTGTTTGCTTTTTCTTTGAATGACCACCGAATGCACAGAATTTAACGTAATGCTCATCACTGTGCTCCTAAACACATAAAAGACCAATATATTGCACAAACTTGCTCATAAACACATAAAAGACCAATATATTGCACAAACTAAATGGGCAAAGCCCATATGACTCGCAAACTCCTTCTGGAACTTGCAATATTTAACGTGAAAATGAGAGCCCAGAAAAAAAAAAAAAAAGAAAAGAAACGGTGGCAATAAAATGCAAAGTAATACCGCTTCGATCTTTCTATGTTCTTGACCTTGAGATGACCTAGACATCCGGTTTAAAATACACGCATGTACTATTAAATAAAGTAAACCAAAAGTTGCATTATGCTAAAAAAAGGTGACCTTGGGATGATCTTGACCTTCAGTGACCTTGACCTTAGCATGACCTTGACATGACCTCTCATGAATGTCTGGTCAAATAACCAAATGCCGCTTACTATTGGTTAAATAAACATCCATTCCACTGCATGATGACTATTTTTTGTATGTTTTTGCAAAGCCTAAAATGACCTTGACCTTCTTGATTCTGTTGTAGAACATATGAGATTATGTGCACTGTACACCGATCGTCAGCATAGTTTTACAAGTGTTAAGTCATGAGTAAGTCGATTATTAGAGGTGATGGAAGATTTCACTGAAATGTTGGATGATGGGAAGAGCTTTATTGTATTATATTTGGATTAAAAAAAAAAAACATTCGTCTCCGCTACGCCTTCTCGACTCTTTACCAAAATTGAATCGTATGGTATCACCAGAAATATACTCCAATGTATTAAAAACTTTCTGACTGATAGAAGCCAGCGAGTAACGGTAGGGATAAGTTTTCATCTGAGGCTCCTGTATTAAATGGAATACCCCAAGGTTGCATTTTAGAGCCAATTTCGTTTAACGTTTTCAAAAATGACTTGCCCGATAAAGTTTCCAGCGTCTGTAAAATTTGTGCAGATGAAACAAACAATAATTGGTTTTGCAAAAGTGTCCAATTACAATCGAACATTGATAATCCAGTTAAATGGTCAGATATGCCTCCAAGTGCAAGGTATTAAATGCGGGTAAAATGAACCCTCGCAATGAATATAATATGACAACAGATGCAGACCGACAGACAGTTGACAAGTATATTGAAAAGGAGGATCTTGGGGTGATGATGTTTGACAACGCATTCAAAATTTGACAAATATAAAAATGCTGCAATTGCAAAAGCAAACAAAATGCTTGCACTCTACCAATTGTCCTTCTCTTACATTGATGAAAACATTTTAACGTGCTAGTACAAACCTGGTAAGACTTCTCCTAGAATATGCAAATGTGGTGTAGTTGCCTTCTTTAACCTCTTTTGAGGCAGACCGCCCTCACATTGCCTAATGAGAAAAATGCAGCTCCAGAGAAGCAAGTCCACATAATACATCATTCCGTACCAAAATAATTTTTTTTTTTCAAATCTAAACAACAAATAATGAACTCAAACTAATTTTATTACAATTGAAGATGAAATTTTCTTTCAAGGGATGCATAATTTGTTGTGAGTGTCTTGCATACAAAATAAAATTCCTAACAATAGAAAAACAGAAGAAAAAAAAAAAACAGTGGCACAGTATTATTGACTAGAAGTCAAGTGAGAGTCTGTCCATGGAATCTCACATCAACAATCTCTGCAAATCTCTGAATTTCCATCTTCGTCGCATCAGCAAAATCCGCCAATATCTTTCTGTTGATTCTGCCAACAAGCTTGCTGTCTCCTTCATCCTTTCTAGGCTTGACTATTGCAACTCTCTCTTGGCTGGTCTTCCTAACAACAAACTTCAAAAACTTCAGCGCATTCAGAACCATGCCGCTCGGCTGGTGCTCCAACAATCCCGACGCGCTAGCGCCACTTCCGCTCTGACTGCTCTTCACTGGCTGCCAGTGAAAGCCAGAGTTGACTACAAAGTTGCCTCTATTTGCTATCAGTCTCTTCATGACCAACATTTTCCTGTCTACCTCTCTGAACTTCTCAACCCTTACAAGCCAACCCGCACTCTTCGCTCTCAAGACGCTTCTCTTCTGACAATTCCTCGCTACTCTCTTGGAACATTTGGCAAAAGAGCTTTCTCCGTCTATGCTCCTACCCTGTGGAACAAACTCCCATGCAGCCTTCGCCAATCTCCATCTCTTGACTCTTTCAAAGCCCAAATGAAAACCTATCTCTTCCTCTTACACCTGTAGAACATCCTCCCTTGCGGACACCCTGTTGCGCTGATACCTGAAATGTCTGTGTGTAGGGGTGTGTGTGTGTGTGTGTGTGTGTGTGAATATGTGTGTGAATGTGTGTGTGTGTGTGTGAATGTGTGGGTGAATGCGTGTGTACGTGGATGCATGTGCGTATGCGTGTACTTGTCTTAAAATTGTTTTTAAATGACATTTGATCCCTCTTAACTTGTTTTCACTGTAAATGAAATTAGAAACTATTATTATTATTATTATTATTATTATTATTATTATTATTATTATTATTATTTATTATTATTATTGTTATTGGTGTTGTTACTATTATTATGTGAATCACAAATATGTTTTCTTTTTAAACCAGATTAATGCCATTACACAAGCTTTTATTCTCTTCATCTGGCCTGTCATACGTTGTAACGATGTTTAATTATTCAACGATTATTTTACTTTTAAAACTGCTGTATTTCACCACCATTTACACTTTACATCTTAGATGAGGCATTGTTGATCTGCCTCTTTTGGTATTAACGTCCCTCTCTTAAATTTTTTCTGTGAAATTATTCATTTATTTTATATAAGTTTATTGATTGATTGACTGATTTTATACTTTTATTTGTTGGTTTGTTACCTTTACTAGGTTTACATGTTGTCTTGTTTTTAAATGCAGAATAGATTTATTATGCGTGTGTATCTGTGTGTGGCTGCGTGTGATCAAGCGCTTTGTGAAGCATTTTATGTTTGAATTGCGCTATACAAAATAAATTATTATAAATTATTATTATTAGAAATCAATGTGTTCACAACCTATCCTATCCCGTAACTCGAAAGTCATTGGGGCACTTTCAATCCCTTTAATAATGGTATTGGATGCAGTTAATTTAACCTATCCTATCCCATCTTGTAACCAATTGAAGGTCGTTGGGGCTCCACAGATGATCCTTTTACCAACGTACACTATATTTCTCTGTCCTCAGCAACCCTCATGGCTTTTGCTCAGTATCAAGCCAGTCCATTCTAAAATGTTGTCCTCCCACCTCTTTTTCTGTCTCCCTCTTCTTCTGTCTCCTTGCACAGTGCCTTGCAGGATGGCCTTTGCAAGGCCTGATGCTCTGGTGACATGGCCATACCATCAGAGTTTTAGTTTCTTAACCACTGTGAGCATGTTGTCGTGTTGTCCAATGGCCTGTGTGATGGTCTGTTAGACTTTGTCGTTGGTGATGTGCTGGGAAATGCCCAAAGTCTTCTGTAGCACCTCATCTCCATGCTTTGTATTCTTTGTAGTAGGTTTGCTTTGAGGATCCATGTTTTGCAAATGTATAAGCAGAGGGAGATGATAAGGGAGCACAGCAGCCTTACTTTGGAGTGTAGACTGATGGTCCTGTCTTTCCAAATGGGCTTCAACCTTGTCAGGCAGCAGTTGTTTGTGTGATTCTGGAGAGGACTTCCTAATGGGTCCTAAATATTTGAAGCTATGCACCATGCTGAGGGATTGGCCTGGGACTTTGATGTCCGTGTTAATGCCATTGGTTGTGTTGGTCATCATTTTGACCTTCTTAGCACTTATTTCCATTCTAAAGCCTCTGAGTCTGAATGTGGTGTCAAATCTCTGTTCAAGTTGTAGTTCTTCTCCAGCCAATCTATCAATGTCATCCGCAAAATGGAGGTTGGAGATTGCTCCACCCTCTATGCTAACTGTGCCTTTGTAATGCACAAGGGCATCTGACATGATGCGCTCTAGGAAGATGTTCAAGTGTGTCCTGCTCTTACTTTGATGAAAACACTTTAACGTGCTTGTACAAACCAATGATAAGACTTCTCCTAGAATTGGCAAATGTGGTGTAGTCAATGTCCACATCACTATCACTCAAATCCCTCTCCAACGTTTCAAAATCAATTCGCACAAGATCACCTTCATTGAATCACTTTTAAAAAAAACTGTCCGATTCGTCACTGTCCATAATTGCTGCTAGTATAACCTCCTCTCTTACACAGGGTGGAGAACAACTGAATCAAGAAATCTCTGAAATCCGGCCGGGGCCCAGGGGCCAAGCCCCGGTATTCGCCCCTTGGAAGAAAATGATTTTATGCAATTTTGAAAGTAATTTAGGGCCTCTCCTGAAAGCAAAAAGCAAAAAGTAAACATGAATAGAAACCAAAAAAAAAGAATGTTTTATGCACATGTCTTTCAAAAACGTTAAGAATCTTGATTTGTAGGCCTAACAAAGTTTGAGGTCCACCACTGTTACACACAAACTCCACATTTCCAATTTTACTGGGCACACGTTTGTCTATTTTTTAATTGTAAACAGGCAAATTTTTTTATAATTTTAGAGATATTTAGGGGTACGTTAGTAAAAACACCACATCTTAGGTATTAGTGACTAGTGTATAGATTTAAATGAAATAAAATGCAAAATGAACAGAAATAAAATCTATTTTGATTATCTACCTTTTTATACTTCTCATGTCATGTCTTGTTTTTTATTACTCCATGTGTATTAAAAAAAAAAAGTTTTAAAAAGTCCAAACAAGCCCCCTCTTCTTCACTTTCATGCCAGTCTGAAAGATCGTATGCATGCACACTACTGACACTAATTGTCTAATGCCAGTACCGATCTCTTCCTCCAACTCCAAGTCCATTTCTCTCACTTTAATGTCTGATAAATGGAAGCCTGTAAACTCCCCTTCATCAGTCGAAGAATCCAAACCATCCCTTTTAGGGCACACACACAAGAAAATTTGAAAAAAAAAAAATCGAAAAAACGAACGCATCACAGAGAAAACTTGTGGAAATGCATTCGAATGTTTTCACAACAGAATAAACTGGAAGTCAATTGCCGGAAGACTCGCAATCTTTCAAACAACGCGAGAATATAACCACATGGTTGATACGGACGCTTTTGGACATTTTGCCTGTTTAGACCTTCGGCCGCTTTTGGCCGTTATGCCCATTAAAGGGTAGCCCCTCAGCTTTTCACACTCGGAACTCAATATTTTTTTCAGGGTGGAGAACAACTGAATCAAGAAATCTCTGAAATCCGGCCGGGGCCCAGGGGCCAAGCCCCGGTATTCGCCCCAAGGAAGAAAATGAATTTATGTCTTTCAAAAACGTTAAGAATCTTGATTTGTAGGCCTAACAAAGTTTGAGGTCCACCACTGTTACACACAAACTCCACATTTTTAATTTTACTGGGCACACGTTTGTCTATTTTTTAGCTGTAAACAGACAAGAATTTTTATAATTTTAGAGATATTTAGGGGTACGTTAGTAAAAACACCACATCTTAGGTATTAGTGACTAGTGTATTGTCATGTCTTGTTTTTTATTACTCCATGTGTATTAAAAAAAAAAAGTTTTAAAAAGTCCAAACAAGCCCCCTCTTCTTCACTTTCATGCCAGTCTGAAAGATCGTATGCATGCACATTACTGACACTTATTGTCTAATGTCAGTACCGATCTCTTCCTCCGACTCCAAGTCCATTTCTCTCACTTTAATGTCTGATAAATGGAAGCCTGTAAACTCCCCTTCATCAGTCGAAGAATCCAAACCATCCCTTTTAGGCACACACACAAGAAAATTTGAAATAAAAATCGAAAAAACGAACGCATCACAGAGAAAACTTGTGGAAATGCAGTCGAATGTTTTCACAAAAGAATAAACCGGAAGTCAATTGCCGGAAGTCTCGCAATCTTTAAAACAACGCGAGAATATAACCACACGGTTGGTACGGACGCTTTTGGACGTTTTGCCTGTTTAGACCTTCGGCCGCTTTTGGCCGTTATGCCCAGTAAAGGGTAGTTCCTCAGCTTCTCACACTCGGAACTCAATATTTTTTTCTCGGAAATGCAAATGCCTTCCGCGGAAATCCGCGGATTCGCGGAAAGTTCTCCACCCTGTTTTTTCTCGGAAATGCAAATGCCTTCCGCGGATTCGCGGGAAAATTCTCCACCCTGCTTACACCTCGAAACATTGTCACAGAGATTGTAGATCTTCAAGAATTCACAATGCACGTTTTTCAAAACGATCCATTTTTTTCACACCACCGGAAAGAACAGGAGACAATGCTAATTTAAATACAGCCGTGGGAGCATACTAACGGAGCGTTTTGCCAGCGGACATCGGGCGATTTGACTAAAAATAGCATCGGGCGACATGTGCAGACTTGACAGAATAAGCAATGGAAAAAGTACAGCAAAGAGTGACTAAACTGATTAAGTCCTTGAAACCTCTGTTTTACAAAGAAAGATTGCTGAAAATCAACCTCCCGACCCTGAAATTTAGAAGACTGAGCGGAGACTTCATACAAGCCTATAAAATACTTAACTTCAATAAAATTAATGCTAACATTATTTCAAATTTCATACTTGACACTATACTAGAAATTCTGAAAAAAAAAATGTTTATTAAACAATGTTAAACTAACAAATGAGAGCACTGTTTTAGTTGCACCTCTCTCGAACAAATTACCTGCACATTTATAAAAACTAACCACATCTTAACACATTCAAAAACCTTTTGGAAAAAGTACGTTTTATAACGAAAGCAAACCAAGTATTCGATGACAGAATATCACCTTTTAATTGTAAATTCCTCAGCAAATTGCAAAAAAACTGCAATTGTAATTTACATGAGAAATAGGGACACTTAAAAAGCTGTGATGCAAATCTAGTCCCTTTGAACTCAACTGAACTTCAAGATCTAAACCAGAACATATATGAACAATCTAATACAACAAGTTTGGACTCACAGTTTAGGTTCAAGGTCACTTCAAAGTACCTATACTAACCAACTTTGGACAGCTCGTGATCTTTTAGTGGGATTGAACAAAATGTGTGTCTCATTGATATCCATCATGCATCAAAGAATCATACCTTAAATTTTAATGACCTAGAAAAAAGTGAAATTTGGTGAAAAATTGTCACTTCTCAACTAATATTTGTTAACCATGTGACCTTGACACGAAGTCATTTATTCACTGATCATTTATGAGGTCTCATGGGTATACACCATCTTACCAAATTTGTTACCAAATAGGTTCTGAGATAGTAATCCATTTTCAAGTTTTGCACACAAGAACAGTGGACTGATGGACATTTGTTTAAACTGTCATTTTTGGATTAATTTTAGGACTCAACTCTCAGATTAAAAAAAATCTGGAGAAAACACATTTTTGGGAGTGAACGCAAAGACTCACAGAGCTAGGCATGCCAGTCAAAAACTGACAACAAAAATATGGTACGATTTGTATGTATGTATATGGAGAGAGAGAGAGAGAGAGAGAGAGAGAGAGAGAGAGAGAGAGAGAGAGAGAGAGAGAGAGAGAGAGAGAGAGAGAGACAGAGAGAGAGAGAGAGAGACAGAGAGAGAGAGAGAGAGAGAGAGAGAGAGAGAGAGAGAGAGAGAGAGAGAGAGAGAGAGAGAGAGAGAGAGAGATTGTAATTATGTCACATGCACAAAAAATGCAGTATGCTATACCTTGCTTCTTTAACTTGCAGATACACAGGCTGAGCCAATGGTCATTCACTTTGTATTCACAACCAGACATACCTCTGTAATATCAGAAATGTTGACGACAAAGATGTGGTAACTCAGCTTAGAGATAAACAGATAGAATTGAACAAAACCTGACGTTAATTTACCAGCTTTCTAAAGGGAAGGTTCTCAAATGTTAAATGAACATTCTTAAAACGGTCACTCCAGATACCATCAAGCAGAACTCGCTAGTAAGAATGTCAGTTAGCTTACTCGGACATCTGACCAGGGTCACTTGACCGCTTGTTAGCTACGCGAATCATATCACTCTAAGATCTACCTTGCGATTCTCCGTTGACAAGAAGTTGAGACATAACAGATAGTGGCCAAAATATGGTTCATACTCAAATTGTTGTAAAAAATTCAAGGAGTTTTCAAGGAGTTTTTTGAATAGTTCAAGGAGTTTTTTAAAAATTGTAAAAGAACATTTGATAAGTAGTCAAAATAAAGGATAAAATCTCTTACCCAGTGATATCTATAAATTGTTTGCAGTCATGAATCTGATGGTGATACTGTTGTTGATACTGATTATGAAATCTACACACATAAATATTGCATGTCGATGAAGTTGCAGTTATAATGATGATTCAGATTACGGAGTCTATACCCATTTAAACAATAATTGTGAAGCCTGTTGTCCTTATACACAAGTTAGAGAACTGTAAAAAGTCAGAAAGGCAGGCAGGCAGGTAGATTAAAGTCCCGCGTCACGTGAGCGAATAGGGGACTGAGAGAGAAAGAGCTACCCCTGGCTAATTTATATTACACTATACAGATGAATGAGTTTTCAGTTATTTCAGTTTTTCCATCTCTTCATCAATCTGACGGGAAATCTTCTCCAGCTGAATCTTTATTTCCTCGGATTTGCTCCTCAGTGCATTTGACTGAGTCAAGAGTCTCAGCGCACCCTCTTGTTCAGCAAGCTTGTCTGCCTTTTGAGTCAGGTGCTGAGCATCCTTCTCCATTCTTTTTTTTTAAATCTTAAATCAGCAACACAGTCTTCCTGTGCCTTCCTCTTCTTTGCCGCTTGTGCCTGTTCCTGGTCTTTCTTTTGTTGATCAAGGTAGTCGTGGCCCTTGCAGAAGATGCTGATAATAGCAGCTCCTTGGTGATGTCCACCTTGTCGCTTCCACCAATCTTCCTGATAACGTTCAGCACTTGTCGGCGAGCAACCAAGGACTGCTGAGAGAGATTTTCAGTGCTGGTCTCTTTGTAAATTGAGAATGCTCTCTCGACAGTTGCTTGCCCACGGGACAAAAGTAACAACTGCCTCACAATGGCCCAAAGATCTTGATAGTCCTTTTTCGCTTTCATGTGTGTGCTGAACAGCTGGTCCAACACATCACTTTCACGTCGATAATTTTCTGGCAGACGCGGCAGAAACACGCATGCTTGTTCCCTTTCTTTTCAAGCAGCCACCCTGCATATTCAGATTTCGATGACCACAAAGGATTCAACACACAATCGCCTCCAGGCGGTTTCGCTGTCCTTTTCGCTGTTTTCGTACTTTCTGTACACCGCGCATAAGAACGAAGAATGTACGGAAATCAACAACTGCGCGTGCGCAACAGCAAGGGAATGAACAATTTCCAGTGGAGGTTACTTCCCTTATTATTAGCAGACGACAAAAGTTACGATCGTCGAACAGTTGACAACACAAATAATATTATAATTTTTGTTTTATAAATTTTTATTTTTCAATGGCCTTTTTTGAAAACTTGACAATAAAATCTCTAGGTCAAGCAATGGATAGATACACTGGTTGAAATTTCAAGGAGTTTTCAAGGAGCTGAGGCAATTCGGCTATTTTTCAAGGAGATTCAAGGGCCCTTGAACAAGACATAGAAAATTCAAGGAGGTTCAAGGAGCGTACGAACCCTGCCGAAAGCCGGACAGGAGAGTAGAAAATTCTGAGAAAAGATTCCCGTAGTTGCGAGAGCGAGATGAGTGGTCGGAGGTGAGGTAGAGACTCCTGCATATCCCTGTAAACCCCACATTAACCGGGTAGGCACACGCGAAGCTTGGAACGAAGAGGGTATAAACAAGGAGCGAACTGAAGTGAACAATAATCCTCAGCCATCAACAAGAAAGTGATAGACTAGAGACGGTTTCACGATTCCCAGAGACTAGAAGTAAGTTAACACTAGTGGTTTCTAGTACTTGTATGTTTAAATCTTATATTGATTGCCATGTATTAGTATGTTCCCGTTATATGTATTTACAGAAACCAATTATTGTTTCTGACATGTTGTGCATAGTGCTTGATATATCTTAGCCTTAAGATTCGGAAATAGTAGTGTGCATATGGGAAACTTGGCAGGTGTCTGATGCTATAGACTCCTTGCTAAGGGCACCCCACATCTATATATGGGTCTGTCTACAAAGCTGAGCACCGCGAGGGGTGCTGCTTTTGTAGATAATATTTATCACAACAAGCTCTTATTTGCCTTTCCTTTTGCTATTATCTTATTTAAAAATGATTGGAGAGATAGTATTAATAATTTCAAGACGAAAATATCTATAGAACCTTTGTATTTGCTTTGTAAATGTCTGAAAGTGGCCTAAAATTTGACCTAATTTTGTGACATGAGAATGACCGGGTTTTCTTCTAAGTGTTTACATAAATAAAGATGTCATAGAACACGTAAAATTATTATAATCTAACTCATTAGTAATAGTTTAAACATGCACAGTACTTACAAAACCAATTTGTTTTGTATTTTGTGTATTATAGCCGGAGTAAATTTGGTTGTCCAACGTAATGCATGGTTTCCGAAACAGGCAGAATGTTTTCATAAATTGATCTTCGTCTTAAGCGCAAGAATACATGTTTTTTTTAGAGTTGTCTTTCTTGTTGGGATGTTATGAATGAATTCCAATGTTTACAAATAACAATTTAGTCGTTATGTAAATGCTTTGATGGTCTGAAAAGCATCGGTTGACATCGTTTCCGGATTTTCGTGTGACGCTGGACAACACACAAATTTATTTTGCTTATTTCAAAGCATACCTAGTAGAACTATTTTAATGACGTAAAGTAGGCCTCATTAGCGGATTGATATATACACTCGTCCCTTCTCGCGTGGTTTCATTTTATGCGGGGAATCTTTTTCATTGTGTGTGGTTTCCGAGTATCACGTAGTTGTTACGTTGGAAAACGCACGCAGTGTCACCAAGAAAACTGACTCTTTACGGTAAGATTCTTAATGTTTATATAATATTTAATGTTTATTTAGTTGTTAGGATAAGTTTAATTCGACTGTGGTGCCTATTTTAATGAAAATAGATCTCCGGCTAGTCTAACGTAATTAGAAGCCAAGAAACCATTATTTTTTTGCTGGTCTTGTTCGGATGGATGATGAGATCCGTTCAAAATTTGTTAATGAATAAATAAAAATGCTCTTTGAAACAGCAGTGACAAGTAAACTTATTTAAATTTATTATTTGACTTGATTTGGATACGCTAAGTTTGATAAATATTATTTAGCCGAATATAATTTATCGTCAAGCTTAATTTGGTTTCCGTGTTACATTGGACATTATTTTTTTAAATAAGAACCAGATTTTTTTAAATAGAGACCTGTAAGATCTCACTTTTATTTTGTGATTATGTTATAATATTATACACAATTTGTATGTGCAGTAGCTGTTTCAGGTTGTTTCATTTTAAGTATAAAAGAACTTTTAACGATTAAAATTTGTCGAAAATTGATTGACTTGATAATGTATCAATAGATAAACTTCTTTACTAATGTAAACATTTCTTTTTAATCTTATATCTATTTGATAGCAAATCTCTTTATAAATAAAGATTCTTTGCCAACTTTATATATATATATATATATATATTTATTGTTGGTTTTTAAGTACTATTTGGTTTCCGTGTTACATTGGACATTTCGTTGAGTGTGTACACTAAAGGTCTGACTACATGCATATAAGGTCAAAACTTATCTTCTAACCTGCATGGAATGATCACACACATACATATCTTTCAAATAAACCACAAAATGTATGTATTTGACAACTTTTATTTTTGGGCACCCATGTCACAAAAAGTGAACCAACTTTGTAGACAGAGCCATATCTGAATAGAATATTGTAGCCAGAGTTCTGGATTTTACAGTTCAGCTCTGGGACGGTTTGTGGAGTCAACGCATGACGCTTGCTCTCGTGGAAAAGTAGGAGATCAACTAAAATCTACCTCGCCATGTCCGGTCCGGCAGTTACCATACTCGCCCGATCATCCTGAGAGTGACCACCAGACTCAAGCACTCACAGAAACTGAGCAGCTAAGTCCCTCTCAACTGCAACTTATGTCAACCAATTCTCGGAAAAACACTAGTAGACCATCCAAACATAGGAATGCTTAGCAAGTGATGATGAAGAACTGCTAAAGAAATTGCCCAGCACATTGAACAGTTACAGTTATTAATTTACATTTAAGTAAAGTCATGTTAGAATTTGTGTTGAATATATAAAAGTTGAAATCACATACATACGACTTGTGTCATTCTATTTGTATTGTTGTGTGTCCACTAGCTCTTCTTCTCTTGAGACCAAGTAAACTAGTCATTTCAGGGTTCAGCCTGACACAAAAAAGCTATGGGCCATTGGGCCCCTCAGATCAAATTTCAATGGGCCATGATTTCAGCAGTAATTTACGTACATGTAAAAGTTAACCTGGAGATATTATTACAGAAATTAAAACAAAATAGATTATTGTGAGTGTGCATGTGTTGTGAAGCATGTTTACCAACAAAACACTAACCAGAACAGGGATCAGTATTTTGACTTGACTCGGGGCTCACACAATCATCTTGCGTAGGATTAGCGGCAGTAGACTGTAGTTTAACAGCAGCAAACGACAGTCTAGACTGTCCTATCTCAAGTTTAGGTGTTTTTTTTTTGGGGGGGGTGGGGATGGGGGGGGGGGACATTTTCAAAGCGGCACAAAGAAAAACACAAAATCCTCCTTGCACGGACACAACATACGCGCAGACGATAGCAAATTCTGATTTGGAAGAATCGTACAACACTTCTTATTGGCTGAAAGATCAACATCCGGGCCCTCATAGCCAATCGCTGAACTTGCCTTAGCAAAAGCACGTTTGTCGCCTCCAATACAGTGCACTGTTATTGTGGTGGCGCACTGGTACCAAAAATCGAAGCGCCCTTCGGCCCCTGGCAAAAATTGTAGATGGGTCATTTTTAATTTTTATGCGTCAATGGCGCAGGGCGCGCTAGTAAACTGATCCCTGCATTTGATTACTAAAAAGCATTTTTTAAAGTGAGCCAATGATACTTGAAAACCCGAGAACAAATATAAATTTTTATGTGGGGTGGCCTCGTGGCGCAATGGATAAGTCGCCGGTTTCCTATGCCGAAGGTCGCGGGTTCGATTCCCGCAAGGGGCGAACGTATGTGACTTAGGTACGAGACTATTGAGGTCACCGAGGGTTTTCTCCGGGCACTCCGGTTTCCTCCCTCCCTTCAATAATGATACTGGACGCAGTCAATATAAAAATTTCAAAAATAAAAATTTGATTTTCTTTCCGTCTTCTAATAGCGATCTCCCTGCCTTTACACCACCTGTTTGAATGATGGATGTGTATTTGTTGTGTGTGTGTGTGTGAGGGTGGATGAGACAGGTGAGCGTGTATGTTGGTACAGATCGCCGCGCTTTGAGCCTGATTTGGGAAAAGGCGCGTATATAGTATCCAGTATTATTATTATTATTATTATTATTATGTGACCAAGCACCGTGATATACAGCGATATCTCACTTCTTCTCTCACTTCTTCCGAGACTTCTACTACAATGTTTCTAAACACCGCGATAATGTACCGAAATTACAATCAAGCGGAAGGAATACCTTCTTCCTTCCTTTCATTTATTTTTCCTTTGCGGAATCATTATTTTTTAAGTGGATGTCGTTTTATAGCGGATAATTCTAACCCAATCCCAATAAAGTAACATCTTCAAACACAAACACGCCAATTTACAAAAAGATGATTCCAAAAGGCATAAAAGGGACCTACCATTCATATACTTTGTCACCGAATGCATTACCACATCAGCACCAAGTGCCAGCGGTCTCTGTAAAAATACATGTCATCAAATGAAATAAACAGTCTCACTTTGAATACAAAAAATGATTATTTCATGGAATCAAAAGCAGTTAAGCAAAAGAAAGAAAGTCCACTACCTTAAAATGTAATGCCATTTTACCACAAAAACTTAATTTATTGACAACAGCACAACAGACAAAATTTATTAAGGAAATAACTAGAACAAGAACAATATTCTACATGAAAATGAGTGCAAATAAAACCTTTTAACGGTTGCATTAAACGTAAGGTAATGTTGACTTTGACCTCTGGCTCCAAATAGACACTCGTGTACAATCAAACTACAGCTAAAGTTGTATTCTGCCAAAAATATGGCCTTAGGCTTAGGATGAACTTGCCATTCAATGACCTTGCCCCTGTTGATCCTGTATTATAAAATAACCCAATGTTGATGCACACAATGGATTAAATATAGAAAAATTCCATTGTACGATGAAAATTTTGTACGTTTATGTTAGGCCTAAAATGACCTTGACCTTCAAGATCAACACAAAAACCGAACATAAAAAGATCAATCTTTTATCTCTAAATAAAACAAGTCGGTACTTTTTATCTCACAGTTTAGTGTCAAGGTCACTTCATCTCCAGTGACCTTGACTTTGGATCAAGATTGACCAAATTTGTATGCTATGTGTCTAATTGGTATCCATGATGTATCAAAGAATCTTAAGTTCAATATTAATAACTCAAGAATAAAAAGTAATTTTGTGAATTTTTATTTTTAAATCTAAATTTCTTGAACTTGTAACCTTGACTTTGACATGAAGTAATTAATTCACTTATCATTTTTGAAGTCTCGTGGAAATACACCATCTTACCAAATTCAGTTGCAACAGATGAACTAGGCTAGCAAGTTTTGCACATGGACCGACGGACAACGGAGGGAAGGACTGACAATTTCTTTTCCTTTCAAAACATCATGTTTGGACTATTTACAATTCATTTCTCCCAGATTTGCAAAAATAAGGACAATTTTGTGTGTGTGTGTGTGTGTGTGTGTGTGTGTGTGTGTGTGTGTGTGTAAGTGGTAAATACATAGACTCGTATTGCTGCATGCATGCGATTCAAAAAAGGCGTTTATCTAAATATACAACATTAAGAATCAAGATGCTTCATAAATAATCTTCCGGGAAAAAACATGTAAAATGAGAAGCATTCTTGATAGCAGAAAAAAACGAAAGGAGAACAAGGGGAGAAGAAGGTCGAACAAGAAGAAGAAGCACACTACATACCTGGAAATATGAAGACATGAAGGTATTATCAACCACAACAATCGCCTCTGACTTCCCATGAACCAGATTGCTCACTGCTTCAATGTCCACCAGCTTCATGGTGGGGTTTGTTGGGGTCTCCAGCCACACAAGCTAAAAGAATAATATGTTTTATGTATTTATTACACTAAACTGGCTTTGCAAAAAGTCTGTGTATAAATGAATTATTTTGAACAGATACAAATTTTTGGGATAGTCAAAACAATGTTTCTACATAGTTGTGTACAGGGCCTAGGGGATGGCAAAAATGAAAGAGCTAGCACCACCCTTCGTAGCATCGGAACATACATATCACTGTAATCATTTACGTACCAACTTAAGAACAAAACTATTTTTTTCCTTTGGATCATTTGGAAAAAAACAACAGTGGACAGGACAGAAATGTTTTGCTTTAAAAGAAAAAGAGATATATAAAAAATACCTTGGTATTGGGTCTCAAAGCCTTTTCCACATTATCTACGACAGTACAGTCAACAAAGCTGACATCAATGCCTAAGGGAACAACGCAGGTGCGAAAATAACGGTTTGTACCTGAAATGAATACATGAATGAAATATTAAAATTTAAATTAATGTAATGAATTAATTCTAAAATGCTTAAAGGTCAACCACAGTGCTCGGGCAAAAAGTTTCTGCTGAAAGAACTTTACTAAATAATACCAGATGCAAAAAATTCGGTAAGCAAAGCTCTACCGTTTAATAGATATCGATAACTGAAAGTGGGATTTCCTACATGTAATTAAGGGTAAGGGAAGTAATAATCTAAAACGCAGCCATCGTTGATCTCCCCTCGCAGTGACGTCAGCAGCTGTATACAATGGTCGACTGCGAAGAAGTTACAAGCGAGACAAGCAGTGTTTCTTCACTCGATCTGTCGTGTTACAGCAGTGCTCTCTTCTGTTAGAAACGAATTCGACCCCCGAGTACTAATTGTAATAATAAACAAATAATTATACGAGCTAGACCAGTGAATTCCCTTTTCTGAAAAGCTCCTCTGACTTTCCTGACACCCGGCAAACTGATAGCAGACGATGGATGTGTAGTAGCCACTGTGACTGTAGTTGAAGTTGAAGCAGTACTAGTAGGCCTACTACTAGTAACTTGAATCACTGTTGCTTTTGTTGAGGCGCTTGTTGCAATGGCACACGGACTTTGGATCGTTGGAACAGAGCCAGGCTTTAATGTCTGTATTGTTTTCATCCCAAAGCTCCGCATTAAAGTGGCACTTGGGTGGTAGCAGTCTTCAGCGAAGTGTTTTGCGCAAATTGCTGACGACGCAGTTGGTGTCCCGTACTTCGGACCGAAGTTTACACGCTTTTCCTGCACGAATCTCACCCACTTATTTCGCACCACTTCGTTTTTTGGAAACCTATGCAATGTTAACCCATCCGCTTGTTTGTTTGTACAACCTCCAACGGCACAATATAGGCCACTGTTCTTCGTTTTCCTGAGTTTTGGTAGAGAAGGGGCACTATCCGACTCCATATTGTCTACAGCAGTTGACGTCACGAGCCATGTGGTCATGTGAGCGGGCTTTTTGAAGGTGCAAAAGTTTATTCGAAGTAGATTTTATTAAATATTAAAAAAAGGCAGTATTTTTCGGAAAAAAGTTGTTTGGCATGTGACTTCTTTTATTATGTAGATATTTTGTGCTCAGTTTTATGTTTCAATGATGTTGACCTTTAACAACTTCATAACTAACAACAACAGTAATGTATAAATTTGCAAAACAATACAATAAATACACAAAAAAGAACCTGCATATTACACATTCAAACTCAGAATATATGTCTAAATTACTGACAGCCACAATTTTTTTATAATAAATAAATACATAAATGTAGAATGTATCCACTTTACCCTTCTTGCTGTGCTTTTAGGATTTTAAGCTACTTTATGAAAATAAAAAAATTCTTGACTCTCATTACCAATGACTAACCTCCATAGACATCATCCATGCTGATGATATGATCACCTTTCTGCAGCAAATGAACGATATTCATGGTGGTTGACAAACCCGAAGCATAACAAAGGGCTGAAAAGACGTAAATAAATAATAATTATGAACAGCAAACATGTGTGTTACAAAAATACAAGCCATTGCATTCCCAGTCAGCCACACACACTGACACACATTTGCATTTTTTAATAAAAAAGTTAAACTTTTCAAGCTTGAATTTCGGATCGGCTGACCAGAAGACGGTCGTAACCATAAGATAAAATGGATCACACATTGAAGCATCTATAGCCAAAATAATTGTCCCAAACATTTTTTGCCATTTTGGAGATAGAAAGCAAAATGTGTTTAGCAAAGAATTTACTCCAGTGACTTGTAAGCATAAAACAATGGAATCCGGATCTTTAAAGTCCTTGTGATGGAATGCATGCAAGCAGTTTATACTCTCATCTCAAGGAGTATCTTTCTCAGTTCCTGTCTCATATGGAGATCGTATATATCACTCATTAAAATATAATATTAAATCAGACATGCAACAGTACAATACAGCAAAATGCAACTATTATTTTTCATAAATGATTAATCATACCATATTTCCCTCCTTCGATGGCAGCAATACATTTCTCAAGGCAGTTCCTGGTGGGATTGCCACTTCTGGAGTATTCAAACCCCTGCAACATTTTCCAATCGATAAACAATGTTTAAACAAGAATAGGTTTGTTACATCATAACTGCTCAGTTGGTAGTGAGGATGGAAATTTATTAGGTGTAGAAGTAATCAGACATGTTCACCTGAGAATTCTTTATATAGCTTAGAAAATAAATTTGAAAACCAAAATCACACACAAGAACTCAAAATAGTTTTGCTTGTGTTATTCATCATTTACAGTATTTATTAGTAATACTAATGGTAGTAGCCGTTGTAGTAGTAATTATGTAGGCTTCACAGTCCATTCCACCCACATCTTTTTTTCAAAACTTGGTCATGGGGATTGCACCAGTTGTAATTTAAACAAAAAGTGTCATATGATAACTTTATATATATCTCTTTTAAAAACTTACAATGCAGTGTTGAGTGTACAAACCACCAATACAAGTACACATCACAACAACAATAATAACGGAGTGAGAATAAAACATACAACTTTAAAAAAAAAAAAATTTTAACATCTAATTCAGTAATTATCCAGAACATTCTTACATGACTAAATACAGCCTTTAGGTTAGATTTACACATCACAAGTTACCATTCTCTGTAAAAGAGTGTTTTAGGTTTTATGAATTATTCATGCCGTGGTACAGCAAATAATTTTGGTTTTGCTTTTCATTAATTATTCACAGTAAGGTTCAGCAAGCACGTCAACAGACTTTAGTACTTTGTTACTAGAAAATAAAGCTTGTCATTGTCGTTATTTGCCATTGCTGGATGACACAACTTGACATTGGTTTCATCAACATGTAAATTCACCATTACTAAGTCTAGGTCATAGGACATCCCAACACAGTGTACCTGAAACGCCGAGATTTACCTCTCTTAAGTCTCATCAGCTGTTGGGCAAGCCTATCTAAAGATTAATCCGAGCGTCTGCATAACCAAACCATATGGGCAATATCTAGATATAGCCCCCTCATCATTGTAACAGCTCCAAAATCATTTGGCTTTTTTTCTTTTTTTCACATTCTATTAACACAACGAATGCCATAATATACATGAACACCCACATTGCAGACAATATAAATACCTTCTTTCCGTGGGAAATATGTAACTAATAATATCGAGGGGAGTATATCTGGATATTGTCACCATATGCAAGTAGTTCTTGTCTTAAACTTGAACCACTCTCCAAATGGACTAGCCAGTCTCCTCTACGCTTTGTGCCTATATTCCAGATTTTCCTTAAGACATTTCATCACCGCATGTAGATGCATGACATCGCACTTTTTAACCCTGACTCAGTGACTGAACTCAGAAGAAATCATAGAGGTTTTGTATTATAATATATTATAAATTCTGCCAGTTGTTGCCAAATTAGCCTAAAGGAAACTGTCTCGAATAAAAGCAACATGTAACTGAGGCATATACAGCTGTGAACGGCACTTGCAACTTTATATCCACGTTGGTGAGTTTAGGCCTACCCTGGAGGCCCATCAAGCTCAACCAATTTTAAACTCCACACCACCAGCCTAAAATTTGTTCTACCAAGCAAGTTACCGTGTGTTCACCAGGAGCGAACTGCTTGAAGGTTGTTGACGTAGAAATCGGCGGCACAACCGCCATAGACTTCCATTGTTCAGGTTCTTGGCCAGCATGAATCGCATCTGTAGCAAAGTGGGGAAACGGAGTGAAGCTTTTATCGTCCGCCATATTGGTCGTCTCGTGGAATGACTGCGTACTCGACACGCAAAGATTTTGAAGTTTCTGATTGGCCGACCTCGGACACACCCACAAAAAGCTCCGTGAAAGGAAAGGCCAAGCGACCCTGGGGATTAACAATGGCCTCAAAACCACTGCAGGCATGAAGATCACCAAGCTTCCAAAGTTTGCAGAAAAATATAGGCTGACCGACCAGCAATGCTACAGAATCCTAGCAGATTGCCCCAGGTTAAAAAAAAAAAAAAAAAAAAAAAAGAAGGCCTACTTAGTCCTGAATGTTAACTCGTACCACACACATTAGAGCCACTTAACCTAGCACTGCGTACCTGAGACTAGCTGAGGCTTACGTTTTCTCTCACTTAGTGCCAACCCTACAGTTTTGAAGATTTTTCTTGATCAGTCCAGTTCTTGTAAAAGGATAAAGGCCGTTACTAACGCGTGGCCTAAAGTCTTAACGCAAAACCGTACGGAGCTAGCCAAAACAGAAATAAAATACATTCTGGCCAAAGAGGGCAAAAAGCGAGGTGGGTGGGGAAAAATTCGGGAATGGTAAATGGGTATTCTAAGGAAAATTAATGGATCTATTGGTATCTGATCATATTAAACATTTTGACCAAATTTGCATTATTGGAGATTTCAAATTTCCCACAACTGATTTGGAAAAGGGGTTTGCCAACACTAAAAAGCAGCATTGTTGAATGTATTATGGACGCGTATTTGTTTCAAGTGGTGAATAAACCAACATGGAGGCGAGAAGGGCAGAAAACCCAGAGCAAGTTTTGGTGAATGATTAAAAATCTATTTCTAATATTGAACATCTGTGCCCCCTGTGGAAAAATGACCATGCCATACTTTTATTTCATTTAAATGTTAATGAAACGGTACAGAACGGGGAAAAAAAAATCAAAATTTTAATTATAAGAAGTACAACTATAATGACTTAAGGGCAAACTTTAACAGCAGTCAATTGGAATAAAATTAAAGAAAGGATGTTGAAGAAAGTTAATTATATATATTAAAAAAATAACATTTTATCAGCAATGGAAAAACATCTACCAAGGACAAAAGGTAAGTCAAAATCTACTTTAGCGCCTGCTTGGTTTAAAAAATCAAGTTTAAGAAAGACTAGGAAAAAGCACACTCTCTATCAAAAATATTTAGAAACTCAAGGAGTTTACTATCAACGTTATATAAAAGCAAGAAATACGTGCACAAGATGGGTGAAAAAAGCAAAAATTAATCATGAATGTAATATTTGAGTGCAATGTTATGCCATGTTGAGTGCCATGTTATGCATATATGTGTGTAAAAGTGTATATGTGTGTGTGTATCTATATATCTATATATCTATATATATAGGTGTGTGTGTGTGTGTAGGATTCAGGGCAGGGCGAAGTACCACTGAGCAGATTTTCAACCTCAGAATAATCTGTGAGAAATATCTACAGCACCAACAACATCTATATCATGTGTTCATAGACTTCAAGAAGGCGTTT
The DNA here is from genome assembly GCA_036898135.1 of Oncomelania hupensis. Lineage (NCBI taxonomy): Eukaryota > Metazoa > Mollusca > Gastropoda > Littorinimorpha > Pomatiopsidae > Oncomelania > Oncomelania hupensis. The sequence goes on from CM072516.1 coordinate 72,793,943, forward strand.
GACCGAGTCTGGCATGCAGCTCTATGGGCAACAATGAAAGTGTACAACATAAACCCTAAAATTATTGAAGTCATCAAAAGCCTGTATGACAAGGCTACCAGTGCAGTCCTCCACAACAGTGCCATCGGGAACTGGTTCAGAACAACAATCGGTGTGCGTCAAGGATGCCCACTCTCTCCAACACTCTTCAACATTTTCCTAGAGCGCATCATGTCAGATGCTCTTGCAGATCATGAAGGCACAGTCAGCAAAAAGGGTAGAGCAATCTCCAATCTTCGTTTTGCAGATGACATTGATGGATTGGCTGGAGAGGAACAAGAACTTGAACAGCTGGTACAGAGGCTTGACACCACCTCCAGAGCTTATGGAATGGAAATACGTGCAGAGAAGACCAAAATGATGACCAACAACACCAATGGCATCAACACGGACATCAAAGTCCAAGGCCAATCCCTCAACACAGTGCATAGCTTCAAATATTTAGGAGCCATTGTATCAGACAATGGGTCCCGACAGGAAGTCCTCTCCAGGATCGCACAAACAACTGCTGCCCTGACAAGGTTGAAGCCCATTTGGAAAGACAGGACCATCAGTCTACATTCCAAAGTAAGACTGCTGCGCTCCCTTGTCATCTCCATCTTCCTATATGCTTGCGAAGCATGGACCCTCACAGCAGATCTCCAACAAAGAATACAAAGAATGGAGATGAGGTGCTACAGAAGACTTCTGGGCATTTCCTATACCAAACACATCACCAACGACGAAGTCCGACAGACCATCACACAAGCCATTGGACAACACGATGACCTACTCACAGTGGTGAAGAAACGGAAACTCTGATGGTATGGCCACGTCACCAGATCATCAGGCCTTGCAAAGACTATTCTGCAAGGCACAGTGCAAGGAGGTAGAAGAAGAAGGAGACCGAAAAAGAGGTGGGAGAACAACATTCGAGAATGGACTGGTTTGACACTGAGCGAAGCCATCAGGGCTGCTGAGGACAGAGAAAGATGGAGTATGCTGGTTAAACGATCATCTGTGGTGCCCCTACTACCTTCAGGTTACGGGACAGGATAGGATAGGATATATGTATATATGTAAGAGTGTGTGTGTGATAGTGTGGGTGTGTGTGTATGTGTGCGATAGCGTCATTGTTGATGGATCTTAATCACTGTAGATATCATCATCATCATTTATTTTTAGTGTTTAGTGTTGTTACAATTTTATTGCTTGAGATTTTATATGCAGATGGACACTGCACTAAGAATTTCCTTGCAGGTGTTTGTGGGGACAATACAGATTCTGTATTCTGTATTGCTTGCACATGCAAAGAAAACCCAAAGGTATTTTGGAAATAAATTCAATCCAAAACGAAAGTGCCTTCCCGCACCAGTTCATTGAGAAAAGAGGATGGGGATATGGCACTCAGTGTAACAAGAGGCTAGGTTTACCCAGCACTTTTAAGTTTCTTGCCTGGTTTAGTCAGCTGTAACCTTGGTAGGTTAATGTTACCCTGCAGCAGATGATTGAAGTTTGCTATGTGCTACACATTTCTATACAGACGCTAGCTCAGTATCTGAGTATGTAATGACATCATCCAGCTTATAGGCAGCAGTACAGCCAATCCGAACACAGAGAGCTTAGGTTTACCGGTTCTACCCGGTTGGGGCAGAGAGCTAGGTAAAGTCATTCGTGTGGTAAACTGCGAGCTAGACACTGCTACGCTCTGAGATCTCTCCACTGAAGACTAGGAAAGCAGGAACTGTTGAAATTCGATTCAACCAATTAGCCATGGCCTGACATTGTCAAAAAGGTAAATGAACATACTTTTGTTTCATCGTGATAGATTGATATTATTGTTGAAGTATGTTTGTGCAATTTACCATGTTTAGAATTGAATTGTTAGTCCAATGTTGCGTGACCACGTGGAGAACCTGACCACGTGCGAACACGACTGGTTTTGACGCCATGTTGTATTCCGTACCGACCCACTGTTGTTTAGCCTATATATATTATATGTATTCTTGCAGACCAGTGGCTGTACCAGAGAATGTGGATAATATTAATTATTTCTCTATGTGTATAGTTAGCCATGATTTATATAAAAAATATATATGTATAGGAAATTAGAGTGGAGATTCCAGTGGACCACGGACTTAGCAGAATGTTCGTCGCTTATTAGAGATGTGGAGGACTGAGGACTACTTCGGCCTTCAGTGAGACGCTCTGCACACACCTAGTATATATGGTGGTGCAGAATTTCGTCTCATATGTAACTTACAGACGAGCAGGCATTGTATCGTGAGCCCGACCAGACACAAGACAAGAAAAAGTCTTCACTGAAAGTCGGCATGCATCGGCTACTCTGGCAATGCGAGACGAGAGCCCACCAGTCTAGCAACAAGGAGAAGAATCCACAACAACACAGCTCATCAAGGAATCAACCACAACACAGCTATTCTAACATTGAGTTAAGTGCAAAGTACTCAGTGCACCAACAACAGTCTACTCTTCCAGAACTCTGACCCTTAGGGCAGAAAGCAACAAGTGCCTGATGATGATACAGTAGCTGCATAGAACTATCAAGGAGCGAACCATTCGAATTGACATTTGAACTTTTAAGTTAGTATCGTACTTAGCAGAGCGTGTATAGAGTAGAGGAAATAAATGTGTGATATTTGCTGTTAACAAGTGGCTCGACTACCTATGTTTTATAGCCGTGTGAGAGCTAGTGTGACAGTGATCTTTTACCATTTTTCTTTCTATATCTCTATAAACCCAGCCTAAACACAGACCGAGCTAAACATATACATGTATTAAGTAGAGTCACAGGGAGATTTACTAGCGATCCCTATCGACTAAAGACGAGTGGGTAATAGCATTCCATTGTGCAGAGCCCCGCAACCATAGACCCACCGTCACACTCAGTGAGGAGAACAAGGAAAAAAATGTTAAAAGATATAAACAACATATATATCTAAAGTTGATCCTGGATCCAGACCGATGGTGTAAGTCTAAATGAAATTCTAATAAGTTATATAACACCTAAAGTTGTACAGGAAAAACTAGCTAAACTAGAGCCATGTACTTCAGTTGGCCATGACGGTTTCCCGCCTAGAGTGTTAACAGAGATGAGTGACGAGTTGTCTGTACCATTGTATCTACTTTTTAATAAATCCTTAGATCAGGGCATTGTTCTCGCAGACTGGAAAAATGCCAATGTAACTGCTCTTTTTTAAAAGGGTAGTAAGTCTCACATGCATCCCTTGCAAGGTCTTTGAGTCTTTTGTGCGCGATGCTGTGGTAGACCATATGCATGAATATATGCTCCATTTATACTGATTGTTAGCATGGTTTCAGGAATGGTAGGTCTTGCATAAAACAATCAATGCATAAAACAATCATAACTTCACAATCAAAAACTTGAAAAAACAAGTGAAATTTTTAGAAAATTTGATGGATTTTTGGGGTGTATACTATACATAGATAAATTTTGCTGCACTCATGTGAATCAAAAATCACTCAACCTTGGGACCTTTTCAAACGCTCATGCCTGTGGAAAAGAAAAAAACTGCAAAATACATTAATTTGCTGGTCATGAAATAAAATGCCCCAGAGCACGTAAGCAAATGGATTGTTTACCATGTGCACTCCTGGTGCAAACTGCTTGAATGTGGTAGACGTACAGATGGGTGGCACCACATCCATCGTTGACCACTGTTCAGCCTCTTGACCAGCATGAATGGTCTGTGTTGCAAAATGTGGAAATGGTGTGAAACTATCACAATCACTAGTGCTGGTGTGTGCAGCTCCAAATTGCAAAGGAGTGTAATCCTCACATTCACTGTCACCATCATCAGTTTTCTGTTTTTTGACCACCATTCGGCCATCTGAAGGCGGTGTTTTGTGACTGTTTGACAGTGTTTCTGACACAAAATCTAAATATTCTGTAGACCTTTTTATTTTTGATTTTGGTTCAGTGCTAGTGGTTTTCTCCTTTTTTGCCTGTGGCTGTTTTGACTGCCTTAGCAGGCAATGATTGGCTTTCACGCGCTCCCTTGTTAAAACGGCACTCACAGCTCTAAAGCTTGGGACTTCACCTGGTGGAATATGTGGATCTGGTTCTAAGAAAGCATCATCATATAGCCTTCTGGCAGGAACGAGTGGGTTTGCCCTCACCATCATTCGCAGTCTATTAATTTTCTTTTGTACAGCGATTTCTTTCAATTTCGGATCATGATTATGATCAGAGCGGGAGCAATTTAGAATTTCGTCTGTCACCTGGCAAGTCACAATAGTGGCTGAACATTTCTGAGATCGGGTATCAGTCACTGTATCATTCACACACCTCCAAAACACTCTACCGCCGGTAGCACGGTTGATACGATACATATGATTGTCGTAAATGAGGAATCGTCCGCCGTGGTTTGTAGCTAAATATTCCGCCATATTGACTTCCAAAATGAAGTATACGACTGAATATATTTTTCTTTGAAGAAAAATTGACTGACGGTAAAAGAAAAACCCCAAACCCAAACTGAAATCGTCCGTTTTTTTAAAGGTAAACTTTCATAAACAATCGACCAGCTTTTGCTTTCCAAAACCGGAAGAGGAATAATGAAAGTGGAAGTGTCTTTCAACCTAAAAAATGTCATAGTCATTTAAAACAACAAACAAAAAGTTTCTATCTATATATCTATACTGCAAATTACTGAAAAGGATATATATATATATAAAGGGGAGGGGTGATGGGGTAAGGTCCTCACTAATCTACCATTACTGGCATTAGTATTGTCCACATGGATGCCATGGTTTCAAACCAAAGCAAGTCCAGAAACACTAGTTTTGAGAAAATCATCCTTTTCAGTAATTTGCTCAGTTTCCTTTTATTTTAAGCATATTTGTGTGTGTTGATCACATTAAGAACATTAATTCAATAGGCAACTGCTAAAGCCTTGAAGAAAAAGTTAAAATCTTAAAGTGGTAAATAGATTGAATGAAATTTACAACAAAAAACAAACACAAAAAAAAGGCAGCATGTCGAATCTTAGACTCTTTAAAGGTCAGCTAGATTCATAAAATAGAAGATTTGTGTGGACAGCGTTGATGTTGATCAGTGCAATAAATTGCAACTATTTGTGAGATATAGAGAGCAAAACGTGTTTTACAACCCCAGCGAACTTTACCTTTATGGTAGAGCAAATATGATGGAAGAAACAATTTACATTATTCTTCTTTCCAAGAAATGACAGATCTTTTTATGTGCCATTTGATGCAGACAGTAATGAAAGTATGCTTTTTTTTAATTAAAGATTTTGTCAGCATTCTTTAAATCTAAAAATGAAATTGTATGTAAATGATACATACAAATGATGGACACTTAATGCACAGAGAGACATAAACACCTATATTTTAAAATAGCAATTCTATCTATATTGTTTCTGCTTGCTTATTTTGTATCACAGCTATATCTACAGTGCATCACTTTACTGAAATTATTTTGGCTTTCTTATTTCACACCACATCTGTATCTAACATTGCATCTGTTACCCGGTGCAGAAGTCCACGACAGTTCCCACTTACTGACTGACTGCAAACACATACATATGAAAGAGGAAGAGAGAGAGAGAGAGAGAGAGAGAGAGAGAGAGAGAGAGAGAGAGAGAGAGAGAGAGAGAGAGAGAGAGAGAGAGAGACAGACAGACAGACAGAGAGAGAGATTGTAGTTTATGTTGCATGCACACAAAATGCAGTATGCTGTACCTTGCTTCTTCAACTTGGAGATAAACGGGCTGAGCCAATGGTAATTCATTTTGTATGATACACCTTGTGTTTTTCACCTCGGATCCTTTATCAACATATCACCTAAATGTGTAAACAGACATTAAATTAAAGATTGATTGACTGATTTCATTGATTAAGAGAGAGAGAGAGAGAGAGAGAGAGAGAGAGAGAGGGGTAATTAGGTTTATATTATAATTTTACAATAAAGACATCCCACGCAGGGGACGGCTGAGGCTTCACCCCAACTAATCGAACCCCCGTTTACAAAAACAAACTAGAATACAAACATCATTATAAATTATCAACAAAAGACAAACATATAAAATGCCTACATTGCTAAATAATAACATCATAGGAAGCCCTAGTGACCACCTGGCAGAAAGCGTCCAATATTCCCAAGCTGATCCAACAGACCTCATACACAAACAAGGAGTCTTGTTCCGGAAGAGTTTTCAAGAAAAAAGGTAGGAGACTGGTCTAGCGAAGAAGACGATAGTATAGCAGATTGCTAGAACAGAGCAGGAATGAGAAAGAGCAAATGAGAAAGACAGAGACGGTGGGAATTTAAAGCACTAAATTTCCAGAAAGTGGGGATACTATTTATACTGAAACCCCCGGCACCCCAACGGGGGTATTTTACAACTGCTGGATACCTCATTCATTATACATACATACCAAAGTAAGACTGCTGCGCTCCCTTGTCATCTCCATCTTCCTATATGCTTGCGAAGCATGGACCCTCACAGCAGATCTCCAACGAAGAATACAAAGCATGGAGATGAGGTGCTACAGAAGACTTCTGGGCATTTCCTATACCCAACACATCACCAACGACGAAGTCCGACAGACCATCACACAAGCTATTGGACAACATGATGACCTGCTAACAGTGGTGAAGAAACGGAAACTTCGGTGGTATGGCCACGTCACCAGATCATCAGGCCTTGCAAAGACTATTCTGCAAGGCACAGTGCAAGGAGGTAGAAGAAAAGGGAGACCGAAAAAGAGGTGGGAGGACAACATTCGAGAATGGACTGGTTTGACACTGAGCGAAGCCATCAGGGCTGCTGAGGACAGAGAAAGATGGAGTATGCTGGTTAAACGATCATCTGTGGTGCCCCTACGACCTTCGGGTTACGGGACAGGATAGGATAGGGATACCTCATCTAACAAATCATTTATGAAAATTGTATCTATCTATCTATATATATATATATATATATATATATATATATATATATATATATATATATATGATATATATAAAGGGGAGGGGTGATGGGGTACGGTCCTCACTAATCTACCATTACTGGCATTAGTATTGTCCACATGGATGCCATGGTTTCAAACCAAAGCAAGTCCAGAAACACTAGTTTTGAGAAAATCATCCTTTTCAGTAATTTGCCCAGTTTCCTTTTATTTTAAGCATTTTTGTGTGTGTTGATCACATTAAGAACATTAATTCAATAGGCAACTGCTAAAGCCTTGAAGAAAAAGTTAAAATCTTAAAGTGGTAAATACTAAATAGATTGAATGAAATTTACAACAACAAAAAAAACTAACAAAAAAAGGCAGCGTGTCGAATCTTAGACTTTACTGAAATTATTTTGGCTTTCTTATTTCACACCACATCTGTATCTAACATTGCATCTGTTACCTGGTGCAGAAGTCCACGACAATTCCCACTTACTGACTGACTGACTGCAAACACATACATATGAGAGAGAGAGAGAGAGAGAGAGAGAGAGAGAGAGAGAGAGAGAGAGAGAGAGAGAGAGAGAGAGAGAGAGAGAGAGAGAGACAGAGACAGAGAGAGAGAGAGAGAGACAGAGAGAGAGAGACAGACAGACAGAGAGAGACAGAGAGAGAGATTGTAGTTTATGTTGCATGCACACAAAATGCAGTATGCTGTACCTTGCTTCTTCAACTTGGAGATAAACGGGCTGAGCCAATGGTCATTCATTTTGTATGATACACCTTGTGTTTTTCACCTCGGATCCTTTATCAACATATCACCTAAATGTGTAAACAGACATTAAATTCAAGATTGATTGACTGATTTCATTGATTAAGAGAGAGAGAGAGAGAGAGAGAGAGAGAGAGAGAGAGAGAGAGAATTAGGTTTAGATAATTAGGTTTATATTATAATAGTGAATTCTTCTAGGTTTATATTATTATAATGAGTTCTTCTCAAAGTAGCTTTTATTCTTGGTCAGCAGAAAGAAATTTAATCTCTTTAATAATGGTATTGGATGCAGTCAATCTAACCTATCCTATCCCATCCCGTAATTTGAAGGTCGTTGGGGCACCACAGATGATTGTTTAACCAGTGTATGCCATCTTTCTCTGTCCTCAGCAACCTCCATGGCTTCGCTCTGTGTCAAGCTAGTTCATTCTCAAATGTTGTCTTCCCATCTCTTTTTCTGGCTCCCTCTTCTTCCACCTCCTTATACCGTGCCTTGCAGGATGGTCCTTGCAAGGCCTGATGCTCTGGCGACGTGGCTATACCATCAGAGTTTCCATTTCTTCACCAATGATGTCATTGCGTTGTCCAATGGCTATCAGACTTAGTTGTTGGTGATGTGCTGGGTATGGGAAATGCCCAGAAGTCTTCTATAGAGCCTTATCTTCATGCTTTGTATTCATCGTTGTAGATTTGCTGTGAGGGTCCATGTTTCGAAAAAGCATATAGGAAGATGGAGATGACAAGGGAGCACAGCAGCCTTACCTTGGAATGTAGATTGATGGTCCTGTCTTTCAAAATGGGTTTCAACCTTGTCAGGGCAGCAGTTGTTTGTGCGATCCTGGAGAGGACTTCCTGTCAGGACGCACTGACTGATACAATGGCTCCTAAGTATTTGAAGCTGTGCACTGTGTTGAGGGATTGGCCTTGGACTTTGATGTCCATGTTGATGCCATTGGTATTGTTGGTCATCATTTTGGTCTTCTCTGCACTTATTTCCATTCCATAGGCTCTGGAGGTGGTGTCAAGCCTCTGTACAAGCTGTTCAAGTTCTTGTTCCTCTCCAGCCAATACATCAATGTAATCCGCAAAACGAAGGTTTGAGATTGCTCTACCCCCTATGCCGACTGTGCCTTCGTGATCTGAAAGGGCATCTGACATGATGAGCTCTAGGAATATGTCGAGAGTGTTGGAGAGAGTAGGCATCCTTGACGCACACAGATTGTTGTTCTGAACCAGTTCCTGATGGCGCTGTTGTGGAGGACTGCACTGGTAGCCTTGTCATACAGGCTTTTGATGACTTCAATAATGTTATGGCTGATGTTGTACACTCTCATGGTTGCCCACAGAGCTGCATGCCAGACTCTGTCAAATGCTTTCCTGAAGTCTACAAACACATGATGTAGATGATGAGGCTGTAGGTATTTCTCACAGATTATTCTGAGATTGAAAATCTGTTTCCAGTAATGCTTCGCCCTGCCCTGAATCCTGCTTGTTCTTCAGCTATCATTTGTTCAGCTTGGGGTTTCAACCTGTTGAGTATTATTTTCAAGAGGACCTTGCTGGGATTGCTGATAATCCTGATGGAGCGGTAATTTTTACACTCCTGATGGTTACCTTTTTTCTTCTTCTTAACAGTGATGACAAGCGACTGGGTCCATGTGTAGGTCACTCCACACTCTGCCAGATCTTGTTACAGAAAATGATGAGGGTGTCAATCATCACTTCTCCTCCTGCTTGAAGCGATTCCGTGGGTATGTTGTCCACTCCCGCTGACTTCCCCTTCTTCAGTGATTGCACTGCTGCCTCAACTTCTTCTAGTAGAATTGGGAGGATTTCTTCCTCTTCTCAGTTCCGTGGACATGCTAGAACTGATGGGTCTCCGTTTGGTGTGTGGCTGCCTCAACTTCTTCTCTGAGAACTGGGAGGATTTCTTCTTCTTCTCTGTTCTCTGGACATGCTAGTAGAACTGATGGGTCTCCGTTTGGTGTGTGGTTGTAAAGGTCAGAGCAGTACTTTGTCCATCTATCCAAGGCTTCTTTTCTTCTCTAAGGCACATGCCGGACTTGCTATGGATCGTGGAGGCCTTAACGTTTAACACTTGTCAGCCTCTTCACAGTCTGGTAGGCTTTCTTGCTGTTGTTCTTGTTCAGACTGTTCTCCATTTCCTGGCATTGCTCTTCTATCCAGTTGTCCTTTGCTGTGCGCATGCCTTTTCGGATGGCATTGTTGATTTTTCGGTAGGCATCGGCTCCCTGTGAGGTATTATTTTTATTTTTCATCTCTTTTCGCTTATCACACAGGTCCAAAAGTTCAGGTGTGATCCACGGTTTCTTCTTTGGGCAGTGCTTGCCAAGGATCTCAGTGGCGACATCTGTCACAGCTGAGCTGAAGGTGGTGGTCACATTCACCAACTCCCAAAAATGAGAAGTGGTGCAAATATTGGAGGGAAATTTGCACCACTGTCAATCTAACATTTCAAATACAAAAATTAGATATTCCTTCTGTCTTCTAATAGCAATCTTCCTGCCTTTACACCACATGTTTGAGTGATAGATGTGTGTTTGTTGTGTGTGAGAGAGTGGGTGAAACATGTAACTTGTAAGCATGTATGTTGGTACAGATCACTGCACTTTTGGGGAAAAAACGAGTTATTATTGGAATTTGGAAGTCAACATAGAAAGGTATTCTTATCCTTTGTTGCTTCATTTTCATGCATTGTAATAATTTGAAGTTTTTTAGAATATATATGAATAGTAGAGAAACAGTAAAGTAAATAACAGGATCTTAAATAACAATAGAGAAATAATTATAGAGTCAAAGCAATCTAAAATGTATAATTCTAAGTGAATTTGTGTAAATATGTTTAATGAAAATATTGTTATCACCATTCTCATCACTTAGAAGAGTCCAAACCCACACATACACTATTATACACCCCATCAAGTTTACACATCACTGTATTCAAATAATCAGTTATTCAGTACAAAAGTTTGCAAATCTAATTTTATTCAAACTCTATACACTGTGCATCAGAAAAAACTGATCAATCTATGAACAAAATACATATAAATCAAAATTCATGAAGAAACTTTCACTGTTTTGATTCAAGTCTTTTTCATCAACCATGTACAAGTATAACTATACAGGATTTAAATATTAAACATAACCTCTCTCACTTTGTCTCTTTCTCACCTAAAATAAACACATACCTACAAACTAGAAACAAACCTACATTTTAATTCGTTCTGAACTTTAACAAAGTTACTCAATTATACTGAACCTCTGTCATAGTTATTTGCAATAAATTTAGTTAAAATCACGATAATCCGCATGCTTTTTCTGATGGTTTTATCACTAGTCCGCAACTGTTTACTGCTGCTCCACTGACCCACGCCGCAACATCCAGGTGAAGTTCGCCAATGATACGTCCCTCTCTGGGCTGGTGAACCCCCGACGGCGACGAGCAGTGCTACAGGAGCGCGGTCGGCGAGCTGGTGGACTGGTGTGACCGCAACTTCCTGCACCTCAAAGTCACTAAGACAGAGGAAATGATCCTCGACTTCTGCCGGCAACCACATGACCACGAGCCACTGACCATCAAGGGCGAACTGGTGCAACGTGTCCACAGTTACAAGTACCTGGGGACCGTCATTGACGACAAGCTGGACTGGTCACCCAACGTCGACATCATTCATCTGCAAGAAGGCCAGCCAGCGACTGTTCTTCCCCCGGGAGCTGAGGCAGTTCAGAGTGAACAACATCATCATGTTCCTCTTCTACCAGTCAGTTATCGAGAGTGTCGCCCTGTACAACCAGCTGTCCTATTTCAGCTCCACCATTGAGAGCGACACGTATCGTCTGGAGAAAATCGCCATCCAGGCCTCCCGGCTGATGGGGAGGGATGTGCAGTCGCTGGCTGGCGTCCACGAACGCGCTTCCATCATCAAGCTTCGTCACATCCGCAACAATGAGGCGCATCCCCTGCATGAGGCAGTCGCTGCCTGTCTCCCCCGACGCAGCGAGGGGCGCTTCCTCTCCATGAAGTGTCGCGCTAAGAATTCATACCTACCAACAGCCATCCGACTGGCAAACGACACACTCCAGCGATAAGAATGCTCAATAATAAAGGAGGCACTCTGCTTTTGTGCGTTATATCTGCTGCAAATAATTATGTGAGAATGTGGTGTATTTTCTACTCAACTGTGACCAGAGATTTTATCAATTAGTTAATTCGGTTGTATTGTCATTCTTGTTGTTATCATTATCCTCACTAATTTTGTTCCCCTAGATCATCATGAAGCTTGGTTTTGTATCCTTCCTGTTGTTAATATTAGTTGTAGTAGTATTGTTATTATTATTGTTATCAATCATTGATAACATTATTTGTCTGTTGGTGCTGCTGTTGTATTATGTTTAGTAGTTGTACTGTTATTATTATTTTTATAATTACTCTTATGATTATGATTATTATGATTATTTTTATTATCACTCAAGTTATTATTACTCTTATTATTATTATTATTATCTACGATGGGTCCAACGCATGGAAGAATGGGTGAGTGTGAGTAGTTTTGTGTATACATGTATTGTGGAATAATTAATTATCTGTGTGTCAAATGTGTACACATGGGTATGTGACTGGATATCTGTTTATGCATGTGTGCTAGTGTTGATAGATTTGTATTTCGGTATGGAAGTTGTGTATGATTGATAGTATATCAAATGTATTAATATTGTATGTGTAGGTTTTTGATAGTTTTGATGTTGTTATCTCTTTTCTTGCACTGCAAAACAAATATCCATGCCATGTCTTTGGACAATAAAGAATCTGGAAATTTGAATCTTAATGCTGCTAGCATTAGCAGGTGCATGCAGCATTTCTTGAAACTGTTCATCGTCCTATTTTAACAACTAACAACAGGTTTGTTATGTTTTGCAAACTATGTACTTTTTGTTGCCTTTGTTCTAAGTTCTATTGTCCTCTAGAGACACTTCATGTAGTTATTGTCAAGGGTAGCACTTATGCAAGTCTTGCTTTTGTGTACCCTGTATCAGTGTATGAGTTTATTCAATGCTTTGTTTGTCTCTTAAATAACATTATGCTTACACGAAAACAAACAAAATATAGTCCTTTGCTTGTCTGAATTTACCTGTGGCTGACAGAAAGGAAGTACATAACCTATTGTATGTGGACTGTCACTGTTGGCTTTCATTTGGAGGCGGGGTCATTTTTAAAAGATTGAACTTCCAATTGAAACCTAATGGATCAATCATAATCCCCCCCCCCTCCTCTCCCTCACTCCCCTCCATTTCCGTACTGTCAAATTCACCCTTTCATATTTTCTGAATATACAGTGCCTGAGTGAATTCCATTTACCAAGAATTGCTTAAGAAAACTGTGCACATGTAATGTACAAAGAAAACAATTGTAGTTTAATGTTGTTAAAGATCTACTAGTTGAATTCATAAACTAATTGCTTGGAAAGAGTCAGTATACTCCAAAGGGCTGGTAAAAATGCTGCCTTTTACAGTGTCAGTAACCCAGTAATAAGGCAGAGTAACATAATCAGTATTACAAATTAAAAGTGAAAAGAAAACAGCAAAACAGAGGGGGCAGTGTGAACTTTCAAGTCTGGTGCAAACTTACCATGTGTACACCTGGGGCAAACTGTTTAAAAATGGTGGACAGGCAGATGGGTGTGACAACATCCATGGTTGACCACTGTTCAGGCTCCTGACCAGCATGGATTGATAATGTTGAAAAATGGAGAAATGGTATGAAACTGTCATCTTTGTTTTGTGATGCTGAATCCATGATAGCAGTTGGTTCAAAGCTGAACAGTTGGTCATTGTTTTCACTGTGGTCCTGATCATCAAACTGATTATCTATCCGTGTCACTTGTGGAAGACGATATGAGGATGTATTCTGAATGTTTCCTGGAAGAGATTCCATACCAGCCACTGGCAATGACAATGAGTCTCTTCTGGGCACAGGAATCTTTCTTTTCAATGGAGATGATCTGGGAAGAGAATATGGCAACGACTTTCTGGCCTGTTGTAGTTCTTTGCTCATCCTGGACTTGAGGCTCACAAACGATGGTACAGCGTTCTCAGGGATGTCTTTATCTGGTGTTCCAAACACTTGATTGTAATGATGTCGTACAGAGAACTGGGGCTGTTTCCTTACAGCTGATCGTAACTCTTCCATCTTTTTCATCACTGCGATAAAAACTGAATGATCATCATGGTTATGTAATGCTTTTGATTTCTTCAGAATCTGATCAGTAATTGTGCACGTGGTAAGAGAAGCTTGGCACCCAGTTCTGTCCCTGCATCTCCAAAAGACCTTGTCTTCGACTACTCGATTCACACAATAACAATAGTTTTCAAAAACCAAGTATCGTCCTCGCCCACTATTTATGTACTCTGCCATTCTGTATTTTCAGCACTGACTTGATGATTCGGTTGACAGCGTGTTATATAAATATGTTACTGTCCCCCTTCTATATGGCTACAATCGAGTAAATGCCTTTCACTTTCAGTTTCAAGAATAATGATTAGGCCCATAGTCATACCGAGTTTAAAAATATGTCTAAAGAAAGACTCCCAACACCTAGAAAAATTGTAGATAAATCTAGCTTTCTATCTGAATACAAATTCGACAATAACATAAGATGCTGCATTCAGTTTGAGAAGTCTGCACAACTCTATCACTGTTATTAAGCAGTTAACAGTTTCAGTCGGTAAAGATTGCTAGGCAATGCACTGAAGCTATTTCTTCAGGAAGTACGTCAGTATAGGAAAAACTCCAAACACATCTTTGGTTCAGAGAACGCAACGTACAATACAAAATTCTGACGATAACAAATCAGAACTTGAAGAAACTTCACGATAAGACCAACTTTTGACTTTTGAGTTCTCGTAACAGCGGTGTTTACCTTTTACCGGAAGTTAGGGTTCACACCATGTCTTTTTACTGCTAACAAAAATTCAGCTTTTTTTCCTTCTTAGTATCTTCAATGGAGTTATATGGTCACTCCTATTTCCAATATTAGGCTTAACCAATTTTTTTTTAAAAAGTTTTAGTTTTAAGTTTGTGTTTATTTCCAGATTAAACTGCTACACATTTTCATACCCATTGAAAACTTTTAATGCCCAATCCCTATTCACATGGCTAAAGATGAATCCTCTCATTTTGCTCAAAAACAACTTATGAAGTCGTTCATTCCAGGTTTTCCAATTGTATTAGTTCCACCAAAAGAGGCAAAAATAAATCAATGAAAACGTTTTGAGACAGTGAAACAAGGAATTAAACTCACGCTGCCTCCAAAGTTCTGAACAATACTATTTTGTAATGTCCTACTAACACTAGTAATATAAAGGCACACACTTGCATGCACACACAAGCATGCTCAAATATACACACTGATACATACATCTGTGTACACACCCATACCTCAATGCTGGATTGACTTGTGAGGCGGGCGAATATGATTCTTGCCTTGGATGCACTTATGTTTTTGTGTGTGCTATGAATGTCCTTGTGTCACTGGTTTGCACAGGGTTTTGAATGTCAACTATGATGTGCACCCATTTTATTCTTCTTATATCATTCTAAATAACACTTTGCAGCATTAAAAAACAACAACAAATAACTATATAATTATGTTATAATTCAAAATACCAGTAAATTAGTTAAAGATAAATGTGTCCAGCATGCTCTGATTAAAATTTCAAGCATAAATTTGATGCACTGATCAAAAAGTGCAACATCTATATATATAAATTGCTTAGCCGGAAGTCCTTCTTCGCCTCTACTATAAAGTTTGTCCGGTATGGACGCTGATCTGGGCAGGTGCTGTGCACTGCTGATCGACCTGCTGTGTGCTCAAAACCAGCGAAATCGTTATAGCCGACATTTCCTTACCGAACGTTTAACCGTTTCTGAGATAAATAAATAAACAAAATGTCCACAAACTGTAATAGCCTCATTCCGCGCGCTTCCATTAAAAATCAAATTGAGGTTTCAGCATGTTTTCCCATATAGACCAAAAAATTGATGGTCTTTCTAGGAAGCGTTGGTACCTTGGTTAGTAAAACCATTCGCCTACCATGCGGGGCGACGCAAGTTCAAATCTCACCCGGCCCCCACTGAATACACTAAAATATGGATATTTTTCTTTTTAATTTAGGCTTTTTACCTTTAATTTATTATTGTTATTATTATTATTTATAAACTAGTAATAATAATAATAATAATAATAATAATAATAATTATTATTATTATTATTATTATTATTTTTATTATTATATCTTATATCAAATTTTCTTTTAAAACCTTGGTGTTTTTTATGATTTCTAATTGTATTATTCTATATTCAATATTATTATTATTATTATTATTATTACTTATAAACTAATAATAATAATAATTATTATTATTATTATTATAACAATTATAATATCTTATATCAAATTTTATTTTAAAACCTTGGTGTTTTTTCTGATTTCTATTTGTATTATTCTGTATTCAATATTATTATTATTATTATTATTATTATTATTATTATTATTATTATTATTACTACCAAGGATCGGGATGGGGTGGTACGTGTAGGTAAAAGGGGGCTACGGGTAGGTTTAAAGGGCCATGGGTAGGCATAAGGGGGATACGGGTATATATAAGGGGGTATGGTGATGGTCGATTCCTTTCATTGATTGATTGATTTATTGTTGCTTTAGGTCCAGCGGACTCTTCCGAGCCAAATCAGGACCGGACAACCCCCGATCCGCATAAAAGATCTGTCGAAACAACCCTAGTGGGAAAATTGAATGCCCTCCACCGGCCAGTCACTTTACAATAAAGACACCCCACGCGGGGGACGGCTGAGGGTTGACCTCAACTACGCGAACACCCCGGTTACAAAAACAAAATAGAATACAACCATCATTATAAATCATAAACAAAACACATACATATAAAATGCCTATAGTGCGAAATAATACAATCATAGGAAGCCCTAGTGACCACCCGGCAGAAAGCGTCCAACACTCCCAAGCTGATCCAACAGACCTCATACACAAACAAGGAGTCTTGTCCAGGAAGAGTTTTCAAGAAAAAAGGTAGGTCATTGATCTAGCGAAGAAGAAGAAAGTATAGCAGAGTGATAGGACAGATCAGGAATGGGAAAGAGCAAATGATGAAGACAGCGACAGTGGGAATTTAAAGCACTAAATTTCCAGAAAGTGGGGATACTATTTATACTGAAACCCCCGGCACTCCAACGGGGGGAACTGTTGCCGCAGTGAATTAGTCATGCCTACAAAGGCAAGACAGGTTTTCAACTGGGGCTTTCACTGTTCCCTTTATAGGTTAGAACAATCTACAGTGACAAGATTGCTCATGACCCCAAGGGGTGATTCCTTTCATCCATACCTGCGAAACGATCAACGGGGAAGTATCAAGGAGGGTACAGGTAGGAACCAAGGGGGTATGGAAGGTATCAAGGGGGTATGGGGAGGTATCAAGTGGGTTCGGGGAGGTATCAAGGGGGTATGATGAGACATCATTGGGGGAGGGGGGGGCGACGGGAGATATCAGGGGGGGGGGGGGTATGGTGAGGTATCAAGGGGGGGGGGGGGGGGGGGGTATGGTGAGGTATCAAGGGGGATATGGGGAGGTATCATCGTCCAAATGAAACTCGCAGACAAAAGTTCTCTCTGTCTACATTTTAAACAGCATCATGTGTACCCTGGCTTGCCAGGGTACAAAAACCACTAGTCAGATACATGCAAATTAAATGTTCAATAATTGCATGATACTGAATAATGATTGTCACATGTTGTTAACAGAAGACCCGTATATTTATAATAAAATTATAAAGGATCTCATGGCCAGCCCCATGTACATCGAGCTCTGTATTGCAGTATTATATTTCTAAAACTAAAAGTGGGGGGTTTTCATTTCCCTATGACCTTTCAAAAATTGACATAAAATAATTTAATTTAAAGTGGGCACAGTTCTATGCAAAGCCACTGTGCATGTGGTCTGTCAAAGGAATACAACGGATAACTGCTAGCAGTCACGGAATCAGATTTCCCAATAATAACAAATGGATAAATAAATTATATATCACAGAATGCATGCTGGCACAAGTATACACGTTCAGAATTGCAATATTAACAATCTAAAGTATCGTTATATATCAGTAGGCATTTTCTTAATAATTTAACAATTTCTTACAAAACAAACCAATCACCAATCTTAATAATAGGATATTTACATGTTGCGTTCAAATTAATGTCATAAATAATTGTGTTAATATTATAAATTATTATTTTGACAGTGTTTCTAAAGGTGATGCTGGCTGGATTCTTAATTTAAATCCCAGCGAAAATGGGATTACGCCAGGAGATTTTAATGCTCAACATAACCTTTGGGTAAAAGATTGCGATAATCTAGAAATAATGAGTATCTAGTTGATATTATAACAAATTCGGATCTTTCTTTATTAAATGATGGCTCTTTTAAAAGATATTGTGATCGAGAAAATCATAAGTGTTCTGCGATATATTTATCACTCTTGTCTTCTAACATACTTTTATTGTGTAATTGGGCAGTACATGATGATCCCTTGGGCAGTGATCATTTACCAGAACTTACTAAGCAATGTTTCAGCTTGGGGTTTCAACCTGTTGAGTATTATTTTCAGGAGACCTTGCTGGGATGGCTGATGAGGCTGATGGTGCGCTAATTTTCACATTTCTGAATGTTACCTTATTTGGGAAGAGTAATAACAAGCGACAGTGTCCATGGTGTAGGCCACTCACCACTCTGCCAGATCTTGTTACAGATAATGGTGAGGGCATCAATCATCGCTTCTCTTCCTGCTTGTAGCAGTTCCGCGGGTATGTTGTCCACTCCCACTGACTTCCCTTTCTTCAGCGATTGCACTGCTGCCTCAACTTCTTCCCGGAGAATTGGGAGGACTTCTTCTTCTTCTCTGTTCTCGGGACATGCTAGAACTGATGGGTCTCCATTTGGTGTATGGTTGTAAAGGTCAGAGCAGTACTCAGTAAATATTTATACTGTTTTCCTTTCCTGGGTCTATCCGGGCATATAAATAGCTGTGAATAAGTTTTTGCTATTCTATTTTTGTCTTTCTAGTCATTTTGTACATAGTTGTAAATAGTTCTTACTTTTACTGTTCCGTCTTTTGGTGTATGGTAACAAAAGCGATGTTTGATCGAGTGCATGTATTTTTATGTATTGACTATGTGAAGCGCGGTGAGTCTGGTCGTAGGCTGGAGTACCCGCTATATAAAAACCCGTTATTATTATTATTTACTAGTACTCTGTCCATCTGTCCAAGACTTCTTGTTCTTCTGTAAGGCATAAGTCAGACTTGCTTTGGATCGTGGAGACTTTGGGCTGTTTAACACTTGTCAGCCGCTTCACAGTCTGGTAGGCCTTCTTGCTGTTGTTCTTGTTCAGACTGTTCTCTATTTCCTGGCACTGATCTTCTATCCAGTTCTCCTTTGCTGTGCGCATGCCTTTTCGGATGTCATTGTTGATTTTTCGGTAGACATCAGCTCCCTGTGAGGTGTTCTTTTTCTTTTTTATCTCTCTTCGTTTATCACACAGATCCAAAAGTTCAGGTGTGATCCACGCCTTCTTCTTTGGTCGGTGCTTGCCAAGGATCTCGGTGGCGGCATCTGTCACAGCTGAGTTGAAGGTGGTGGTCATGGTGTTGACATCTACTTCACTAGCCCCCAAAATGAGCAGTGGTGCAAATTTCCCTCCAATTGTGGCCTGAAATAGTTCTGCCACCTCCGGGTCTTGCAGTTTGTCCAGGTCGAACTTCAGTCTAGTGCACTTTGCTGTGTTTACTCTCTTCAAGTGAAGCCTGAAAGACATCATCACGAGATCGTGGTCACTTCCGATGGCTCCTGGAAAAGTGCATGTCCTGCCAATGTTGATGCTTGATCTGAAGCGTTTCTTGGCCATGATGTAGTCAATCTGGTTGTGAGGCTCCCCGCCGGGACTGTGCCATGTCCATCGTCTGGAGTTTTTGTGGAGACCAAGCGTGTTTGCCAATACCAGACTGTTGTATCTGGCAAACTCCAAGAGTCTCAGACCCCTGTCATTTGTCTCGTTGTTGCAGTGGGGTCCACATGTGTCTCCCAAGTTGTAGTGCGCATCTTGGAAAACCTTGGCATTCCAGTCGCCTTGCACTATAATACCTGCCAACCATCATTGACGAGAAACTGAACTTCACTGCAAACACCCAGGCCATCCACAAAAAATGTCAGTCTAGAATTTACTGCCTTCAAAAACTTCGAAATCTCCAAGTCAGTAGCCGCATCCATCAGACCTTTTACTCTTCTTTTATTGAGTCAGTTCTTACCTTTTCTTTTATCTGCTGGTATGGAAGTTTGTGTGTAAAAAACAAAAGTGTGCTGGATCGAGTGGTGAAAGTCTGTGGGAGTGAAACAAGAGAGTCTGCAGGTGTTGTATGAAAGACGTGTTGTGTGGAAAGCCAGTTGCTTTGTGCTGGATAGCACTCATGTGCTTGCGCACGACTTCCAGCTCCTGCCTTCTGGAAGGCGCTACCGAACACCAAGGGTCAGAACTCTCAGAACGAAAAACAGTTTTTTTCCAAAGGCTGTCTCATTACTTAATAAATGACATGTGTGTGTGTGTGTGCGTGTGTGTGAGTGTGTTTGTTTACCCAAAATAATTTCATTTAACATTTGCTGTCGTTTAATGTTAGCATGCATAAGTGTAATTATATATTCATATGTGACTGTGCATTTTTATCCTCATTATCATTATTATTGTTGTTATTATTATTGTGATGTTTATTCCTTGTTGATTGTAATTGTACACCACAATGTAATTTCTTGTAAAAGATAATAAAGTTGTCTTATCTTATCTTATTTAGGGCAGGGCGAAGTACCATTGAACAGATTTTCAACCTCAGAATAATCTGTGAGAAATACCTACAGCACCAACAATCTATATCAAGTGTTCATAGACTTCAAGAAGGCGTTTGACCGAGTCTAGCATGCAGCTCTATGGACAACAATGAAAGTGTACAACATCAGCCCTAAAATTATTGAAGTCATCAAAAGCCTGTATGACAAGGCTACAAGTGCAGTCCTCCATAACAGCGCCATCGGGAACTGGTTCAGAACAACAATCGGTGTGCGTCAAGGATGCCTACTCTCTCCAACACTCTTCAACATCTTCCTAGAGCTCATCATGTCAGAAGCCCTTGCAGATCACGAAGGCACAGTCAGCATAGGGGGAAGAGCAATCTCCAATCTTCGTTTTGCGGATGACATTGATCGATTGGCTGGAGAGGAACAAGAACAGCTGGTTCAGAGGCTTGACACCACCTCCAGAGCTTATGGAATGGAAATAAGTGCAGAGAAGACCAAAATGATGACCAACAACACCAATGGCATCAACACGGACAACAAAGTCCAAGGCCAATCCCTCAACACAGTCCATAGCTTCAAATATTTAGGAGCCATTGTATCAGACAATGGATCCCGACAGGAAGTCCTCTCCAGGATCGCACAAACAACTGCTGCCCTGACAAGGTTGAAGCCCATTTGGAAAGACAGGACCATCAGTCTACATTCCAAAGTAAGACTGCTGGGCTCTTTTGTCATCTCCATCTTTCTATATGCTTGCGAAGCATGGACCCTCACAGCAGATCTCCAACATAGAATACAAAGCATGGAGACGAGGTGCTACAGAAGACTTCTGGGCATGTCATATACCCAACACATCACCAACGACGAAGTCCGACAGACCATCACACAAGCCATTGGACAACACGATGACCTGCTCACAGTGGTGAAGAAACGGAAACTCCGATGGTATGGCCACGTCACCAGATCATCAGGCCTCGCAAAGATCATTCTCCAAGGCACAGTGCAAGGAGGTAGAAGAAGAGGAAGACCGAAAAAGAGGTGGGAGGACAACATTCGAGAATGGACTGGTTTGACACTGAGCAAAGCCATCAGGGCTGCTGAGGACAGAGAAAGATGGAGTATGCTGGTTAAACGATCATCTGCTATTCCTTCCGAATGGCAACATGCTACAATTACACCAATATTAAAACATGGAAAACCAAAATCAAAGCCATATAGTTACCAAACTATCTCATTCAATCTTTCTCTGTTCTCAGCAACCCTCATCAGGCTCATGGCTTTGTTCAGTGTCAAGCCAGTCCATTCTCAAAAGTTGTCCTCCCACCATTTTTTTCTGTCTCTCTCTTCTTCTGCCTCCATGCACCGTGCCTTGCAGGATGGTCTTTGCAAAGCCTGATGCTCTGGTGAAAGGTCATACCATCGGAGTTTCCGTTTCTTCACCACTGGGAGCATGTCATCTTGTTGTCCAATGGCTTGTGTGATGGTCTGTCAGACTTCATCGTTGGTGATGTGCTGGGTATTGGAAATGCCCAGAAGTCTTATGAAGTTATGTAGCACCTCATCTCCATTCTTTGTATTCTTTGTTGTAGGTCTGCTGTGATGTTCCATGTTTTACAAGCGTTTAGGAAGATGGAGATGACAAAAGAGCGCCGCAGCCATACCTTGCCTTGGAATGTAGACTGATGGTCCTGTCTTTCTAAATGGGTTTCCACCTTGTCAGGGCAGCAGTTATTTGTGCGATCCTGGAGATGACTTCCTGTCAGGAACCACTATCTGATGCACTTTGTTTAGGGATTGGCCTTGGATTTTGATGTCCATGTTGATTCCATTGGTGTTGTAAGTCATCATTTTGGTCTTCTCTGGACTTATTTCCATTCCAAAGACTCTGGAAGTGGTGTCACGTCTCTGTACCAGTTGTTCAAGTTCTTGTTCCTCTCCAGCCAATACATCAATCAGTCAAAAAACATTAAATATTGTTGTTTCACAAGGAAATATTTATATAGCTCCAATTTTATTTTCTATAATGATTAATGATATGAAAAACATTGATTCAAAACATTTGAAAATATCACTTTTTGCTGACGATATTGCATTATGGAAAATTGTTTTATTTAATTTCAATCACAAAAGAGAATAAAAACTTTTATGTTAAAAAGGAGTATCAATACATGGTTGATATTATTATAAATACATGTTTGATAATGGATAATGGATTCTGTTTATCCGGAGAAAAAATAGTTTTCATGATATTTACAAAAAAATCTCTTTAATTTTAACAGTAATCAATTGTCAATCAAGGTAAACAATACAAATTTATATCCAAGTAAATCAGTCAAATTTCTTGGAGTTATTTTTTGTCAAACTTTTGTGGAATTGTCATATTAAACACTTAATTGACAAAGCAAGAAAAAAAAGTATATTAAAAGAACTGTCTAAACAACCTTGGGCAAAAAACTCCTCATGTTTGATCTATATAGCTAAATTTTGCTACTTAGTACTATTAGATCTATATAAAGTTATGGAAAATACGCCCATTTTACAGCATCAAAATCAGCTTAAATAGACTGACTAGCTTTGATTCAATGTCTTTACAAATACATGTAGCTCTTTGCATAATAATAATAATAATAATAATAACGGATTTTTATATAGCGGGTACTCCAGCCTATGACCAGACTCACCACGCTTTACATAGTCATTACATATAAATACATGCACTCGATAAAACATCACTTTTGCTACAATACACCAAAAGACGGAACAGTAAAGGTACAGACTATTTACAACTATGTACATAAATTACAAAAAAAGACCGAAATAGACTATTTACAACTATGTGCACAAATGACAAAAAAAGACAGAAATAGAATAGCAAAAACCTATTCACAGCTATTTATATGCCCGGTTAGGCCCAGGAAGAAAAACAGTATAAATATTTACAGCCGTGTATACACTTATGGATCAGACATAGACAAAAAGATGACAGAATGGCAGCGGGATACAAATCAATGTGAATAATGCAGTTTGAAGAGGTGGGTTTTGAGGGCCTTTTTGAATGCTTGTGTTGATTGTATGTTGCGGAGATGGGAGGGAAGGGAATTCCACTGCTTAGGTGCGGAGTAAGCGAATGCACTTCTGGTCTTCAATGCCCAAAACATATAATTATAAAGAAGCAGGGGTACTATCATTTCTTGATCTAAACAAGGTACAAAAATGCGCAAAATTATAAACATTTTCAGGCTGTTAAGTGTTATATTCATTAGAAAAAATAAATTAAATCTATCTATCTATCTATCTATCTATCTATCTATCTATCATTCTATCTATCTATCTATCTATCTATCTATCTATCTATACAGAAGAACTTTCTGATTGGTCAATGAGCTTAATGCTCATAGAGCCATAGTCATAGATTTAATTAAAAATCATTAATTATTAAAGTACTTCTAATTTTTTTAATTTTTAAAATATAAATATATTATTATTATTATTATTATTATTATTATTATTTTATTATTATTTTTATAAACTTCTGACAATTCATCTAGCAAATTTGTTAATCATCTGCACCTAATTTATTTCATTAACTGATTTTAAGTATTATTAGTTTTAATAAATATTTTTTATATTTTTGGAGGGGTTTAATTTATGAAATTCTAAATATTTTTATTGATTATCTTAGCATTTTTCTTATAATTTTTTTCTTGGGAGTGGGGAAGGGTGGAGGAGGTATGGGCCCGGAGGCCCAACTTCAACTTCCTGTAATGACGCAAAAAATGACTTAAAATTATAAGTACTTTACTTCGTTCTTCACAGGTGGAGTTGTAAGGGGTAATTTTTTTAAAAATTGATTTTGTGTGTTTTTGTTTTGTTTGTTTCTAAGTTAATGTGAACGATTTGTTACAAAGGAATGTATACATGTGCAAGCATGGTAGATTTTGTAAATTGTTTATGTAACATCAGTACTGATGAATAAAAATTGATACAATAAAAACACAAATGTTTAATAGCAACACAACTAAAGGCATATAGTTGCACATTTTAGAAACATGACTTCATTCATAGTATCTCTCTGGACAGCAACTGACTTCATACCTGCTTCAGTGTGTTCACCTACTTAGAAACATGACTTCATTAGTTAACTATGGGTATTACTGTACTTATTGGAGAAACTAAGGGATTTGGGAATATTGAGTTACACACTGGAAGTGTAAATTTTGTATACCTTTCTTTGTGTCCTTTTGTTGGTTGTTGTTTTCATAACATGAAAGTTGTTTTTGCCATTCATGCTTGTTTCATGTATTTCCCCAATCCCCCCCCCCCCCTCCCTTTTCTGCTAAAAAGCCCCCTGGGCGTATAGCATTTCGTTGTATAGATGGATAAAATCATGTGTCTTGAAATAAAACTCTAAAAAAAGAAGTTCATACCCTCTCCTGAAAAAAGGTGTTTATTTGATGACACACTCTGCCAAGATTTCTCTATCCCCACTTTGTATTTCTAACAAGATGACACCCCATTAACTGCTTTTATTACATGATTTAGATATTTTTCTAATGACATACAATACTCCCAAACGTATGCTTGTGCAACACTGACAATCCATATATCTGGTGCAAACTTACCATGTGTACACCTGGAGCAAACTGTTTGAAAATGGTGGACAGGCAGATGGGTGTGACAACATCCATGGTTGACCACTGTTCAGGCTCCTGACCAGCATGGATTGATAATGTTGAAAAATGGAGAAATGGTATGAAGCTGTCATCTTTGTTTTGTGATGCTGAATCCATGACTGCAGTTTGTTCAAAGCTGAACAGTGGGTCATTGTTTTCACTGTGTTCCTGATCATCAAATTGATTATCTATCAGTGTCACTGGGGGAAGACGATATGAGGATGTATTCTGAATGTTTCCTGGAAGAGATTCCATACCAGCCACTGGCAATGACAATGAGTCTCTTCTGGGCACAGGAATCTTTCTTTTCAATGGAGATGATCTGGGAAGAGAATAGGGCAAAGACTTTCTTGCCTGTTGTAGTTCCCTACTCATAGTTGACTTGATGCTTCCAAACGATGGTACAGCATTCTCAGGGATGTCTTTATCTGGTGTTCCAAACACTTGATTGTAATGATGTCGTACCGAGAATTGGGGTTGTTTCCGTACAGCTGATCGCAACTCCTCATACTTTTTCATTACTGCTATGTCAACTGAATGATCGCCATGGTTATGCAGCGCCTTTGATTTCTTCAGAACTTGATCAGTGACTTTACACGTGGTAAGAGAAGCTTGGCACCCAGTTCTGTCCCTGCATCTCCAAAAGACCTTGTCTTCAACCACTCGGTTCACACAATAACAATAGTTTTCAAAAACCAAAAAGCGCCCTCGTCCACCGTGTATGTATTCGGCCATTTTTGATTTTTGGCACTGAGCTGGATCTGGAGTCCCACTGCAGGTGGCTGGTTTGTGCCACCAAAACCAAAATGACAATACAACTTACAATGTGTTATGCCACTATCATCATGTTAACTGTTCTTCAACTTCTTCTTCTTGATGTTAAGGGCCCAGGATCAATACTATCGACAGTTCAATTCCTTGAACAAGCACAATTCTTTTGAGAAGAAAAAAAAGCTTAAGAAGACTCCCGGGAAAGTGGCATGAAGACTGTAGGAACAACTTGATGAAACAATGCAATCGTTCCTGACTGAAGAGGAAAATCAAATCAAGAAGTCCACACGACCACAGCCACATGTACGACGTCGACTCTTATCAGTTTCGGAATAAAACTGGTACCTTGAAAAGTTGTGATGTAGTAAAACGGCTTCATGAAAGGATATAAATACTGGCCTTTAGAAAACTCCTTCGGCTTCAGTGGACTAACTTACTGATGTTGACATGTAAAAGGTTACAGGCTATCACACTAAAACACCGGTAGGCCTACGTTTCAAGCTACATGATTACATCAGTACATGAACTGATGAAGAACTTCGAACACTCTTTGTTTCACGGTAAACTATTACCAATTACTGTTTGCTCTATTTCCCTACAAATTGGGCATAAAACCAGATACTGCCCAATACAGAATGCTGGTGATAATAATACCAGCTAAAATTTCGTGAGAGCAACTTCGGAAATCAAAAGACATGCGTTCTCTAATCAGTGTTTACTTTTTACCGGAAGTTAGCGTTCACATTATGTCTTTTTACCGATAACAATCCGAATAAATCTTTAGTATATCGTTCTACTTAGTCATGTTGAAAGCATTTTTTGTTCTTTCTTAAAAAACAGCAAGCATTTCTATACCACTTTTTCAATTATTGAACTAAACCTAAGCTGTTTAAATTAAATTACTAAACAACTTGATTGATGGAAAGAAGAAAAAAAAAAGAACAGAGAAGAAGAAGAAATTCTCCCAATTCTCCGAGAAGAAGTTGAGGCAGCAGTGCAATCGCTGAAGAAGGGGAAGTCAGCGGGAGTGGACACTTTATCCGCAGAATTGCTTCAAGCATGAGGAGAAGCGATGATTGATCATTATCTGTAACAAGGTCTGGCAGACTGGGGAGTGGCCTACACGTATGCCATGGACCCAGTCGCTTGTCATCACTCTACCCAAAAAGGGTAACCTTCAGGAGTGTGATACCCCACCTTCAGCCTCATCAGCCAGCCCAGCAAAGTCCCCCTGAAAATAATCCTCAACAGGTTAAAACCCCAAGCTGAACAAATCATAGCTGAAGAACAAGCAGGATTCAGAGCAGCACGAGTACCACTGAACAGATTTTCAACCTCAGAATAATCTGCGAGAAATACCTACAGCACCAACAACATCTATATCAAGTGTTTGTAGACTTCAAGAAAGCGTTTGACCGAGTCTGGAATGCAGCTTGGTGGGCAGCCATGAGAGTGTACAGCCTCAGCCATAACATTATTGAATTCATTCAACGCCTGTATGACAAGGCTACCAGTGCAGTCCTCCACAACAGCGCCATTAGAATTGGTCCTGATTTGGCTCGGAAGAGTCCGCTGGACCTAAAGCAATAACCATGTAATGGGAACTGGTTCAGAACAACAATCTGCCGCCGTCAAGGATGCCTACTCTCTCCAACACTCTTCAACATCTTTTTAGAGCGCATCATGTTAGATGCCCTTGCAAATCACGAAGGCGGATTACATTGATGGAATGGCTGGAGAGGAACAAGGACTGGAACAGAGGCTTGACATCACCTACAGAGTCTTTGGAATGGAAATAAGTGCAGAGAAGACCACAATGATGACCAACAACACCAATGGCATCAACATGGACATCGATCAAAGTCCAAGGCCAATTCCTCAGCATGGTGCATAGCTTCAAATATTTAGGAGCCATTGTATCAGACAATGGGTCCCGACAGGTAGTCATCTCCAGGATTTCACAAACAACTGCTGCCCTGACAATGTTGAAAACCATTTGGAAAGACAGGACTATCAGTCTACACTTCAAGGTAAGGCTGCTGCGCTTCCTTGTCATCTCCATCTTCCTATACGCTTGTGAAACGTGGACCCTCACAGCAGAACTTCAACAAAGAATATAAAGCATGGAGATGAGGTGCTATAGAAGACTTCTGAGCATTTCCTATACCCAGCACGTCACCAACGAAGTTCGACAGACCACCAAACAAGCCATTGGACAACATGATGACATGCTCACAGTGGTGAAGAAACGGAAACTCCGATGGTATTATAGCCACGTCGCCATAGCATCAGGCCTTGCAAAGACCATCCTGCAAGGCACGGTGCAAGGAGGTAGAAGAAGGAAGAGATAGAAAAAAAGGTGGGAGGACAACATTCGATAATGGACTGGCTTGACACTTGTTTCTGAGGACAGATAAAGATGGTTAAACGATCATCTGTGGTGCCCCAACGACTTTCGAGTTAAGCCTACGGGATAGGATAGAATAGATGGAAAAATAATCATACCCATGAAAATTACTTTCCAAGCAAAGACTGTCTACTAAATACAAGAAATTTGCAATAAAGTATAGAAGTAAAACTCCAAAACTGTTGTGCCAAGTACATTATCCGTTTTTCAGGGCATTCAAAATTTTAATTTGTCACTTCTACCTGCTTTATTACACATATTGTCATTTTGGTGATGATCAATTCCCTTTTGTCTTGTTTCTGTCTTATTGGTCCTTTCACCTATATTCTTTTCACCTTTAAATTCTCCCAAAGTACTGTTTATTTATTTATTTATTTAATCAGTTTATGGTCCCCTCTCTTCCCGAGAAGGATTTTCAGAGAGGAGACCTTTTGAATGTACTGTGCAGTTTTGACTTCCTTTCTTCTGCCTTGCCGGACTTTTCCTGTCTTCCTTTTCCCCATCATTCCTTCTTTATCTACCATTCTTTTTCGCTGTTGCCTTCTCTAGGTCCCCTGCGTTTGCCGTGCAGGGCAACCCGTGTCTGGGGAGAATGGGATCCTGGAGATTGAGGTCACTGAGGGACTGCGGTCCCTCACACCAACACACTTCTTTGGCCCGGACTTCTCCTTAACGAGAGGATGGCATTGGCCCGCGTCAGTCAAGCGGCTGGTCGTGTATTGCCCAGCCACAGGCGCTTGTATCAGGACACGCGGGCGCCTATGCCTGTGACGCGTCTCCCTTTGGTTATCTATATTATAGGCGCCAGCGTGTCCTGATACAAGCGCCTGTGTGCCCAGCTTTGCTAGAAAGCTGCGACTCATGGGTCAAACTTGAACAAGACCTTAGTGGCAGTGCGGGATTGTTTGGGTGTGCGTTTCCTTGCTGGATTTTCCGCTTGGACGCGTCCCCTTGTTGGACTCCGTGGTGGGTGGGGAGCAGGGGGGATAAATCAAAAATTTAAAAACATGACTTCGACCAAAAAAAAAAAAAAAAAAAAAAAACCGACTTCACGATGACGGGACTGACTGGAAACGGACAAGGACAGTGAATTGGAAACGAGACAGAAAGCTTGTGACTTTGGAATGGATGGGGCCTGGCCTCGATTTTTGGTTGTGGAGGGGGCGGATCCGGCTCTGCCAATGGGCAAGCTTTCCCCTTTCGCTATTCACAAAGGATTTCAATCCATTTCTACTGTTGGTATCAAAGATGTAAAAAAAAAAAACCTTTGATCTGGGGCCTATCTGGTGGAGTGCTCGAACAAAAGGGCATCGGATTGTCTTTTGAGGAGGAATTTAACCGTCTTTGTTGACAGACAGATCAAAGTTTCAGTGCATGGACGGTTGAATTCCTCCAAGGGAGTCATCCGAATGTCCGAATTAGAAATCCGTGACGAGCTCTCCAGCCAGGGGGTCACAGCAGTACAGAGGGTATTTGTCACCAAAGGACCCAAGCGTATCCCTACTAACACGCTTTGTGTGACTTTTGCCATGGCCAAGTTGCCGGAGTCATTCAAGGTGGGATACCTTAGGGTGAAGGTGACACCGTTCACACTATCACCGTTGCGCTGCCACCGTTGCGAGTGCTGCTCACATAGGCATTGAGCTACTGTGAAAGGTTTGGTCACAGTAGCAAGAGACGTGTAAAAACAAAGAAATTAGCAGAGAATGCGCCAAAGACAAGCAAAAAAATGAATGCAAAGACCCCATACGCTGTGAGAATTGCGCGGGGCAGCATTCTTCCAGCTCCAAAGATTGCCATCAGTGGCAGTTGGAGCTTGAGATCCAAAAGTTGCGGGCTACTGAGGGGTCCTCCTTCAGGGGCGCGAGGAAAAAAGGTATGGAAAAGAGACCGATTATTCGAGAAAGATCCTTTGCGTCGGTGGCGGGTTCCACACCTCTTGCGGAACGTAGTGCACACCCGGCAATAGAAATCTCTATGAATAAAATGACTCAGATTTTGTAATATTCAGTTTTCGATGGCATTGACACATAACTGTAGCTGACGTTCTGCAGATGCAAAGGTTTTACCTTGGCTACTAATGCAAAATCATCCACAAACAAAGAATTGTTAAATTCCTCGTTTCACTAAACGAACAATATAATTTATTTTAATATTAAACAGCAGGGGAGACAAGATACTACCCTGAGGCACCCCCATCTCCTGTTCCCTCATATCTGATAAAGATCCTCCAACTTTAACCTGAAACATTCTGTCCGTTAGGAAATTGGATATATAAACAGAGGTAAATGCCCTTTCAGTCCCATCTCTTGCAAATCTGAAAGGATGCCATATTTCCATGTGGTATCGCATGCTTTTTCCAAATCAAACATGATGGCAACGGCATGTTCACCTTGAACGAACGCGTTACGTATAAATGTTTCCAGTCGCACCAGGTGATCAACAGTACTTCTGCCACTTCGAAAGCCACATTGAGTTTTAGATAATATATTATGGGTTTCGAGATACCACAGTAAACGAGAATAAACCATTCTTTCCAGCGTCTTGCATAAGCAAGACGTTAAGGCTATTGGTCTGTAATTTGTTGGATTAGTATGGTCTTTGCCAGGTTTAGTTGCATTTTTGGGAAGTATTAAAATGAAGTTGCCACTTATCAGACCATTTACCAAGATTATTTATATCGGACTGTAGCTTAAAACTCTCACTGGACAAGTTATTTAGTTTTGTGTCATCAGCAAACATTTTACAACTACATTACATTACATTACATAATTGTTGCTTTAGGTCCAGCGGACTCTTCCGAGCCAAATCAGGACCGGACAACCCCCAATCCGCATAAAAGATTTGCCGAAACAACCCTAGTGGGAAAACTGAATGCCCTCCACTAGCCAGTCACTTTACAATAAAGACATCCTACGCACGGGACGGCTGAGGCTTCACCCCAACTAATCGAACCCCCGTTTACAAAAACAAACTAGAATACAAACATCATTATAAATGATCAACAAAAGACAAACATATAAAATGCCTACATTGCTAAATAATAACATCATAGGAAGCCCTAGTGACCACCTGGCAGAAAGCGTCCAATATTCCCAACCTGATCCAACAGACCTCATACACAAACAAGGAGTCTTGTCCCGGAAGAATTTTCAAGAAAAAAGGTAGGAGACTGGTCTAGCGAAGAAGACGATAGTATAGCAGATTGATAGAACAGAGCAGGAATGAGAAAGAGCAAATGAGAAAGACAGAGACGGTGGGAATTTAAAGCACTAAATTTCCAGAAAGTGGCGATACTATTTATACTGAAATCCCCGGCACCCCAACGGGGGTATTTTACAACTGCTGGATACCTCATCTAACAAATCATTTATGAAAATTGTAAATAAAACGACCCAAAATGCTACCCTGAAGTATACCACTCAACAAAGGAGCTTTCGAAGAGAAACTGTCACCAACTCTCACCCGCTGATTTCTCTCTGAGAAAAAGTTCCCAATCCATTGGCACACCTTTCCAATGATACCATATGATTCGATTTTTATTAAAAGTCTAGCATGTGGGACAGAATCAAATGCCTTTCTAAAATTCAGATACAGCACAGGAACACGTAACAAAATTAAATTTTAAGGATATCAGCTGTCCTGTTACCCTGGAAACCATTGATAAATTTGAATTACAAAACTCCCCTATAACAGTGTATATTCTTTAGACCCTGAATCAAAACTTGTACCTTTACGGATCTCATCTAATGCCCCCTCGTTTTTAGATTTAAAACATCATGTTGATCTGTTATTAATTACAGATCCTCAAGATCCCAGGATTTAACACTACACTTTAATTCGAAACATGTAGAGGCTGATAGGGCATAGCCTACTACAAAGCATGATGGCCAGAAGTATTTGCGCAGACGTTGTTTAACCAGAGTAACTAATCTCGAAGTGGCTGACAAGCACAGTAAGATTATTACGTAAGACTATGACTGGCATTCAAACCCGGCTCATTTTACCCAGCCCAGGTTCTAAGATTAAAAAAAATTAAAAAATCAACAAACAGCTCAAACAGCCTTATGTAGTTTACGCAGACTTTGAATTATTGATTTTAAAATATAGTAATACGTAGTTTATTGTTACGATATAGAGAAGTTGTGAGGCGGGAGAACGTGCAGATTCGCTCATACACGCACGCCAATTTTAGTTTCATGGCAAAAACAAACTTGTCAGCGCTAGCATACGCAGACGACACAGCAGTGGCGGAGTCAAGACAATGCATGGAATGGGGCATCCAGATAGTCCAAGATTTTTGTACAACAGGATTGAAGTTGAATGCGAGCAAATCAGCTGTTTTTAACTTGGTATCGAACCGCAAAATATTTACCATGATCAACACTCTCGCCCCGCCCCCTCCATTACATGTGCGGGGATGAGTGGGTCGACCCGGAGGACGAGGTTCGATACCTTGAAAAAAATTATAGGTCCTTGGGCGGGAATGGTCTACCAAAATCCGTACAAAACCTAGTCGCCATTTGGAGCGACCAAATAGGCCACAGTCAGCTGAGGTCCTTTCAAAAACTAGACATCTAGAGAAGCACCGAGCCAGACTCGTGCACACAAACTTAAGTATCAAACAACTGAAGGTCCTCGATAGTGTGAGCTATGAAGGAATTACTCCACCTTCCCAATGGT
Organism: Oncomelania hupensis; assembly: GCA_036898135.1. NCBI lineage: Eukaryota > Metazoa > Mollusca > Gastropoda > Littorinimorpha > Pomatiopsidae > Oncomelania > Oncomelania hupensis. The sequence goes on from CM072516.1 coordinate 72,827,172, forward strand.
ATCACAAATTGCGTGTTCTATGCAAAACCCAGAACAGAAGGATTGGGAATATCTTGTTTAGAAGATATGGTTCCCAAGGAGCAAGCTAGAGGATGGGACAAGATGGTGCATAACGACAAGACGTCTGACGGGGTGAGATACTGGATCAAGTAACTGGGGTTGATGGAACACTTGAAAGCTTATACCAGAAGCACTAAACTAAATAAACTTCTTTTAGATCAGTGTACCAGAAGTATCCCAACCTCAAGCCTGACCAAGCGTGGAACAGTGGTATACCCTACCCTATCCTATAACTCGGAGGTCGTAGGGGCACCACAGATGACCAGCGTACTCCATCTTTCACTGTCATCAGCAACCTTGATGGTTTCGCTCAGTGTCAAAACAGTCCATTGTCGAATGTTGCCCTCCCACCTCTTTTTCGGTCTCCCTCTTCTTCTACCTCCTTGCATTGTGCCTTGCAGGATGGTCTTTGCAAGACCTGATGATCTGGTGACGTGGCCATACCATCGGAGTTTCCGTTTCTTCACCACTGTGAGCAGGTTATCGTGTACCCACTACCAAGAAAACCAGATCTCCCCTTCAATGCCTGTTCAGGGAAGAGGACCTCGATGATTATTGGTCAGTCTCGATTCTGGGCCCTCTTCTATTTTACAGTCAAACACGCATAGAACGAAGTCCAGGGGAAACATTTTTCCCTTCGTTATAGCCGAATAACGTTGTCGACGGTTAGTGGTCGAATTGTGTGTATATATTGTTATATTCGTAGTGTCTCTAAAATGTCTTTGATGTAAGATTTACAGCCCAGAACACGTCAAACTGTATTCTCGTCTTGCAAATCGTGTTGGTTTTATGAGTTTTGCCAGATGAAGGTGATCGAGAGAGAGAGAGAGAGAGAGAGAGAGAGAGAGAGAGAGAGAGAGAGAGAGAGAGAGAGAGAGAGAGAGAGATTGTGTGTGTTTTAAGTATATGTGCTTATGCTGTTTTCTGTGGAAGTGTCTCGAGAGAGAGAGAGAGAGAGAGAGAGAGAGAGAGAGAGAGAGAGAGAGAGAGAGAGAGAAATTGTGTGCGTGTCCAAGTATGTGTGCTTATGCTGTATTTTGTGGAAGTGTCTCATGAAAGAGAGAGAGAAGAGAGAGCTATGTTTTCTTTGTATGTTAACGCGCGCTCCTATTCATATAGATGTTTCTTGTGTTCTCTCATTGCAATAGTGTTCTTTTAAACAAATATTGGTGTACCTTCTTTTTAGTCAGTGTGTGCGTGCATTCTTCATGATAATTGGTTTGCCTACGATATACGTATGTCAATTTTTTATATTTAATTTGTCCAGTGTGATTGCGTCCAACGTTGCAATTGGTGTCTTTCAGATTTTGAAGTATCATTTTATTTTTTTTTAAATTATTTATTTAATCGTTCTTATATAGCGCTTTAGCGCTGGCCGATACAGGATCTAACTCAAGCCGCCCGAGACGCCCACCCACCGCCTTTGGGCGCATGGTCTGACGCCCGTACAACTGAGCACAATCCTGGGCAGCCAAGGATGGGGGAGAAGGACCTAAGTGCATGCTGGGTGTGTTCTTGTCACCGGCACTCACCCGTCTAGGACATGAGCGTCAGGATCTTTAAAGTCCGTTATGATGGAATGTATGCGACACAGACTAGACCTTGGTTTATACTCTCATCCGAAGGAGTAGGAGACGGGAGTAAAGTGTCTTTCCCAAGGACACAACACAATGCCCCGGCCTGGGCTCGAACCCGGGACCTTCAGATCCGCAAGCCAAAGCTCTACCATTAGGCCACCGCGCCTCCATAAAGTGTTTTGTGTGTGAGAGATCTCTTACCGTAGGAATGATGGTATTTGCCTGTGGCGTGAATGTGTGTGTGGGTGTGGGTGGGTGTGTGTGTATGTGTGTGTAGGTGTGTGTGTGTGTATGTGTGTGTGTGTGTATGTGTGTGTGTGTGGGTGTGTGTATGTGTGTGTGTGTGTGTATGTGTGTATGTGCGACTGTTTACCAACAACGGGGCACAGTTCAATATGTAATGTAACTCTGGTCATTCGCTGTTTTACAGCACATTAAAATTAGTTAATTAGCTACTTAGCAAGAGTTCTACGTGCATAACTTTAATTAGATTATTTTACATAATTGAGGGTGAGGGAGAGGGGGGGGGGGAGGCGCGTGCGCATATCTTGATTATATTGTTACATTATGATGTTATTGTTATTAAATTATTTTGCTATACTAATTGTTATTGTTACAAGCCCCAAGGGTAGGATGTAAAAAAGCACACCCAGTGCTTATACTTTTACCCTTGTTAAATAAAATTGTTATCTTATCTTATTTTATCTGTGCCAAAACGACAAAGGGATCGATGCGTAGGCTTATCCCATCCTATCCTATCCTATCCCATGACTCGGAGGTCGTAGGGGCACCACAGATGATCGTTTAACCAGCGTACTCCATCTGTCCCTGTCCTCAGCAACCCTGATTGTTTCGCTCAGTGTCTAACCAGTCCATTCTCGAATGTTGTCCTACCACCTCTTTTTCGGTCTCCCTCTTCTTCTACCTCCTTGCACTGTGCCTTGCAGGATGGTCTTTGCAAGACCTGATGTTCTAGCGACGCGGCCATACCATCGGAGTTTCCGTTTTTTTACCACTGTGAGCATGTCATCGTGTTGTCCAATGGCTTGTGTGATGGTCTTTCGGACTTCGTCTTTGGTGATGTGCTGGGTATAGGAAACGCCCAGAAGTCTTCTGTAGCACCTCATCTCCATGCTTTGTATTCTTCGTTGGAGATCTGCTGTGAGGGTCCATGTTTCGCAAGCATATAGGAAGATGAAGATGACAAGGGAGCCAGCAGCCTTACCTTGGAATGTAGACTGATGGTCCTGTCTTTCCAAATTGGCTTCAAACTCGCCAGGGCAGTAGTTGTTTGTGCGATCCTGGAGAGGACTTCCTGTCGGGACCCATTGTCTGATACAATGGCTCCTAAATATTTGAAGCTATGCACTGTGTTGAGGGATTGGCCTTGGACTTTGATGTCCGTGTTGATGCCATTGGTGTTGTTGGTCATCATTTTGGTCTTCTCTGCACTTATTTCCATTCCATAGGCTCTGGAGGTGGTGTCAAGCCTCTGTACCAGCTGTTCTTGTTCCTCTCCAACCAAATCATCAGTGTCATCCGCAAAACGAAGTTTGGAGACTGCTCTTCCCCATATGCTGACTGTACCTTCGTGATGTGCAAGGGCATGTGACATGATACGCTCTAGGAAGATGTTGAAGAGTGTTGGAGAGAGTATGCATCCCTAACACGCACCGATTGTTGTTCTGAACCAGTTTCCGATGGCGCTGTTGTGGAGGACTGCGCTGGTAGCCTTGCCATACAGGCTTTTGATGACTTCAATTATTTTAGAGCTGATGTTGTACACTCTCATGGTTGCCCACAGAGCTACATGCCAGAATCGGTCAAACGCATTTTTGAAGTCTACGAACACATGATATAGATGTTGTTGGTGCTGTAGGTATTTCTCACAGATTATTCTGAGGTTGAAAATTTGTTCAGTGGTACTTCGCCCGCCCTGAATCCTGCTTGCTCTTCGGCTATGATTTGTTCAGCTTGGGGTTTCAACCTGTTGAGTATTATTTTCAGGAGGACCTTGCTGGGATGGCTGATGAGTCTGATGGTGCGGTAATTTTCACATTCCTGAATGTTACCTTTTTTGGGAAGAGTGATGACAAGCGACTGGGTCCATGGTTTAGGCCACTCCCCACTCTGCCAGATCTTGTTACAGATAATGGTGAGTGCGTCAATCATCGCTTCTCCTCCTGCTTGAAGCAGTTCCGCGGGTATGTTGTCCACTCCCGCTGATTTCCCCTTCTTCAGCGATTGCACTGCTGCCTCAACTTCTTCTTGGAGAATCGGGAGGATTTATTCTTCTTCTCTGTTCTCTGGACATGCTAGAACTGATGGGTCTCCGTTTGGTGTATGGTTGTAAAGATCAGAGCAGTACTCTGTCCATCTGTCCAAGACTTCTTGTTCTTTTGGAAGGCATATGCCAGACTTGCTTTGGATCGTGGAGACCTTGAGCTGTTTAACACTTGTCAGACGCTTCACATTCTGGTAGGCCTTCTTGCTGTTGTTCTTGTTCAGACTGTTCTCTATTTCCTGGCATTGATCTTCTATCCAGTTCTCCTTTGCTGTGCGCATGCCTTTTCGGATGTCATTGTTGATTTTTCGGACGGCATCAGCTCCCTGTGAGGTGTTCTTTTTCTTTTTCTTATCTCTTCGTTTATCACACAGGTCCAAAAGTTCAGGTGTGATCCACAGCTTTTTCTTTGGCCGGTGCTTTCCAAGGATCTCCGAAGCGGCATCTGTCACAGCTAAGTTGAAAGTGGTGGTCATGGTGTTGACATCTACTTCACCAGCTCCCAAAATGAGCAGTGGTGCAAATTTCTCTCCAATTTTGGCCTGAAATATTTCTGCCACCTCCGGGTCTTGCAGTTTGTCCAGGTCGAACTTAGTCTAGTGCACTTTGCTGTGTTTACTCTCTTCAAGTGAAGCCGGAAAGACATCATCACGAGATCGTGGTCACTTCCGATGTCTGCTCCTGGAAAAGTGCGTGTCCTGCCAATGTTGATGCTTGATCTGAAGCGTTTCTTGACCATGATGTAGTCGTTCTGGTTGTGATGCTTCCCGCCGGGACTGTGCCATGTCCATCGTCTGGAGTTTTCGTGGAGCCCAAGCGTGTTTGCCAGTATCAGATTGTTGTATCTGGCAAACTCCAACAGTCTCAGACACCTGTCATTTGTCTCGTTGTTGCAGTGGGGTCCACATATGTCTCCCCAGTTGTGGTGCGCATCTAGGCCCCGGACGAGAATCGTCTCAGATAGGATCTCAGAGAACGACACCGGTTAATCAGATGCATTGTGTCTAAGAACAAACTTCTCGCCTTGCAAATGATCGTTCTCGGTGATCGTTTTGACGGATTCCGAATTATGTTCCAGTGGATTTATTGTGACAGTGTGAAAGATGCACGTCGAGCAATCGTCCACTCTAGCAGTAAAATCTTGTCTGTTGTATTGTTTTTCTGAAAGTGACTGCTTCTATCAGCCTTTGGAAAACAGTAATAGTTTCAGTGACAATGATAGAAGTTATGAGCCACGCCTTTCCTTCGTTCAAAGTGCATCTGAGTAAGAGGACAGTAACATACAATCTTGTATATATTTCAGTAAATATACAATCATATACTTTATTTTGAGACATTTGGAAAATTCAGTCTATTTAATTTCAGAAAATGAATACTTTCCTATACCTATGAAAAATGTATGGGTGCCAAGAACAAACGGAAAAAGGACTGTCACTTTCTCAAAATGACATGACTTTTAAACTAGTACTTTGCAAAAATATGTCGTTTCCAAAGGGCTAAGAAGAAACGTGCCCATAAAGCATGCGCATCTTTCCACAGACCGTTGGGGTGCCGAGGTTTTCTGTATAAATAGTATCCTCACTTTGTGGAAATGTAGTGCTTTAAATTATCACTGTTTGTGTCACTCTCATTTATTCTTTCTCGTTCCTAATCTGTTCTATCAATCTATCTTCTATCTTCTTCGCTAGACCAGTCACCTACTTTTTTTTCGTGAAAACTCTCCCAAAATTTAAAACTCATCGTCTGTGTATGGGGTTTGTTGGGTAAGCTTGGGGATATTGGACGCTTTCTGCCAAATGGTCACTATGGCTTTTTTTGGTATTATTATTTAGCAATGTAGGCATTTTATATGTATGGGTTTTTGTTACGTTGAAACGCGAACGAAAGTATGTCGGAAACGCGCACGATAGATCTAATCGTTTCGTTTTGCGAAGTATTCAATAATGGAGTTTATTTACCTTTGATTTGAGTTTGCATTGTTGTTAGGAGAGGCTTTGTATAACGTTGATGATTTGCGTTAGTCGATATTACTGGAGAATTTTCTGGATCTGCGTGTTTACTCTCGATAGAAATTTCCCGATACATGTCGAAGCAAGAGGACGTTCCGGAAGGAGAAATAATAATGTATGACGTAAGTCAGTGATGACGATCTTTTATTCGATTGGTGGTAGTGCGTCATTTCTACTGTGTTCGAAATTATTCGGGAAGAGAGAGAGGTTATAAAATTGTGTGCCGCACTGTTGTTGAGAGATTGTTGTTGATAGTGAATTGGAAAGTTGTTGAGTTGAGTTGAGAATTGTATGCAGTTGTTGATGTGTGCTGAATAAAAAGTGGAAAACTTAATACGTCGACTTTGTGACTTGTATGCTGATTGAGCGGGCTGCGTGGATAAACGAATCTGAGTTACACACCTTGTCAGGACTTCAGCATCGGGGCTGAATCAAATACTGATAAAGAAGACACCAACATCAAACCGAGTGTAACATTTTGGGGGCCAAGCCGGGATTCACGCCATAGCCAAGGGTTCAACTGCTACAACAAGCGAGTCAACGTTACGAGAGGCAGTCATCGAGGGTAGCCGCCAACGAGTTGCGTCGAGAGGGGCCAACATACTGGGACTACATCACCGATAGGTTCGGGTTGACTGCAAGGGCGTGTAGTCGCTGAAGAGTTGCTTCGTGAGCGAACAACAGATCGGGACTACGTGGCTGCCGTAAGACTACTTCGAGGGACAGTCTCGGAGCTACATCGCCAGTTTTACAGGGAGCGACGAGCGGACGTCGCGTCTACTTCAGCACAGGAGCGTATACATCAACACCAGCGTGGTGCAGCGTCGCATACGACGAGGACAGCGGGGCCTGCGTCAGCAAAAGCGACTAGTGACAAGCATCAGCGCTACTGCAGAAAGCGTGCTGTTCTAGAACAGTCTAGAAAGGTACAGCACAGTCAAGAACTTTCTAGAAGAAGAACTTTCCAGAGAAGAACTTTCCAGAAAAGAACTTTCCAGAATAGAACTTTCCAGAAAAGCATCAAAATGGCTGACTTCTGGCAGAAAGGGGTTGAACTAAATCTAAAAGGCAAACAGCTGACTGAGTACGTCAAGTCTCAAGAGAGAATATGGCGTGAAGAAAGAGAAAGAGAATTAGAAGAGAAGCGTCTAGAAAAAGAAGAACAGCGACGCCAAGAAGAAAAGGAAGAACTGCGTCGCCGAGAAGAAAGAGAATTAGAAGAGCGGCGTCAAGAAAGAGAAGAGCAGCGACAAGAAAGGGAAGCTGAGCGTCAGTTCCAGTTAGAGATGGCGCGCATCCAACAACAGCAGCACGCGCCACACGTTATCAGCGACTTTAAAGCTCCAAAATTGCCCGCATTCGTCGACGAAAAGGACCAGATCGACAGCTATCTAGCGAGGTTTGAAAGGTTCGCCGAAAGCGCTAAATGGCAACGTCAAGACTGGGCGATCATACTCAGCGCACTACTGACGGGGAAGGCGCTCGATGTCTATAGTAGACTGTCGAATAATGACGCCAAAGACTACGACGTTTTGAAAGCGGCCCTATTGCAGTGCTACAACTTTACAGAAAAGGGCTACCGTCAACGCTTTCGTGAATGCCGGCCTTTGTCAGACGAGACACCAAAGCAATTTGTAGAGCGCCTGTCATCATACCTACACAAGTGGGTGGAATTATCAGGCAAAGGGAAGACTTACGAGAGTCTCCATGAGCTGATCGTGAGGGAACAATTACTCAACGCCTGCCCTAAGGACCTCGCGATCCACTTGGAAATACAAAAGTTGCAGACGCTAAAAGACGTTGCTGAGGCTGCTGAAAGATATCTCATCGCTCATGGGAAGACCCTGGGGCCACCCAGCGCTACGAAACATTTTCAGAAGACTGGAAACCATGTGAACCAGATCCAGGGGAGCCAGACGAGCCAGAGACACACTGACTCCACGCCACCTCTCAGGGAAGGGCATTCAAGAGGCTGTTTCACCTGCAACGCTACAGACCACAGAGCGGCTAACTGTCCTCAAAACAAAAGTAGCGGACAGCGGGGCAGTACGGACAATGCAGCGGCGGGCAACCGGCAGAGGCGGTTCTCCAATCAACGGCAAAACAGTAGATCTGACCATCAAGTGTGCGGCGGGAGCGTCATTCTTCCGAGTGAGACCAAGCGCACAGCTACTCCTGCGGACGTGCAAGAGTGCATGACCGATGGCCAACTTCTCCTTGCCAACGGAAAATCCATCCCCGTCGTCGCCAGCGCAGCTGTGACCGTCCAGAACAGGCCTGTTTCAAAGGGACGCGTCGGAAATCATGAAGTGACTGTTCTAAGAGACTCTGGCTGCAGTGGGGTCATCGTCAGAGAAGACCTAATCGCTAAAGAACAATTCACTGGCGTGAATTCTAAATGGACACTTATGGCCGACAGCAAATGTGTGAAAGCGCCAGTTGCAAAATTTCATGTCAACACCCCTTTCTACATAGGCGAAGTCGAAGCGGTTTGCCTGAAGAAGCCGCTGTATGATTTGATGATCGGGAATATCGACGGCGCGAGACGACCCGACGACCCCGATCCAGAGTGGAGTCCTGCCTCAACCCAACGCGTCGAAGTTGTGGAGGAGGATCCATTGCCATTTCCCGATGGAGACCTTACAGAGCTGCTACGGGATAATGTGGCTACTCCGGCTCAGCCCTGCCGACCAGAGATCGTCGGTGCTGTTACTACCAGAGCCCAGTCCAGGAGAGACGGGACGTCTGCGCCGCTGGGGGTCGCCGACGGCTCTAGGGCTGCCATCGTGGACGGAGATAGGCTGATCCAGCTCCAGGAAGCTGATAGTACTTTAAACAAGTACAGGAACCGCCAAGACCACGTGACCAAAGGCAGTGGTACGGTCTATTTTGAGGTGAAGGCCAAGATCCTGTACCGAATCTTCCAGCACCCGAGGGTCAACGGAGGGAAACCACTACGTCAAGTCTTGGTACCGTTACCCCTAAGGCGCCAGGTGATGGAAGTAGCGCATGACTCAATCATGGGAGGTCACCTGGGTATCAAGAAGACGTCGGATAGAATCCAGGCGGTGTTCTACTGGCCAGGACTTCATGCGGACGTCAGCCGTTTCTGCCGATCATGTGACATTTGCCAGAAGACCATACCTCGAGGAAGGGTCCCGAAAGTGCCTATGCAGAGGATGCCTCTGATCGACCGACCTTTCAAGAGGGTGGCCTTAGACTTAATCGGCGAAATAAGACCTCCGAGTGAAGAAGGTCATCGATGGGTACTGACTTTAGTGGACTATGCGACCCGGTACCCAGAAGCAGTGCCTCTGAAGAAGATTGACACTGAAACTGTTGCAGAGGCGCTGGTGGACATGTTCAGCAGACTTGGAGTGCCTGAAGAGATCCTGACAGACCTCGGGACGCAGTTCGTCTCTGACTGCATGAAGGAGGTCAACAGACTGCTGAGCATACGGCATTTAACTACGACACCCTACCATCCAATGTGCAACGGGTTTGTCGAGAAGTTCAATGCTACGCTGAAGTCCACCCTGAAGAAACTGTGCAGCGAGCAGCCCAGACAATGGCATCGCTACATCAACGCCCTACTTTTCGCCTACAGAGGAGTACCGCAGGAGTCCACCGGCTTTTCTCCGTTCGAGCTGTTATACGGAAGAACCATCCGAGGGCCGATGCACATCCTGAAAGAACTGTGGACGAAAGAAGTAGACACCCCAGAGGTGAAGAACAGCTACCAGTACGTGTTTGAGCTACGGGAGAAGCTGGAGCAGACTCTCGAGATAGCCAGAGAAAACCTTAAGAAGTCCCAGGACTGTGGAAAGCACTACTATGATCGTAGGGCTGTGAACAGGAAGTTTAAACCTGGCAACAAAGGGCTGGTGCTGCTACCTACTGATCACAATAAGTTGCTGATGCAGTGGAAAGGCCCGTACGAAGTGGAGACCGTGGTGGGGATCAACGACTACAAGGTGAAGGTCGGCCAGCATTCCAAGATATACCACGCCAACCTCCTTAAGCTGTACGTGGAAAGGCCATCAGAGACTGTGCATGCAGCAACAGCAGCTGAGATCGACAACAGCTTTGACAGCGAGGAACTGTTGGAACTGGGAGACTTCCATAGCAAAGAAGGCATCAATGATGTTAAGCTAGGACCACGCTTGACGGAAGGTCAAAAGATTGAGCTCAAGGACCTTATGGGCGAGTTTCCCCATAGCTTCAGCGATGTCCCAGGCTCTACGACTTTGGTCGAACATGAAGTCCACCTCACTTCAAATATTCCCGTTCGATCAAAACCCTTCCCGATCCCTTTCAAGGCCCGCGAATCCTTGAAGAAAGACATCGATGAGATGCTGAAGATGGGCATCATCAGGGAGTCCAGTTCCCCCTACGCGTCCCCTGTCGTGGTCGTGAAGAAGAAGGACGGCAGCAACAGAGTATGCATCGACTACAGGAAGGTTAATAAGATCACCGTCTTCGACCCTGAGCCGATGCCTACCGCAGCAGACCTCTTCCGCCAACTATCGGGGAGTAGAATCTTCTCAAAGATTGACCTCAGCAAGGGTTATTGGCAAGTCCCCGTGCGTCAACAGGACATACCAAAGACTGCTTTCATAACTCCTGATGGGACGTACGAGTGCCTAAGGATGCCCTTTGGCATGGTCAACAGCGGAGCTACCCTGAAGAGAGGAATGAGGAAGATGCTCAAAGGGATGGACAACGTCGTGTGTTACTGGGACGACCTGCTAGTCCACACCCGCACCTGGGAAGAGCATCTGCAGACCTTGAGGGAGCTGTTTCACCGTCTAACAGAAGCTAACCTGACCGTGAGACCCAGTAAGTGCATTCTGCGGACTGCCAACGTCGACTTTATCGGCCATTCGCTGAAAGAAGGACAAAAGGGGCTTCTGCTAGAAAACGTCACCAAAATTCTGAACGCTCCACGTCCCCAAACAAAGAAGCAAGTACGATCTTTCCTGGGATTGGCCGGGTATTATAGAGAGTTCGTACCGAACTACTCAGCCATCACAGCACCTTTGTCGGACCTAGTGCGGAAAGGCTGTCCAAACCAAGTGCAGTGGGGACCGTCTCAGGAGAGGGCATACCAGACTGTGTGCGACCTCCTTTCGAAGGATCCGGTGCTACGACTGCCCGATACTTCCAAGGAATTCGTCTTAAGGACAGACGCAGCGGACGAAGGCATCGGCGCCATACTGATGCAAGAACACAAAGGGAAACTATTTCCGGTCAGTTACGCCAGCAAGAAGCTGTCCAGGGCTGAGAAAAATTACTCGACCATGGAGAAAGAGTGCCTTGCCATCATATGGGGAATCCGGAAGTTCGAACTGTACCTTCAAGGAGTGAAGTTCGTGCTACAGACTGATCACAAGCCGCTAACTTACTTGAACTCTGCCAGGTTTGTGAACAGTCGCATCATGAGATGGGCTATGTACTTGCAGAACTTTAACATGCGAGTAGAATCTATCAAAGGATCAGACAATGTTGGTGCGGACTTCCTCAGCAGAGTGTGTGAGTAAAAAACATTGACCGTGTGAATGAACTGTGAACATTGACAATATCCAGACAGATTTGAAGATGAGAAACATTGACTCTGTGTGAATGAGCTGAGAACATTGACAGTGTTCAGACGGTCTGAAATAAGTTTTAATTCTGAACTTTGTTTGTGCATTACGTTTCAACGTTGTTGAAAGAAATTGGGTAAATTTCTTCTTGAGTGGGGGGTTATGTTACGTTGAAACGCGAACGAAAGTATGTCGGAAACGCGCACGATAGATCTAATCGTTTCGTTTTGCGAAGTATTCAATAATGGAGTTTATTTACCTTTGATTTGAGTTTGCATTGTTGTTAGGAGAGGCTTTGTATAACGTTGATGATTTGCGTTAGTAGATATTACTGGAGAATTTTCTGGATCTGCGTGTTTACTCTCGATAGAAATTTCCCGATACATGTCGAAGCAAGAGGACGTTCCGGAAGGAGAAATAATAATGTATGACGTAAGTCAGTGATGACGATCTTTTATTCGATTGGTGGTAGTGCGTCATTTCTACAGTGTTCGAAATTATTCGGGAAGAGAGAGAGGTTATAAAATTGTGTGCCGCACTGTTGTTGAGAGATTGTTGTTGATAGTGAATTGGAAAGTTGTTGAGTTGAGTTGAGAATTGTATGCAGTTGTTGATGTGTGCTGAATAAAAAGTGGAAAACTTCATACGTCGACTTTGTGACTTGTATGCTGATTGAGTGGGCTGCGTGGATAAACGAATCTGAGTTACACACCTTATCAGGACTTCAGCATCGGGGCTGAATCAAATACTGATAAAGAAGACACCAACATCAAACCGAGTGTAACAGTTTTGTTAATATTTTGTAATAATGTTTATATTCTATTTTGTTTTTTGTAGACGGGGGTTTGATAATTTAGAGTACAGCCTCAGAGTCCCTGCATGGGATGCCTTTAATGTAAAGTGACGGGCTGGTGGAGTGCCTTCGGTGTTACCATTAGGGTTGTTTTAGCAGATCTTTTATACGGATAGGGGTGAGTTCTCTTTCAACAAAGTTGTGGTCCTTATTCGGCTCATTTCAGTCCCCCTTTAAACAACGACTAACTAACTTTCGACAGACACCTGAATGACGCCAACATTTCTACAAACAAGATTGTGTTTTGCGTCTTGTACGCGAATTTAGTACTACGTCATTTGTGAGGTCGTACTTAGACTTCGTTATATCAGTCGAAATTTCGTGTCTAGAAAAAAAAAACATTCGGTTTAAGCGAAAGCTACGTTGTAACCGTGTTCATTGTATCCGTAAAGTTTTAAGTAGCCTAATAAATAGGAACAGTTCTGGCAAGGATTTTTTTCAATCAGTAAATGAGTTGTTCGTTGAAAGCCTGTTTGTTGTACGCGTGTTTGGCAGTATAGCTATATAAACAATCTACACCTCAAAATTTCAGATAATAATATAATCTGTTATTTGTTTGCAGATGACAGTACATTAAATTGTTATAGGCCTAGGAAAGACAACACGTCCATACAAACATTTTTACAAAGTAGTTTTTTGCTTTCAAAACTACGATTTTTTGTTCCAGAATACGCCAGAAAAGCTTTTTTTTTTTTTTTTGAAACCATGAACGATGTTTTTTGCATATTAATTATGCTTCCACTGTGTGGAGTGGTGCTAGTCATAATCAAATAAAAAAATTGAATTCATTGCATCGACGGGCGCTACAGTTAATTTCTAACTGCACAACTCTTTCAACAGACGAAAAATGTGCAAAATTAAACCTTATACCACTAAATAAACAATTTCAATATAATATGAGCATACTTATGTTTAAAGTTCACAACAGCATTGCATCAAACTATGTAAACCAAACCAATAAAATCATTTAAAACAATGCTTTTTAATAGTATTTTTAATTCATATTTTTTAATTGCTTTATTTATTTTATTTAAACAAATTTAAACAGTTTTCAACACTTCACAATCATATGGTGTCTATGTTCCTTACACTAAACGTTATAATGGTATAATGTCATAATTTTTAGATGAAGTTTAGATATGTTGAAATTCTTGTTTTGAGGTTGTTACAGTTGAACATTTATATATGTAAAATGTGGCAGGTTTAAATTATTATAGAAATATATAACGTTTACATTTGTGCCTGAAACAAGGACTCAATGTAAGAATAAGCTGTTAGCTTAAAATTATGATCCCTGTAACATGTTGTAATTGTAATACACGTTTAAAATCTTTCTTCTTCTTCTTCTTCTTCTTCTTCTTCTTCTTCTTCTTCTTCTTCTTCTTCTTCTTTTTCTATTATGTTGATATAATCATAAGTTTGAGGTTAATTGTATTACTTATCTCGACGTAATGTTATTATACTTTTGACATTGGTATTGTGCCTTCCACAGGTTTTCTAGGGACTTGATGTTCGGGGAATTGTCTGAGTCTGGGAAACCCTTTTCAGCATTCATTGAGCTTAGCAGTACTCGAACTCGAAATTTGAGGAAGGAAGACTTTATTATCCGAGTCAGGTACAACTGGCAAAGAAACAATAACAAACCGTAAGAAGTCTACACTAAAACAGTAAAAGAACAAAAGAATAACAAACTACATTGACGCTCCCAAACAGCAATAACAAACAATAAGAGGGTTGTAGCAATAATCAGGAAGACTAACACCCCAATGTTAATACTTTCACAATCAAGTTTCAGTTAGCGAAATGAGCAACACTCTTTCATTTAGAAACACAAGCAAAATTCTGAGCCCCAACTAAAAACAAATAGGAGTTCAAACTAACAAAATTTTATAAGATATCAAAATGAAAACATCTTCCATAATTTCAGAATCATATTTCCATAAAGATTATCAAAATATAATAAACAAAACAATGCAAAGTAGTTACCTATAGTTCGGCGTCCTAAATCACAAAATAATACAAATTCCCTAGTTGACATGGGCAGGCAAAAGAAGGCAAGTCCTGGCAAGCCAAAGGACAAAACACAACTGTATTCAAAAGGCAAATGACTGGAGGTCAAAAGGTGCATAATCACATGCTCACATCTTCAAACACTTCCAACTATTTTATTTTAAAATATTATGTGAAGGAATTTGCTTGAATAGACATAAGAAACATAGCTTTAGCAGATAATACAGTGTTGGATTTGGTAAAAGCAACATCCAAGTTGAAGATTTGGGATTTTAATCCAGTCAGAGCTTTACTGAGCATGTGCAAAACGATGGAGAGACAACATGGTTCATAATGATCGCTTCTGTCTTAAAACAGGGGCTATCCATTTGTTTACTTCTGCTTGTTTGGATAGTAAAGGGATCATTTTAACAGGATATTTGCTTTAAATAGGATTTTTTAAATATACAAATTAAGAAACTACCCTTTAAAAAGTCGTGTTATTTGTGACACTTTCGTGTCACACAGCCTTTCATACTTGAAGTAATCAAAAAAGGGTTTTAATACAAGTTGGATCGAACAGAAAGCAATGTTTTCATTTTGTTTGGCATAGAATACTATTCTAAACAAAAAAGCTGTTTGTAGGCATAAGTACACTATAAAATACAGTACTTTTTAGCTTCGGTGTCACATTTGTCACAAATGACATATGTATTGTTATTATAATAATAAAAGGCAGTTTATTTTTAAATCCTGAATTTCTAGTAACTGAAAGTTGAATTGCACATGGTCAAACAGCCCATTTCCTTTGGTTCAGTGGCAGGAAGAAGAGAAGGTAAGTCTTTTTTGTGGTGTCACACTTATATTTTAGCCACAAATGAAACATTGACGTCACAAATGACATTATAAAATATGTATTATTATAAATAAATCACAGATTACATGAAATAAGTTAGATTTTAGGGTGTTTGAGTGTAGACACAACAAGCATGTCTCAACAGGAAGCTACATTAGCAGCCTAGGATTATTTTCTGATGTACTGCTATTTTGTGACACAATTTTGTTTCGTGTAACATATCCCAAATGACACAAAATGTTTTAGTTTGTACAAGTTATGCTGTTCAGATTATTATTATGCTTGCTCAGTTTCATGAATTTTATTGCAACATTGTTTTAAGTTAAAACATTTGGATTGAATAAATTTTGTTCATTCTAAGTACTTAGCTGTGTGTGTCATACGTTACAGAAATACATGTGACGACAAATTGTATTCTTACCATTGAAATAACATTTTCCATTTTTCTTTTTGTTTAATTTTTTTTTCTTTTTTAGGTCTTAGGAGGGCCTCTGAGGCCAGCTTTGCAAATACCTCTCCCAAACACAAATAATCTGAGGTGTTTATGAAAATCAAGAGCGACTCAAAGTTGATCCTGACAGATGGGAGGCCTTTTAGGAGAAACAGAAAGGAGTGTTTAAATGATGGTATTGCAATCGATCTGAGCAAAAGACACAGAATGGGTCAACCCGCAAAACCAAAAATATCTACCACAAGAATGTTGTAAGGCTTTTTTCAAGAAAGCACTGGAAGAGCTACAAAAGGCTACCTCTTACAGTCAGCCGCAGATGATCAGTAGGCATTTGAATAAAGAATTGACCAAATGGCCACTGTTACAATGTTCTATGAACAAGGAAGTCTCAGCAGACATGATGATAATGAACCAGCACCTGTAACTCATTGCTTGGAGCAGTCTGTGCCTTTGGCAGGGTCTCCCAAACGCAGGTAAAATATAGTATTCTATTCTATATTATCATTACTTCCTTCCAGAGTTAGTTTTCTTTTACATTAATGTACCTTGTGCAATGGCACTTTAAAAAAAACAAACTTTAAAGTATGTATTGATACAAACCAACTGGCCAGGAATATTACACTTTGTTTGTATAACTTATAAGAGAAAGAAAGGCCAGAAATTTTATTATGGCCAAGTATGTGAATATTTACATAATTCGTTTTTACTGCATTTGGAAAATAGTTTAATATCTGATTCTGTACTTTTAATATTTTTGTTACAAAAATACTTAAATTACATCTATAAAATTACTCTTTCCACAGTTTTCTTTCCAGAATTTTTTTTAAAGGAAATTGTAACAATCGGATCCCAACTTACTACTCGAAGTATTTTAGTCTTGATTACATATGTAATGTTAAAATGTGCTGTATGGGACTGTTGCAGGTTGCTTTTGATCAGACAACAAGACTGGCCACTGAAGTTTCTCCGGTCATGGGGACAATATTTCACTTTTCTCGAAAAAGATTACCTTGACCATGGTGTGGGGATAGATGGTTTAAACATAAATGTATTCAACAAACCAGATAATAAAAGGTTAAACCAACTATGGTGCACAAAAGCACAAGGCTTAAATGAGTGCTACCCAAATAATAAATAATTTATCAAAAATATCACTGGCGGACAACAGGAAACAACACCACATTGATATAAATACAAGGAAAAAAGAAAAAAATAAATAAAAATAAAAGTAGATGAACTTGTTTTCCTTGATCCCACTATGGATTCACGTTTCCATTTTTATTTTGGAATTGCATGACATTTTTAAACTGATGCATTTTCATGATTAGTCATTTGTGACGTGTGACGGCATCTTACTTTGGCATATGTCGCAAATGACACAGTTAATATTTTTATTAACAAGTTTGCTGGTGTTTTAATATGTTTGATTTTATGGATTTGTTTATAGAATTTCACAAGGAGTGCATGTGGTATATTTTCATACAATAAGGTATTTCTTGTGTTATTTGTGACGTGTGACTGCAAATTCTGTCGCGTCACTCCCACAGTTGTCACAAATGACAGTAGAACTACCATTTCTGGCTTCAGTATCAGTGTGCTGGTTTTCTTCACATATCTTGTCAAACTTACTTTTTATAAGTTATGAATAAATAATAGTATCACTTTAAATGTGTGTCTTGTTTTGTCGGAATAGAATTGTCTCCTACATAGTGAATGTCATTTGTGACTGTGACGACAAACAAAACCATTTTTCTTATTAAAACTAGTTGGAAATTGTGATTTTTTTCTCCATCCCTGTCAGTAGAATCACTAACATAGTTTGTTCATACTATCATATGCTGTCTGGTCCCAGCTGGATTATCACAATTATACACAGTTTGGTGTCACATGTCACAAATGACATTCTGCAAGCAGTCTCATTCAAAACTCAATTACTCAAGAACTAAGCAATCAAGCGCAAATTCCTTTACCACACCGTATACTGTAATGCTTTTCCAGTATAAAAATGATCATCTTGTACATTTAATATCTTTTTTTTTTTTGGAGGTCTGTGACTGTCACCTTTTGATCTCTAGTCAAATACAAGCTCACAGTCTTGGTTTAAGATGAACAAATATCAAATTATTAGCAAACAAATAATTGACAGAGCTCATGCAAAACAATTATTTGAGACACATGGATGAGTTGTTCTCACTTCAAAATTCATATGAAACTGGCAAAACTAATTAAAACAACATTTTGTCCTCCAAAGGCAACTAAGCAAAAAAGTTTCATTACAAAGTAAAACAAGGACAAACAATCAAAAAATTCAATTTATTGCGAGCAGCTAGCTCGCACAGGTATGCCGGGATAATGTACAGTTGAAAGCTTCGACTTGCAAACATGGGATATGCAATAAACAAATAGGCCTATTTATTATTCGCAAATTTCAGCTTGTATTTGCGTACTGTGACATAATTGTCCGTTTGTTATTTTGTTGTTCAATTTTTACATTTTGACTGATAAAAAAAGTCATTCTTATATTTTGTCAAATGACGTATTTATTTTATGTAGCTTATGTCGTTGTGGTTTCAGTGCAAATCTTCCTTTTCAGGTTAGCTATTCAAGGGAAATAACAAGCAAATCAACGATTACTCTTCATTTTGTTACCGGGACAATCGTTACCTCCCTTGATTTCTTGTTCAAATTCTTATGTATTATTATTATTATTATTATTATTATTATTATTATTATTATTATTATTATTATTATTATTGAGGATTTTTATAGCGCACTTATCTCGCCGTACTTGACCAGACTCTAGGCGCTGGCCGATACAGGATCTAACTCAAACCGCCCGAGACTCCCACCCGCAGCCTTTGGGCGCATGGTCTGACGCCCGGACAACAGCACAATCCTGGCCAGCCATGCAGGGATGGGGGAGAAGGACCAAGTGCATGCTGGGTGTGTTCTTGTTACCGGCACTCACCCGTCTAGGACATGAGCGTCAGGATCTCTAAAGTCCGTTATGATGGAATGTATGCGACACACAGACTAGACCTCGGTTTATACTCTCATCCGAAGGAGTAGGAAACGGGAGTAAAATGTCTTTCCCAGGGACACAACACAATGGCCCGGACAGGCTCGAACCCGGCACCTTCAGATCCGCAAGCCAAAGCACTATGAATGTATGAATGAATGATGAATGAATTAATTAGTGTATATAATCTTAAACTTATGATTATCTGTGAATGTGTAATTATTTTTATACAAGGTTAAAATTTGGTACATATATAATTATGTAGATTGATGTTATTTCAACTTAGATGTAGTTATTAGCACCAACACAACAACCATAACTTTATTTTATTCATACTTGCACTTCATCAAAAGTGAGATTCGATGATGTCCGTCATTTTCCAAAAAAGTTTTGCCCTGCAGCTTATAATAGCTTAAGCAGATTTGTTGATCTTGCAGAGAGTTCAAAGAGTGGCCAATGGTTCCATGTTTCAGTTTCTTCACAAAAAAAGAGTCATGTACTGCTTATATAGCGATAGCTTATCCAGCGACAAAATGTGTGTGATGTTTTTGATTGTGTCATATGTTTATATTGTCGAGTTCCATTCTCAGTATTAATAACTTTAATCCAAAACAAACACCAAGTACAGATTTTGTGGGTAATTTTCTGAGATACAGGAAGACAGTGGAGATAATGTGGGATGGGTGTGATATGATCAGATTTTTTTCATTTTGAGAACTAGACTAGCAGCTGAGTTCTGAATACGTTGGAGTAGATGAACAGATGAGGAAAGGAATCCAGCCAGATGAGAGTTACAGTAGTCTAAGCGTGACAGGACAAGAGAGGAAATGAGTTTGGCTGTAGCGTCAGTGGTCAGGTGCGTGCGGACAAGACCCATTCTACGGAGCTGAAAGTTGCCTGTTAGACAGGTTTTGCGGATCAATTCTGACATGAAGAGAGTGTTATCAAGGATGACGCCAAGGTTTTTGACAGAATATGAAATAGGAATACTGGTTTGGCCAAGAGTGACAGTGTCTACAGGGAAAGAAGACAGGTTGTGTTTGGTACCAGTTTTGTTAGCATTGAGCTGGAGCTTGTTGGCTAGAAATGTTTTGAAAGCAATCAGAAGTTTTTGTCAGAATAGATGGAAGGTTTTAAGGAGTGTCACTGTTTTTTAGCTGTCTGCGTAGAAATGGTGGAACGAGTCATGGTTTTGGGTGATCTGAGACGGAGTAGATGTGTAAAGGGTGAATAGAACAGGGCCTAGAACTGACCCCTGAGGAACACCGAAAACAAATCTGGACGGTTCAGAAAGGTAGATGTCGATGCAGACAGATTGGAAACGATCAAAGAGGTGAGAATGGTACCAGTTTAGGGCACAGTCCTTTATTCCAAGAGTTCTCAAGGCGCTGAAGGAGGATGGAGTGATCGATAGTGTCAAAAGCGGCTGAGAGATCGATAAGGGTCAAAAAAGAGATTTTACCAGATTGATTTTGTTTTGCGTTGTAGTAATGTCATTTGGCTGCAGAGATGGCTTTTTCGTGGTCATGATTGGGCTCTTTTAAAAGGTTAATATTGTAGATTACAATCAAAGCGATAATAGGCAACTACTGGTCACATTATTCTGACACCAGCGAACCAGTCGATGGTAATGGGAAAATAATATAGTCAGACGTTGACCAAACCGCGATTTGAACCAGGGACCTTTCGGTTACTTGTAAGCCGCTCTACCAACTGAGCTACCCGGCCCCACTTCGGCACTGTCTTTGTAGTCCGCTGGGCCCTATTAACAAAGATTAACTTTCTACTGTTCAGTTCTCTCTCTCTCTCTCTCTCTCTCTCTCTCTCTCTCTCTCTCTCTCTCTCTCTCTCTCTCTCTCTCTCTCTCTCTCTCTCTCTCTCTCTCATAGCTTTATTAGGGTATTTTTAATTGCCCGATGTACTTTACAATACGTGCGTGCGTTATGGTGTGAGTCAGCGCGCTTAGAGCTTCCTCTGAGGGACAAGCGTGAATTTTTTTAATGCATTTTATTATTATTATTATTATTATTATTATTATTATTATTATTATTATTATTATTATTATTATTACTGTTTTTGTTATGGTAATGAGAGAGAGAGAGAGAAAGAAAGAAAGAGAAAGAAAGAAAGAAAGAGAGAGAGAGAGAGAGAGAGAGAGAGAGAGAGAGAGAGAGAGAGAGAGAGAGAGAGAGAGAGAGAGAGGTGTAACTTCCACGGTAAAGTTCGCGACGAGGTGTGCGAGCCTATCGCGCGGGACGGTAAGGCTAACCAAAACCCGATTGGTTAAGGTGTCCCTCATTGACGCAGCAATTCTCACGGATGCACAAACGAACAAACGCTGGAGGTAAAATCGGGACATCCCCACCGTCAGCTGTTAGTGTCAATAAGACTCAAGAGCTGCGTGGAGTATCGGTCAATGAGTTGCTTAACCGTTCACTTGTTGCCAAGCTTACTGCCTGTTTTGCCACGCTCTCGGACGAGAACACTTCCACATTTTTATTTTATGGTGAACATATTTATATGTGCCGATTTCAGTTCAAAGCAGTGTGGCAGTGTGTGTTTGTGAAGTGTATGGTGAACACTTGATCAGTATTGTGATGAGAAGGTTTGTTCACATGCAAGGCTATAGTCCCATGTGGTCTATACTGTGCCAAAGGTAGAAAAGCGAAACACATTTCTGAGAGTGATAGTTGATTTTGTGTGTGGGGGATGACATGCACATAATGTGTGTAGAGTTGTGGTGCGACACATGAAGAATCTGTACAGGTCAACAATCACTACTGTATCAATCAACCTTTTCACAATGGAAGAGCCTACAAGAAAGAAACCCCGCTTTGTCGTGCCTGACAGGGACGAAAATATGGCCGCTGAAGTACAAGAATTTCTAAAAGATTACTTCGACAAGGGGGGACATAGGCAGTTTGCCCTGCCGTCAACGATAATCTGGTCAAAGACCACAACGCCGTACTCGGATTTTTTGAAAGTGCACCAGACCCAGATCGACAGCCCTAAAAAGAAGACGGATGGTCACACCGACAGAGTGCTCAATTGCTTCTTTCTGTGGTCCAAGATGATTAGGCCAGTGCTAAACAAACTCTTCCTCAAAGTGAACCAGCAAAATGTATCCAAAATGCTGGGACAGACGTGGAAAGCTCTCCCCTTGAGCGAGAAGAATGTTTTCGTGGACGAGGCGCAAGTGCTGAGAAACTACTTTAATCAGGAATTCCCCAGCTATAAGTACCAGCCAAAGAGGAAGAGAAGCGCTGGAGAAACTTCTGTGGAAAAGCAGCACAATGAGGGCGCCTCTCAGCGCGGCCCAAACAAGAGGGGAAGAGCGTTCTCCAAGTCAAATCTTATCCAACAACAACTGTCCCAACTACCACAGTTAACAGTGGATACGATGAACATCAACACAGTCGGATATTGTCCTAGCAACAGTCCCGCGTTTTCCGTGGTATGTACTGCTGTCACATTGAGATGGTTTTATTTTTTAATTTTTTTAAATTATTTTTTTTTTAAAATGTATGTGAAATGTTTATCAGTTGTATGAATTTTTATAAAATTTCGAGTTCATCCTTTCTTTTTTGTCATGTTTTCGCGAACAAAGGAGAAATCAGTTATTGAAAATGAAACCGAGTTGTACTACAAAAAAGTCCACCCCCCAAACAAAACAAAACAAAACAAACAAACCAAAAAAAAAAAAAAAAAAAAAAAAAAAAAAAAAAAAAAAAAAAAAAAAAAAAACCAAAGAAAAAACTTACCTGTATTAATGGCCTAAAATTCGACCTAAAAATATCCTTAACATTTTGTTACCAGAACTGGAACTCGTAACCCGTAGGCTACACATCACGTAGGGAAAGGTCGTGTGCGAAACATATGAAGGAAGTTGAGACAAAGAAAAGGGGGCTTCTTGGACATAGTCTTTTTTTAGAGATGTCGTAGAGGAGTAATCCCTGCTAGTTAAGAATGATAGGCTACCTACCTACCTCCTTATTTCTGCTTCTATTGTCTCTCTTTCAAAGAAGCTTATGGCCATTGGGACGAGTCTGCACCGCAATGATAATACAATAGGTGGACATTCTAATTGGAAAGTCTATCGGCGATCACTCCACTATTGGAAGCTCCGCCGGTTGTGCTTGAACGGCCACCGGCTAGGAGTTTGTAGCGTGACATACATTGCTATAACAGGACATCAAGGTCGACGCTACTACGCCAGCTGTGTTTATCCACTCGGAGTAGCGGAGGCGGTTGGAGGAGTATCGTGAGTCACACCATAACAAGCCAGTGGATCATATGTGCTGACACTCAGTGTGCCCTTACTGTATTGCCTGTTGGTGTGATCAGTAAAGGGTTTACGGTCGCCTCTCCATTTATGGGGAGGGATTCTGCGAATCTCAGCTAGGCTGTATGCATGTTCGTGTTATGAGAGTTTGCGTTAGCTCGACAGGCAGAAGTTTGAAGCATAATGCGTGAAAAACTAACGTAAAAAAAATAACGAATAATATTTGATGATTTTTTACTTTATTGTCCCTTTTTAGCGGGAAATTCTGGGCCGACTCCTCGAAAGAAGCCGCGCCCAAACCGAACTGACCTAATATTAATTTTTTTTTTGAAAATTTTGCTGGGGGACCAAACCGCAATACCGGAGTCGAAAGTAAGTACTAGCTTATTCCAATAAACGTAACGCCCAGAGGCGGGATCGATCTCACACCTGTCAGGCGCTATTGGTTTCTCGCCTGTGGACAAGGCAAGTTAGTCCCGTCTTAGACTACTCGAGCTTGGCCCCAATCCTTTCCTATCCTATCCCATAACTCGGAGGTCGTAGGGGCACCACAGATGATCGTTTAACCAGCGTACTCCATCTTTCCCTGTCCTCAGCAACCCTGATTGTTTCGCTCAGTGTCAAACCAGTCCATTCTCGAATGTTGTCCTCCCATCTCTTTTTCGGTATCCCTCTTCTTCTACCTCCTTGCACTGTGCCTTGCACTCGGCCACAACGCTCGCTCAAATTATATATTAGCGCAGATGTCGTAATACGTCCATTCTACTGATATAAATGTCTCGGATCTAACGTCTACGAAATAAAAATAATACGTGATTTAAGAGGGAGGTTGTTGTTACTCTAAACTCAGGATAACTCTTTAATCTAATAAAATTCGAAACAATAATATAACAACAATAAAAAAAAGAAAAAGAAAAAAAGAGTCTCATTTTTCCAACTATAGATTTATGTTCTGTTAGGTTTAGAATATGAAGGACTAGAATAGAAAACATCTAAACTCATCTTGTCAGCAACAAGTCTGTTACCTTCTTTCAACCTCATTGAACTACACACAAGAGAAAAGTAAAGTCAGAGAAGCAGTTGAAATCAAAATTCGGAAACCCAGCTTGAATTGTGATCAAGGCTTAGAACTTCCTCACGTGTATAATCGAACACTGCTGAAATCAACTCACCCACACGCCTCCATCCTTACACCTCCATTTCCTCCTCTTTGTGCTAGCTTCTCCTTTGTTATCAAATAAGAGGATTGTTTAAAACAAAGAAGGTTTTAATGTATGTTTCGATGGTTCTTTGCTTTCAGATGACGCCGCCAAGCCATAATGACGGCGATCTCTTCAACTTCAATTTCTGCCACCGGAAACCGGAAAACATTGGCGAGTTTTCGTCCCCTCTTACGCCGCCATCGCCATTCAGCACCCCCATCACATCCAAAGTCCACAAGAAACGCTCCTCTTCTTCCTCCTCTTCTTATCCCGAGTACAGCCCTCCATTATCCTGCAAAACATCCGGCGCCTCTACGGGGGAAAGATCAGCCGCCTCTACAGAGGAAAGATCAGCCGCCTGTACAAGCAGACAAGCACCGTCTTTGGACTTTTCCTGTGCTTCTCCCATCTCCAATCCTTCATCTCCAGTTCCCGCCGCCACCCCTGTTTGCCCACGGGCTGCCTCTCTCTCTCAACCTCTCCTCCGAGAAATGCCAACGAAGACATCTAGCCACCTCACTGCCTCCGCTGTAGGCCAAGAGGGAGTTCTACCTTCCACCTTCGAGGCCGCATCTGAAAGCGGAACCCCACTAGCACCGCCTTCCCATTTTTCCGGTTCTGCTAACATCTCCAAACTTCCTTCTTCTGCAGTTGCTGCTATCGGCGTCGCTGCCGCTGCCGCTGTAGGCCCAATTGATGTCATTGATAGTACATCACTTCAGGCGTTCTTTAAGTACGACGGTGTATTAGTTGTCCCCCCTGATTCTGAAAGTATGAGCGCATCAGACGAGGAACTGCTTAAAGTGCTGCACGACCTGATGGTTGAATCCGAATCACTCGAAACAACTCCGCAAACACTACCAACCTCCACGAGATCACATGGCGACCTGACCTCTTCACAATCCTTTTCTGTTGCCTCATCGTCCTCGGTCTTCGTGAACTTTTCACTCTCTGACAACGATATAATGAATATTCCACTTGACATGCCTGACGACTTTTTGGATGATGACCAATGAGTTATGATTTTAAACCATGTTTTAGACTAAATGTCACTCACAGAAACAATAATTCTGACGAAGGGAGTGAACAAGTTAACGCAGAACTAAAGTAATAGTTTAACCACTGTATGTAACTTAGTTCTGTGAAACAGTGGCATTCTGACGGTTTGTCACTTAGATTAGCGAAACAATGAGATTCTGACGTGTTTTACTTAGTTCAGTGAAACATTGGTTGTGATGATATGTGCAATGATTGACAGCGACTGAAAAACACGAGCTGTCTTGTGTGTCTGGTTTATTGTTTGACTAGACCACGGAGAAAATATGTATTTTCTTAACAGTGCCTTCTATCTGAGACCTGAGAGTCTTAAACTTCACGAAACACACGATGTCCTTTGCGCAAATGACCTCCTGACTGAAACGAATGGCCAAAACTGATTTTGTATCGGTAACCAATAGCATTGTTGTTGCTATCATCTTCCATAGACTTCCTATTGTATGGATTTGCCATAGGGCCTTCAGCTGACTTGAAAATGATCTGACTTTTAATAGTTTGAAGGAAGGAAGGAACGCGCAATGGAACCTCTGTTTTCCTATAGACCTACAACATGAGCTGACATGCGCCTGTAACCTGTTTTACTATAGACCTACAACACGAGCTGACATGCGCCTGTAACCTGTTTTCCTATAGACCTACAACATGAGCTGACATGCGCCTGTAACCTGTTTTACTATAGACCTACAACATGAGCTGACATGCGCCTGTAACCTGTTTTACTATAGACCTACAACATGAGCTGACATGCGCCTGTAACCTGTTTTACTATAGACCTACAACATGAGCTGACATGCGCCTGTAACCTGTTTTACTATAGACCTACAACATGAGCTGACATGCGCCTGTAACCTTTGACCTGTTAACATGCTAGCCCATTGAATGGGTTTTGTCCCAAGGTCAGGTCTTACCTCCCTTCATCAAGCATTTTAACTTGAGGGTTGAACTTTTGAAGGCTGTGGATGGTTGAGACACATCAGAAGTAACATCACCGTTGTTCATTTTCATCTTACATAGACTTCATGCGGAATTGCTACCGTGACTTCAACGGAACATGTGTGTTTTCAAGCATTGGTATTTTATATGAAGGAAACACGCAAGACTTGAATCACTGTGTTGAACGTACAGCATGGGAATTAACGATATAACACATATCACGTATCATATTGCTATTGTTGATTCGCCCATACCACAGACTAATATGGAATTAGCAATTGTGCCTTCCATTGTCCTGAACTATGTGTTTCAAATTTTGACATTTTTAAGGCAGGAACATACAAGACATTATGTGGAACAGTGAATTTTACAAATAACATCGGGAGAAAATCTCATAGACTTTGTATTGTGTCTTCAACTGATTTTGTGTTTCACACTTTGATATAAGAATGAACATGCAAGATTTCTACGAACCACAATGTGAAGGACGATACATATCATTAACTATATCACTATTGTTGGGTTTCCTCTCCCATGATACGGAATGACGACAGTGCTTTCATCTGGTTTGAAATGAATAGTTTCAAATAATGATATGTATACCACCTACTTATATGTGTTCTGTGTGTACAATTATCTTTGAAAGTTTTCTTCTAGCATAATGCTAATGTGCAATCAAAACACGGATCTGTTGTTTGTAACATTCCCAGGCTTTCAGTTTGGTCATTTAGTATGGTTTTTCACCCAGGTTGGACGACAGAAAAGAACAAGAGAAAGAAAGAAAGAAGAAATGAAAGAGGAAGAAGAAGAAAAAAAGAAGCTATTGAGCTGGAAAAAGGCTATATAAGAACGATTAAATAAATAAATAAATAAATACATAAATGAATAAATAATAAGAAAAAAACAACCAAAATATTGTGTTAATTTTTGCGTCTCCATTTTTGGGTGGCTCGGTTAAGCTTAGGTCTCTAACGACGAACGTTTTTATTGCAATCATAGGAAAAATCATGACGAGTCACTCATTTCGTGGGACTATCGTCTCTGTCAAATCAGTTCGCAGCTTGACGATGATTTTCCACGGTTAGAACATGCCCTAATTTCTACGAAATGATTGCGAGTCACTCAGCATAGGAACCAATAAAACGCACTACTTTGATCACGTGATCTTGCAAAAATTGCGACCAATTCCAAGACCGGTCCACTAGAAACGTTGAATGTGAAAAATACCATGAATCTTTATGAGACTTCGTCTTTTTTTTGTCTTTTTTTGGGTTGGGTGGGTGGGGGTAGGGGAGGGGGAGGGAGGTGGGGGCAATTTAGCAAATGAAATGCTACCGTTAATGCAACAAGTCTTCGTCGCTGCTTTTCACACATTTTGACTTTTAGAAGTAGTAGTAGTAGTAGTAGTAGTAGTAGTAGGTGTAGGACAGGCATCGCTGCCTAAAGCCTCGCGGCTTATAAAAACGTCCCCTCATTGTTTATGGTATATATAGTTTACATTATGATTTGCATGCAATAATTTGAAATAATCTTTTCTAGTCGTATTGATAGAATAATTCTTGAAATTTGGCGCAGAAAGGAAAATAACTCTTGTGATTTTGTTTATGCGCAGTGACTGTGCGCATGTTTACCAAAAATCAAACGTTTTAGGGTGACCACAACACCCCCCCCCCCCCTCATTCCCTCCTATTCAAATCATGACTCGCAAACATTCATTGTGATTGCGATTGCAATCAAATTGTTCGTCATCAGACCTAGGTTTAAGCCTGAGGTTTTTTGTTTTCTCAAACTCTTACACCGAGTAGCATGATGATAGAAAAGTGAATTAATCCACATGGTTGAGTTAAAAGCCCTGTGATGTGCGTGTAAACAGCTCCAATCTAGCAGAGGGCTCTCCAGCCCTGATACGCTTTACTCTATACCACAGGCACTACAGTTCTCTTCCTTGGTTAATTCGTAGCAACGTAGCATATTAGGCTTAACTGCGCTCGACTGCGCTATACTGTGGGAGCTATTTTAAGGGAGATAAGCATTTTGCAAATATACACACAAATGTTTAAATATATATGCAAATATTAATCTTTTGGCGTGAATTAGACTTTTTTCTTCTTTTTTGCTATTGTGATCTGGACCTCAGGCTCACTAATCCTAACTGTAAAGACCAATCAATCCACAAAGGGAAGGAGCCTAATAACAGTTAACATGTGTTCCATCAATCCCTGTACTATAAATCAAGTTCTACGTGTCAACATTATTTCTTTACTGTAATTTGAATTTCGGGCCTCTAAAATTTTTTTTTGAGTCAACGCGAGACTATAACTATAATGTAGAAACTCAATGATGTACTGATCAAAACCCAGCAGTACTGATACCAATTCTGCAGTGAAAATGGAATGACCATTTCCTAAATAAAACGATTCTTTATAATTTTAAATCCAGGAGTCACAAAAGCATTATCATTTTACATCGGGATGTATCTTGTTGGGCTGAATACTTTTCACATGAATGACCATGACTACGAACATAAAATTATCTAAACCTGTTGTAGGATTGTTTTTAATGTTGTCATATTTTTGTTTTGTTTTCAAGTTTGCATTTAATTGTGTCCCCCCCCCCCCCCGTGGAAGGTGCCGGGGGTTTCTGTATAAATAGTATCCCCACTTTCTGGAAATTTAGTGCTTTAAATTCCCACTGTCGCTGTCTTTCTCATTTGTTATTTCTCACTCCTACTCTATTTTATAAATCTACTATACTATCTTCTTCTTCGCTAGACCAGTCACTTTACCTTTTCTCTTGAAAACTTTTCCGGGACAAAACTCCTCATTTGGTGTGAGGTCTGTTGTATCAGCTTGGGAATATTGGACGCTTTCTGCCAAATGGTCACTAGGGCTTCTCGGATGAGAGTATAAACCGAGGTCTAGTCTGTGTCGCATACATTCCATCATAACGGACTTTAAAGATCCTGACGCTCATGTCCTAGACGGGTGAGTGCCGGTGACAAGAACACACCCAGCATGCACCTAGGTCCTTCTCCCCCATCCCTGGCTGCCCAGGATTGTGCTCAGTTGTCTGGGCGTCAGACCATGCGCCCAAAGGCTGCGGGTGGGCGTCTCGAGTTAAATCCTGTATCGGCCAGCGCCTTGAGCAGCTCTTGAGCTGGAAAAGCGCTATATAAGAACGATTAAATAAAATAAATAAATAAATAATAGGGCTTCCTATGATGTTATTATTTAGCAATGTAGGCATTTTATAACATGTATGTGTTTTGTTGATATTTTATAATGTTTGTATTCTATTTTATTTTTGTAAACGGGGGTTCGATAAATTAGAGTATAGCCTCAGCGTCCCCTGCGTGGGATGCCTTTATTGTACAGTGACCGGCTTTTGGAGTGCCTTCAGTGTTACCACTGGGGTTGATTCAGCAGATCTTTTATGCGGAACAGGGGTGAGTCCTCTTTCAGCCAAATTGTGATCTTGATTTTGTGGTTCTGATTCGGCTCTTTGCAGACAGCTGGACTCTGTAAGCAATAAATAACTAACTAATTTAATTGTGTGTGCATCATTATGCGCTTTTTGATATATGTTTTGTAATCAAGATATATGTTTAACGTGTGTGTTCATTTCCTTAGATGTAAACTGCTAAGGACATTTCGGTCAATGGGTACACATGTCCAGACTCATACTGCGTAGAAGAAACTCGACTAGACTTACGTTGGGAGTATTCGGCGAGTTTCAACCACGCTGTGGTCCAGCCGGGGCTTAAAAATGGCAGCCCTCTTATGTCTTTCTGCAAGATACTTCCTCTCTAAATTCCGCTCTAATGCCCCAATGGTTTGAAAAGTTGACAATGAAGTCCGATGTCAGAAAGCTTTTCATGGCATCTTTGTAAATATATTTAAACTCAACTACCCAATGAACGTGGAACGTCTATTCATCATTGGCGAAATGGCAGACGGGGATAACCATCCCAGGGGAAAGGGGTAGGGACCTACCTCAAAACTGAACTATCAGAGCGATCATTCATGTTGTTCACCACGGGATTCACCCCTTTGGGGTGCCGAGTTTTCTGTTTAAATAGTATCCCCACTTTGTGGAAATTTAGTGATTTAAACTCCCACTGTTGCTGTCTTTCTGCTTTGTTCTTTCTCGTATCTACTCTGTTTTTTCAGTCTACTATCTTCTTCGCTAGACCAGTCACCTAACATGTTTCTTGAAAACTATTTCAAAACTTCTCATTTGTGTTTGGGGTCTGTTGGTTCAGCTTGGGGATATTGAATGTTTTCTGCCAAATGGTCACTAGGGCTTTCTATGTTATTATTATTTATCAATGTAGGCATTTTATATGTATGTGTTTTGTTAATATTTTATAATGATGTTTATATTCTGTTTTGTTTTTGAAAACGGAGTTTCGATAAATTAAAGTACAGCCTAAGCGTCTCCTGTATGGGATGGATGCCTTTATTGTAAAGTCACCGGATGGTGAAGTGCCTTCATTGTTACCATCAGGATTGCTTCAGAAGATCTTTTATGCGGATCAGGAGTGAGTCCTCTTTCAACCAAGTTGTGGTCCTGATTCGGCTCGTTGCAGTCTGCTGGACCCTATAAACAATGACCTAACTAAAACCACGGGATTCGAACGTGGTTCATGAGTGTGAACGGTGAACGCTCTACCACCGAGCCGGGCAGTGGGCATAAACAAACCCATTAATTAATTGATTAATGAGGTATTAATGCCAGTGATTTAAACAGCAACTATTGATGATGTTTGGTTTGAGAAATGTTTTAGCTATAATAGTGTTAGTGGTCAAAAAGTTGATGAAGTTTGAAGTCAGAAAATCTGTCAGTTATCATAAATGCCAGTGTTTTAAAGGAGACACAGTTTTATTTGGGAAATGTTTTTAGCTATCAGATGCCAGTGATTTTAAAGAAAAGTTGATGATTATGTTTTTTATAATCAAATTTTGTGTTCGCTATTATATGCCAGTTCCTACAAATGTTGTTGATGAATTTAATGTCATAAATGTTTTAGCCATGATATGCCACGTTTCAAGATGTTTAATGAAGTCTGATGTCAGAAATCTCAGTGATATATTTATGTATCAAAATGTTGATGATGAAGTTAGATTTGTTAAAATTTGTTTCTATCACATAATAGTGTTTTAATGTTGATAACGTTTGATGTTAGAAATCTGTCAGTTATTCTATATCTGCCAGCGGTTTAAAGAGTTGACGGTGAAATTTGATTATATCAGATTTTCACATGAAAGAGTTTAAAACGTTGATGAAATTTGATGTAGGAAATCTTTATAATTATGATAATGGTTGAACATTGAAAAAGTTCATGATGAAGTTTAGCGTCTGGAATCTATTAGTTCTCAAAATATACAAGTGGTTTCAAACGTTGAAGATGATTTTCTCTATCATCGTCATCATGATAGTGTTTCAAGTGACCTAATCAATTGATTAGAAAGAATAAAAATGAGTGTTGATGACACACATGTTTTATGTATATTTTATTTTATTGAAATATTAAGCAATATCAAGTAACTTCATCGTATAGAAAGAAAAGTTATATCATAATGTTTTACTAGATGTTCATATCGGATGATGTTTTACTAGATGTTCAGATCGGATGATGTTTTACTAGATTTTCAGATCTGAGCAATATTGGCACAGCGCTCAGTTTTAAACTCAATTTTGGATTTTTCAAATACAATAGAACACTTTAAGTATATAGTTTTTGTTTCCAGGCCGGCTCAAATTATGAATATATATATAAACCAATGGCAAGATGAGGATAATGAATTTGTACTATAACTTCCATTGTTGCAGTATATGTCAATTAAAGAATATAAAAGATATTGTTCAATTATTTGTTGTTTATGTGTGTGTGTGTGTGCGTGTGTGAGACGGAGAGAGAGAGGGTGGAGGGAGGAGGCGCGACAGAGGGAAAGTATAAGTGCCGTGTGCGAGTGAGTGTGTGTTGCTGTTGTTGTTCTTCTTTCTTTTTTTCATCTTCCTTCCTTCCTTCCTTCCTTCTCTCTCTCTCTCTCTCTCTCTCTCTCTCTCTCTCTCTCTCTCTCTCTCTCTCTCTCTGTCTGTCTCTTTCTCTCTCTTTCTCTCTTTCTCTCTTTCTTCTTCTTCTTCTTCTTCTTCTTCTTCTTCTTCTTCTTCTTCTTCTTCTTCTTCTTCTTCTTCTTCTTCTTCTTCTTCTTCTTCTTCTTCTTCTTCTTCGTCTTCGTCAGCCTGACAAGTTCACAATTCAACTGAATCCAGTCGGCTGAACGCTATAAACAATGACTAACTATAACTAAATTCAACTGAATCAAGTAAATTACTGTAGTTAACGTCTGTTGGCAATTCTGTGATAAAAAAACAAAACCTGGTAAACTTATTCAGTTACAACTAACGGAATAGTAATTTTAAATGTTAATGGGGGCACACGTAACATCAAACAGACCAGGCCTGTTTTGGACATTATCATGTAGGTTAATATTAATATTTCTATCTCCAAGTATGACAGCAATGTAATTGTATGCAAAACAGTCTCGCAAGATAACACACATACTCGTACGCATGTACGTACACACATAATTATGCATATACACACATGGACGAACACATGCACGTACGCACACACACATTCATACACATATACACACTTATGAATTGTCGTACACATAATATATAAGCATATACTTACATGAACGAACACACACTCATGTACAAACATGCACGAACACATGCACATATGCATGTACATACACACACATTGGCATGCACACAAACACTCACACCTACGTATGCGTAATATAAACGCATACATATATTCCATAAACGAGATGGGACATGAAAACAAAAAAGAAAGTTCTTTGCCAACTGCCTTTTCACCTGACGGGCATTGACATTGACCTACAAAAAGGAGGATTACAGATGGGTGACGAACGAGAAAAAAAGAGAGTGAAAGAAAAAAAAAGAGAGAAAGAGGGAGAGAGAGAGGGAGAGAGAGAGAGAGAGGGAGAGAGAGAGACATAGAGAGAGAGAGAGAGAGAGAGAGAGAGAGAGAGACATAGAGAGAGAGAGAGAGAGAGAGAGAGAGAGAGAGAGAGGGAGAGAGAGAGAGACATAGAGAGAGAGAGAGAGAGAGAGAGAGGGAGAGAGAGAGAGACATAGAGAGAGAGAGAGAGAGAGAGAGAGAGACAGAGAGAGAGAATAAGGCACGACCACGGCATTTCGGGCATGTGTGTTTGCACAAGGGCACGATACGATTGAGCTCGCTATTGTCATCATCGTTATGGTCATCTTCATTGTCGTCGTCTCCCATCCTTTTCTCCTCCGTTTTATCCCCTTAGTCACTGAACTTCATCCCGGTCTTCATGTCGATGACGTTAATGTGAGTTGCCGATACGATTTTGAATTCTGAATTTAAAAAAAAAAAGTATCTCCTTAGGTGATTTTTACCCACAAGTTGTTGTGGTGAAAGCATGACACCTCGGAGATCAGAGACCTGCTGAGCTTCAAGTCTGTAAACAGGCCTCCGCTGTCGCTGTCGCTCCTTGCCCGCCCCGTCTGTATTATGCATGCAGCATATTTTATGTTGTATAAAAAAGATGACTAGCCGTGGGTTGCATAACGGTATCATCGACCTTTCTAATTATAGCATTCTGTTGGGAGACGCTTTCACATTAGTTTAAGGTCAACAAAAATGTCATGGCAAGTTAAAACAACAAACTTTTATTCCACAAAAAAGAAACCACCGTAAAAGCTTCAGTGTTTTAATTTTTTTAAGAACAGTTCTCTCTGCTCGTTAGTTTCTTCTGTCTGTCCAGGAGGAGATGGGAAAGGTGGGAGTGGGGGGGGGGGGGTTGAGAGGGAGGCTGGGGGAGGGAAAAGAAGGGAATAGGGAGAAAAACACATTTGCCACGAAATGACAGGGATTACAGTCGTCAAACGTCACTCAGCTGATTTCCTATAGCTGAATATTCGAACCCTCCCTCCCCTCGTCTCTTCTAATGTAGAACTCCGCATGCACATTTTTGCATGCTGTCTTGCCCTAAACAAAACCCAACACTTTATGAAGGGCGAACGATGAGAGATGAAATGGGCAATGTGCGTGCGAGCGCGCACGTGTGTATGTGTGTATGTGCGCGTGTGTGTGTGCATGTATGTGTGTGTGTGCATGCGTGCTTGAGTGTATGTGGAGAGTGGATGGTGAGAGTGGCGGGCGGGTGCGTCAGCTATTTGATGTTCGTAAGCTTGTTTGTATCATTCACATACAGATTATGTTTTGTTGCGCGTTTTGTGTTTGTATTGTATCGTGCGTGATTGTTTGTTCGTTCGTATAATTGTCAGCATGAAGAGGTCAGCTGGAGATAAAAACAAACAAAGTTCACAGTTGACACAAACAAACAAACAAGCAAAACAACTGGGAGATCATAATCCCGATCGTTGTGCATGAAATCAACGATGCGCGTCAAGGCATAACGGCATGCATGCATCGCAGTGCACGCAGGTTACACAGGGAAGGGAATGGGGGAAGGAGGATGAACAGGAGGTATGGGGTAGGAAACACCGTCAGATGGGCGGGTCACAGATATTGGGGAGAGGTGTGTATGACGGCCTACTAGCGCCAAAACCGAGAGTTACCAGTATCGCGAGATAATTGAAATTGAAATGAGATGCCGGTAATCCACAGTGTTAATTAATAATGATCAGTATTAGCGACGCCTTCCTAGCGCCAAAACATAATAACTACAAATATCATGAGATAATTACAAATATCATTATAAGCTTAATTACAATTATCAAGGGATATTACACTTATCATTGAAAAATTACAAATATTTTCGCGTGATCTTGTTTAATTTCCAATTTTGGCTCCAGCAATCCGTCTGGAAATGCGCCCAAAAAGAAAATTATAATTTTCACTTTATAATTATAATTTTTATGTGTTAATTGTAAGGATGTCGGTGATATTTGTAATAATTCCATCATATTTGTAATTATCAGGTTTTGGCGCTAGTAGGCCGTCATAATGTGAATTACACAGAACATGTGTTAATTACTATTATCACCGATACCTGTACATGCACGTTTTGGCGCTAGTAAGCCACCTTAGCCAGAATTAAACATGATCACCTAAAATTTTTTATTGTAACTATCAAGTGAAATTTGTAATTATTATGTGATAATTACAATGTACGGTTTTGGCGCATTTTCAGGCGTATTGTTAGAGCCAAAACTAAAAATTAAACAGGAACACGCGAAGATATTTGTAATTTTTCAATAATAACTGTAATTATCCCTTGGCAATTGTAATTAGCCATTGATATTTGTAATTATCTCATGATATTTGTAATTATCAGGTTTGGGCGCCAGTAGGCTGTCATAGATGTTAGCAGAGAAGGGAACAATTACTGGGAAGATTAATTAGATAGGAATGCACAGAGGAGTAATTT